>VZZY01018349.1:198617-266466 GCA_013400335.1 Eurystomus gularis
GGCGCGGGAGGCCGGGCCGTTGTTTCGGGAACCGCGGAGCTGGGTCGGCGCCGCGGGCGGGGGGCTCCGGAGGCGTTGCCCCGCAGAGGCCCCCGGGGTCGGTCAGACAGCCGCTGCTTTCCGCTCTTCTTCCCCCTGAGGGCTCCGGGCCGCTTCCGCGGGGCGGTCGCGAAAACATCTGTCGCCGTGTCGCGACTCGTACGGGGGCTCGCCTGAAGAGGATGGGTTTGCTGAGGGATAGCTTGTGAAGCTGTCGGTATCTTCTTCGCTTTCACCCAGCCTTGAACACCTGGGTTTCGTCTCTAATTAGTACTCATAATCCATTAAAATGGGGAACGAGCGCACTTCACGAGTCTGGAACCTGATCGCTGATTTTAGAATAAAGGAGCGTTTAATTGAGAGATATAAGTTATCTACAGAAAAGCCTTGTGGATATTTGCAAGGCATAGCTGTAGCCACAGAAGAGGAGAACTTATGCTGTTTTAAAGCTGGACAGAAAACACTAAAGCAGTTCATGGCTTACAACCATGTTTCTTTTCTGACTGCTAGATAGAACCACGAAATGTATATTTTACAACTCACGTAACATAAGTAGTGTCCTGTATCAAGCTAGATTGAGCAATAAATACCCTCTGGTTTGAAATTCTTGAAACTTTCCTCGCAACTTTTGAGCTGTGAAAACTTTGTGCAGTCATGCCCCTTGTAGAATTGCATGAATTCTCAGAGTACTTCAAAAGCTGTAAGTGTAGCATTAAAAGAAATTTTTATTGGACCAGTGGTTAAATGGTAGCTTCTATGTCACTTGCTCTCATCTTGCTTTCCTTTTTTTTTCCTCCCATCTGCTCCTTTTTAAATGATATATGCAATTTTTGAAGGATCTAAGGGTGACTTCTTGTTGACTTTTAGTAGCTAATTAATTGTGGCAAGCCCGCAGTGGGTAGTGATGGCAAACCTGTAACAGCCTGGTAACTTGATGCATACACAACAGTGAAAGCATACTTGTCTGTATAGATTGGATATATACAGCTTTCTAAATATTTACACATAGAAAGCATGTGGAACACATCTTACAGTTTTTCTTCTGTCCTCTAGGCATCCTTTTGGTTTGCTATGCCTGTATTTACTATAGTGAACTAAAATAATGGCCAAATGTATTGTAGTAGTCATCTTCATTAACTGACCTATTCTGATAATAGATTTCATATTATATATTAAAATCCTGAAGAAAATCTGCTTTCTGTGTTTACAAACTTGCTATTCAACGTTAATAATTTTGTTGCTCTATTGGTGTTAGTTGTGAAACACTGAGAGCATAAATAGTTTTGGGTGAATGGAGACACGATCTTGAATTCTCTTTCGATGGGGTTTGTGGTAGTTCATGTTCATGGTGGTCTTTGCTGCTAAACACTTAAACTGTTCTTTGTACCAAGTTGTGCTCCTTCATTATGTTTGGTTTACTTCATGAAACGAATCGTAGATCTCAATAAATGGAATAAAATAGCCTATTATTGGTGGAAGCATGCATTCAAATATAATTACTTCTTTTTTTTAAGTACCTAGTGTGAAGCAGGATACTAATTGTTACCAATGTTTGGGAACATATATTTACTGCAGTATATGTAAAGAGCTCCCCATGCACCAAAACATAACTCTGACATGAGCATCATAAAAAAATGTTTTCTTTGTCTCCCCAGATTCCTTAAGAAGCAGCAACTAGAAATAATCTTTTAGGAAAGGTGTTGTACTTACTAAAAAACTAATGTTAACTTGCTGGAAGACAAAATGCCTATTTACACAGTTCCTGCAAGAAGCCCCTCCAAGGTACGATGTACTACAACTTTGCAGAAGACTTCACAGAATACCTTTACCAGCAGCAAAGCATCTGGGCAGCAACTGAAATCAGAGGTGTCGGAAGAAGAAAAAGATAGTCTACTTTCATGTTCTCAGAATGAGCCTGAAGAAATAAATAGGACCTACGTGATTTCAGCTTGTAAAAAAGTGGGTGACACATCAAGTATGTTTAAACCTGAAGGCAAGTTAACGCTCCAGAGGAGAACCGGAGCAAGCAAAAAATCAGTGTCCAGTAGTGAACTATTGCATACAAACACAGCACAGGGCACGGAAAATATACAGGTGGAGAAGAGACTTACTCTGCAGAGGCGTGTGAGGACCGGCTCCATAGAGAAGAGTAAAATTAGTTGGAATACTCTGCCTGAAATAGAAAATAACAGCTCTGCTGCACGAAGAAATGACAAGATTGCACTTCAACCAAATATTAATAGTAATGATACCCATGATGTTAAACCAAGCAGCAGGTCAGCTGAGGGGCAGGCAAGTACAAAGTTGCAGTGTAACTTGAACAGCAAGGACTTTGCTGATGGTCTGTGTGACAGGGATAGCTGCACACGTTTAAAATACAGGACAAGCGCTGCTGACACAAAATGTCAAAATGAAGTTCCTAAATCAGAACAATTGGTTACTTCAAAATGTATTAATAGGGTATCAGAAGAACAACTGAATGAGAAGGGCAATATAACTAAGCTAGTGGGAAAGCAAAGGGTACAACACCTGGCTATAAAACGTAACAGTTTGGAAAGACCAAGGACACCAACAAAAGGTTCGACAGAAGGATTTAAGCTTACACCAAAGAACAGCACTTCTCAGGATCAGCCATCTCTGTCTACTTCCAATAAACAAGCACCTCATCTTCAGATTTTAGCCAAAAAGATAACTAGTGTCTCCAACTCTCCTTCTGTGAGTAGAAGCTCAAAACCAAAAGAGGACACAGGAACTCTAGCTGAGAGCAATAGTACTGAGAAAGATGTTTTCAAAGTGGAAAACAGCAAAGTGATTGTAGCTGTGCGTGTACGGCCTTTCAGTAACAGGTTTGTGTCCTGGACTTCTGATAGTAATAGTAGCCTTTGTGTATGTTGATTCCTGCTTTGTATTTTCTGATTTGTTGAATCATTGACCCAAGAAGGATGTAATACATACTTTGAAATCAGATGATGTTTCATGCAACATCAGGAGAAAGATTTTATTAAGAGGTTGAATTTACTTTATAGGAGTTTGGAGCTCTTTTTAAAATATTCATTAGCTGAAGTATTTTGAGCTTGAATACTTTGTATGCTCATTGAACTGTTTGTTTTAACAATGGTTACTGAACTTCTTATTTTCCTGTATGAGAGTTGATTGAAATGAGTAACTCAAAGCGTGTAGCTTCTGCTTTTTAATTTTTATTTCCCTTCCCCCTTCCATTCAGAGAGAAAAATGAAAACTCACTACCTGTAATCTCCATGTGTGGTTCAGAGACAGCAGTACGAAATCCAACCACAAACCAAGTTTACAGCTTCAGTTACGACTTCTCTTTCTGGTCTTTTGACAAGTCTCATCCTAATTTTGCAAGCCAAGCAATGATTTATAAAACTTTGGCTGTGCCACTCCTAGAAAGAGCTTTTGAGGGATATAACACTTGTCTTTTTGCTTATGGGCAGACTGGTTCTGGAAAATCATACACGTAAGTTCCTAATAATAATTGTTAAAATTCTGTAGGGGCCAATTGTTATGCAATGTAGTGTCATGAAAAGAGATGGTATGGAATAGATTTCTTAGCTATTGAGTCATGTTAAAATGTTTTTGCATGTTTTAAAACAGAAATTATTAAAACAATATCTATAACAATTAAGACAAAGTTTATCTGTAGAATATTTTTATGTATCTGACACAGACCTCTTTCCACTTCTAGTGAAGAAAATAAAAGCTCTTTCCAGAGATTTTAGTGAAGAAAAACCTTTTTAAATTCTGAGAGCTTCTCAGACTCTAGTAGTGCTGTTGTTCACCACTGTTTGCTATTTTGTGCACGAAGTTGTGTTCTGAAGTAATTGGTTTTTGGAGGAGACCTTTAAGAAATCGCTCTAATTATGGTCTTGTTTCAGAACTTAAATATGTTAAAAAAATCCAGATCTTTGCAGCACCGCTTGTTTGAAATCTAATCTTTACATAAAATAATTCTAGACAAGTAACATTTTGAGCGTTTGTAGCCAATTTTGGATACCTCTGTATCTTTTTCAACAGAATGCCTAGCAAACTCTTTTGTTTCCAGGAATGCATCTATTAAAATCAGCTCTATGAGCTTTAATTCCCCTGAGGTACTATAGACTTGTGTATTTGTAGTTGAGGACCAGAATTGTTTCTATTACTTT
The DNA here is from genome assembly GCA_013400335.1 of Eurystomus gularis. NCBI lineage: Eukaryota > Metazoa > Chordata > Aves > Coraciiformes > Coraciidae > Eurystomus > Eurystomus gularis. The sequence goes on from VZZY01018349.1 coordinate 202,820, forward strand.
TATAATAGATACAGAACTTACACAGAAGTAGGATCTCCCAGTTTTAAGTAGGAACTCAATTTTTACTTACGTTTATTTACCTTGACCTAAAAAAGAAATATGCTCAGTATTGCAATTATTATCCTATCTGTTTGGTTTTTTGTTTTTCTCTTCCTCCACAATTACTTACCTTCATGGCTTTGTATTATAAGCAAAGCTGAAATTAATATTAGTAATAACTGTAACCTAAGGTTAAGTGTACACAACAAATTTCTGCTGACAACTTTGTTGCGCTGCTGTGTGTGTCTCTAGACTGTAGCTGAAGTAGTCCAGTACGCTGGTGTTCTGCCGTGGCAGGACTGGGCAGGAAAAAAACTACACCAGAGGTGGAGAGGCTTAGGTTACTACACTGACAGTGTGCAGAGTTTCTAAAGTACACACATGTTAAGGTATCAAATATCTGTAGGTTTACTGCTTACACTACAGCTTGCTCTTCTGTTGCTGTAGAGTCTTTGTTTTACTGAGGTTTTCACCCTAATTTCTCAATGGATGAATTAGAAAAGACCTCTGGCCATCGTCTTGTCCAACTCCCTGCTCAAGCACTAACTTAGATCAGATTTATTTCTGGTGCTTATTGCTTCTATAATTTACAACTTTAGACATATAAAATAGCTACATAAATACAATTAATATTAAAACTAGCTATAGAAAGTTTAAAAACCGAACTAGCAGTGTTTTTGTAACTACAGGATGATGGGATTTGGTGAAGACCAAGGAGTAATTCCAAGGCTTTGTGAAGATCTTTTCACTCGCGTAGCTCAAATGGACAAGAAACAGGTGACATGATTATGCTATTGACCTTACACTGAACTATGAGGAATCTGATGCGTTTCAGTATGTCAGTATGTGTCATTCTTTCATTTTATACCTCAGTGCTGATCCATTTATTAATGTCTGTATTCTTTTGCTGAGTCAAATCTCATTTCTAGTAGTAGCTCTGATTAACAGGGTTCCCTAAATAGTCAAAATCAACGTTGTTTTACTTCCTTAATGACAATAATGTGAACAAGAAATATGGACACAATATTTTTGATGCATCATTGGACTAGGATTCTTTACTCTGTATAGCATGTTTTACAAGATAAGATTTATGTAAAGAAAGGTAAAAAGAAATCCTAGTAAAATAGAATCCCCAAAATACAGATTTCTTTAAACATTGTCACATATAAAAGCAAAATACACTTTGATAATATTCTAATTCTCTTATTCTTGCTGAAATAAAAAAAAAAAATCAACCAGCCCAACTTGGATTTTTTATTTTTTGAAGACTCTAAAATTTTCATTGTAAATAATGTTTTCTTTCTTTCTCTGTTTTAAAAGTAGAAATTTATTTCCACTCGTTCTGTATATGAACGAGTGGCCTTCTGAGAGGAGGGGTGAATGTTTCATCCGATCATGGTATATTTTGGTTTGAATTCCTGTCCTACACCTATGGTATATGCGTTTAAAATCAAAAAAATGTAATACTCTCCAGAGAGGTCTAATGAAGAGTTACATTCTGTTTCTGCCCCAATTAATTGGTGTAGTAATGGTAAATTTAGAGAATCATGACTGCAGACACAATTAACTTCAACTCTTAAAAAGTTTTTTTAAACTACTCATTTCATGTCTTAAGAAGAAAAGATCCAAGCTGAGGATGCAGGTATGCAGGGGTTGGTTTGTGGGAACTGTTCAAATATATTTATTTTCCTGTCTGACTGTTGTTAAGGCTTTTCTAAGACTGAATTCCTGCTACTGAGCTGCTTCTGGGAAACCAGCTTGACTGCAGTACAGCACCTGGGATTTGAACTGTGCATCTAAAACTTTCCATAGTAATAACACAAGTAATAACTTGTAGTTAGAAACTCCGAATTCTCTTAAAATTGTGAAAAGGGTTAGAAACTTGTATCTATGCTCTTTCTTGGATAAGGAATATCTGATGCAAAATGTGCTGGTGACGAAGGCTGTTCTTTGTATTCTTTTTCTCTGTATGTTTGTCTGTCTGTAAGGACTGACTCACAGGTCAGTAAACCTTAATGTTCAGTTAAGCTCATGCAGGCAGATTTTTCCATTTTTACCTATTCCAAATGTCTTTATTGCTTTACACTAGGAATCTGGATTTTGAATCCTAATACCAGTGAACATGTAGTATTCTGACCCTACAGTACATTTGATAGAGATTTTTCAGTTGAGAAAGGTTATTTATTATTCAGTTTGGCCAGAGAGTATAACTTCTAAAAAATGCAGAGCTGCTAGATGTTTGGTACTCTTTTTCTTATGCATTGTGATTCTGTTGCTACAAATTGTCTTGAATCTTCTATTTCTGACTTCAGTGTTTTAGTTTTTTTTGCTGTAATCTTCCTTGTCTCTTAAAGAAAATTCTATTTTATTTAAAAAAGAAAAAAGAGTGAAAAGACCTGTATGCCATCAGAGGAAGGAGATGTCCTTTCATCACAGTCTGTTGGTTTGGTGTGTTTTTTTAATTGCTAAATCAAGAATTATCTTTCCACTAGGTCATTCTGTTCTATGTTAGGATGTTGACGACATCAGTCCATGCCTTCCCATTTACATGTATCATGCTGTAAAAGCACAATCCCTAAGGGAAAGAAACTAGTGCAGGTGCAGACAAAACTAGGTTTTCATGTACTAAAAACCCCACACTGAAACTTGTGTATATACTGTATATAATTGTTTGTTTGTTTGTTTTGTTTTAGCTTGATATCTCTGTGAATGGCTGTGGATGGCACTCCAATAAATTGTATTCTTGGCAATAGCAGATCCCTGCCTTGGGATGTAATTTCTCTTAGGAAGTCCCTTCAGTACAAATTCTTATAACATTGCATGGCAGAATCTGATAATCTAGGTTACTTTTTTCAGAAAAGGATGATGAAAATGTTTTGTGGACTATATTAATAACTGTTTTATTATTAATTTTATTAGGTTTTGTACCATCTTGAAATGAGCTTTTTTGAAGTATACAATGAGAAAATTCATGATTTGCTTGTCTTTAAAGCTGAAAGTGGACAGAAGAAACAACCAGTAAGTTGCTCACAGAAACAAGTATGTGCATAGTCTGGAATTAATGGCATCTATTCTGTAAACAAAAATGCACAAATGACAAGTGATCATTGTTTTGTTATCTAAGTATCTTAGCTTGTAAAGAACAGGATTCAAGTAAAAAAAGCCAACAAAAAACCAGCAAAATATCTCACTATATGACTTCAAGCAAAATGCTTTGAACTTTAGAAATGCTAAGCAAAAAAAAAATCTTGCCGAAATAGAAGCAAAACGATTCAGTATCTCAAAATTGTTAACATCTGCAAATGAGATGATTTTATTAGCGTTTATCTAAAGTCTTTTAGAATATTATTTATCTAAATCTCCAGATTATATTGAGTCTTCTATGCGGTATAATTTGAGTTATAATCTCGTAAATTAGATGGAGTTCTAAAATGGAAGTGTGATAATGTCAGGCTTTGGTGGGGGGAACAGTAATTGCCTGACTGTGTTTGATCCATCCATCTTCTTAGTTGTTAGCACTACTGAAATTTCCATTCACTTTCTGAAAATATCTGTGCACTCTTTACTGGGGTGCCTGTTTGCCACTGACTCTGTATCCCTTGCAGTCCATGGTATATTAATGAAAAAACATTAATATTTGCAAAGGGAGAATTTTTATCTGCTTTGTTTACTTTGTGAATTTACGTTGCCTAGCTAGAGAAAACTACTTATATATAAAAGCTTAGCACCAAGACAGATAATATCTTTCAGATTTTGACCTGGGTTACTTAATGCTTAGAGCCATGGGGCTGTCAGGAATTTCCTTACTAGTTTAGCTAGTTTTTAATGCTTGTGTTTTAGAATATGTAAAACCATATTTTAATTTGTGTTAAGTAGGGGGTGTAGGGAAGGAATTTGTTGTGTTTGATTTAGTAAAAAAAAAAAAGTGCTTTCTGTACTTTAACATATTGAACACTAACTGGCCACTTGTGTGTAAAGTATAAGTGTTGGTTTATGATAAAGATGATTTACTAATTCAAACTTGCTGTGAAATAATTCTGTCTTAAACTTGGGACTCATGTGGAATAGTTATCTAAGACTATACTGTCTTGTTTTCTCTGTGATTTTGAGTTAAGCTATTTAACTTAGAAACACAACAGATTTATGTTGCTGAAAAGATTTTATTTTATTTCTTATGTAAATATATAAGATACGTGTTCTTGCAGTTAGCTCTGTAAGCAGCAGCCTGGTGCAGTCTGCTGTGATTTCTCAGGCAGCTGGGAAAATTCTGTTGTAGGTATTATCCTGAAAATATTGTTCTAGATGATTCATGCTAAATTTTGTTGATGATAAACATCATACTAGGGATGTAGATAGACTTTCTCTTAATTTTAAGATATTCCTGAGTGCTAGGTCTGTCTAATGCACTTCTAATAATTTTTCTCTTACAATTATTCTCACAAGCTTCGTGTAAGAGAGCATCCGGTGTTAGGACCGTATGTGGAAGGCCTGACAGTGTAAGTCTTAACTGTTCTCATTTTAATAGATGTACGGGTGTAATCCTGCGAGAGTGTGCTAATTGTCATCCTGAGGCTCTGTGAAAGCTTGTGTACTCATCTGTCAGTTAGGCAAGATCCTAGTATCGTGCAGTCTGACAAAAATGCGTACCCACGTCTAGCTTGACTTGACCTGTTTCCTTTAGTGTGTTGCTTTAGTGAAATAACTGTGTTGAAGTCTCAAGACAGCTGGAGCTTTTGTGGTTCACTTGTATTTTGTCTGTAACTGGGGAAATGTTTCAAAATGCAGGCAGCAGGGAAAACTGTAGAATGAAAACAGTCTGAACCCAACCTTTTCTTTTTCCCCCATCTTAGGAATGTTGTCAGTTCTTACTCTGATATCCAGGTAAGAGTTATTTGGTTACTAAAAGGAAATACAAGTATTTCTACTCGCTCCTTCCTTCACCACTGGAAAACAAATGCTTTACAAACTGCCCAGTAGTTTATGATATTTCAGCTGATTTTGTAAAAGGATAGTGAAGACTAGTCCTAAATAATGGACCTAAATAGATGCATACAGGGAAGTGTCACTCTCTTCACATGGTTATCTCTTAAGTTTTAATTCCTTACTTATAGGGTCACTATTTGTGTTAATAACTTTATTTGCAAATGTTTTGATCTTCAGTTAACTACCCAGAGTAGGTTTTAGTTTCATTCACATCTCCTGACTTTTACAGAGTTGGCTTGAACTAGGAAACAAGCAAAGAGCAACGGCTGCTACAGTTATGAATGACAAGAGCTCTAGATCTCATTCTGTCTTCACGCTTGTCATGACGCAAACCAAGGTATTGCTGGGTCTTATGTATCTGTTCAAATCAGGCAATAAAACTATTTTGTGTGCTGCCTAGAAAATTGTTGTGAGAATATACTTGAAGATGAGTAAAGCACAGGGTATGTTAATATGGCTTTCTACACAGCAAAACTTGTTTTATTTTATATGCTTTGATTAGAATCTGATGTCTCTGTACTACACGTATTTATAGCAGCAATATAAATATGTCTAGACTGGCAGATCTGGGAGTAGTTCCAAGCTTCTGAGTGTAAGTTTTGAGATGTAACTGGAATCCGAACTGAAGCCAGACCTTATTTCATACTGCTGCCAACACGTCATCTAAGAAGGTTAGGCTATGCAAGTGGGATAGCTATGCCAGATTCCTGCAGATGATGAGCTGAGACAATGCAGTTGAGACAACTCAGAACTTTCTGCTCAGTTTCAACACAGGTCACTGAATAAATGTGTCCTTGCTTCAGGATGCCTCTCTCACCCACGTGCCTCCAGGACATAGGGACTACAACTCCTCTGATTTACAGAGGTGTAAGACAGAAAACCTGACTTAGTGAGATGAGACTGAAAACAGGAGTGGAATAGATAGAGCTCCTCAGAAGTCTACAGGCTATCAATTCACAAATAACTTGTTGTTATTTGTTGTTATTTTTGTTGTTATGGTTGGTAAAACTTTTCAGACCGATTTCCCAGTCATCTCCTTCCTTCTTCCCCTCACCATTCTCACCACTAGATTCTTTTCTCTATCAGAAGTAGTCCTCAGACTTTTCCAGGGACTATTGCGCTGATCTTCGTTGGTCTAAGTCAGTGACAGTTTACTGATTTCTGTGGTTATTGGATAGCTGCAATGGTCAAACTTCAGACCTAAACCCATAGTTTGCTGATCTGTTGTGTTTGTGGTTCATGCTTATACTGTTATTCAACCACAAACAATTGATACTGTGGTTGAAAGTCTGAACTTAGTCTCCTTTAATGGATGTACATGAAGGTATCCTGTAAAAAAAAGTAAATGGAAGTTTTTTATATATTTATATAGTTATTTAAAGTGAACAGCTTGTTAGACTTCTGCTTGTCCTCAGGCTTTTTATTTTGGTTTCAATGCAAACATCTCTTGTTTCCAGGTAGAATTTGTGGATGAAGAACAATGTGATCGTAGGCTTACCAGTCACATAAATCTAATTGATCTCGCTGGCAGCGAATGCTGCTCAACAGCTCAGACCACTGGAGAAAGGCTGAAGGTAAACCAAGACTGGAAAGCTGTGGAAAAGGATTGACTCCAAAGAATACCCCTAAACTCCAAAGCATCCTCACCTACCAGGACTCTTGGGCAGGAACAGTGGTTATAGAAGGATATGCAGATATGCTTATAAGTACTGCATCAGACTTTGCTAGTGAGGGTGGATGGCCCTAAGAAGCTGGTTTAACTGTGCAGTATGGCAGGCCAGGTCTTGCCTGGGACAGCACTCCCCATGCTGTGCAGGCCTAATGATCCTTTAGAAGGAATGAGGAAAAAACTATCTGCATGACTTCCAAATCATGAATTGGGTATCACACATAGTTTGGGCTTGTCCATTTTGGGGGAGGATTTAGGTAAATGGAGTTACTAAGAAGAGAAACGTTGTCTTCTGAGCTGCCTTCACAAGTTTGATGGTTCTTAACATAACTTAGTATTTTAAAGCCAGGGTCTCTAGTCTTTCCAAATGAGGATATTCTTGCAGCTTATTGTCAGTAATGTGACACAAGAAAATACAACTGTAGTATAATTATTTTTACTTTTGCTTTGTGTAGGAGGGTGTGAGTATCAATAAATCACTGTTAACCCTTGGAAAGGTTATTTCTGCACTCTCTAAACAACCTCGAAATGGAAAGAAAACTTTCATTCCTTACCGGGAATCTGTCCTTACTTGGTATGTACGCTTCAGAATTTTTTATAAAACAAGTAAAGAACAAACAGGACTTGGTTTATTTTTTAAGTAGCTAACAATCACTCTCAAATAAGTAGCAAGACCATAGATATTTTGTATTTAATCTGTTCATATTGATAAGTTTAATTTTTCTTTCAATGTGGGGGCCAGGGATTGACTTCTACTCTCCTGTCAAATGAAGGTTGTTAAAGGAAAGTCTTGGTGGAAATTCACAAACAGCTATGATTGCTACAGTGAGTCCAGCTGCCAGCAGTACAGAAGAAACACTCAGCACTCTTCGCTATGCAAAACAAGCTTGTTCAATTATCAACACTGCTAAAGTGAATGAAGACGTGAATGCCAAACTAATCAGAGGTAAGGTTGACATCTGCAGTCTTTGAGGCTTTTTCGTTTGCATATGTGTTTATCTTACTGCTCCTTAAGACTTGTTGCTACTCATAATCTATTCTGTTGACTGACCACTTGTCAACTAGGCCAATACAGCCTAGGGTGTCTTCCTTTTCATATTATTCTTCTTTGTGACTGTTTGGTTTGTCTTGGGTTTTTTTTGCCAAAGTTCAGATGATATCTTAGGCTATGCTTGAGAACCTGGTGTGGGTAAAGGTGTTTTATTTTCAGTTAAATAACAATTTATTTTCTAGCACTGTACTGAAGTGTCTAAATCCTCCTTTGTCTTCATTTTTTGTGTGTACTGTGTGTCTTGTTTGTGTAATGTAGAATTGAAAGCTGAAATTGAAAAACTGAAGGCAGCTCAGAAAAGTGCTCTGAATACTGATCCTGAAAAATACAGACGCTATTTGCAGGAAATAACATCTTTGAGGATAAAATTGCACCAGCAGGAGAGGGACATGGCAGAAATGCAAAGGTTGGGTGGTCGTTAACGTCCTACTTGAAAGTAGAAGTGGTAAAATTTATATGTTGTAGTTTTTTTCCTAATATGTTATGTTATTTTCACCTTAATATATTAAGGGCCTGGAAAGAAAAGTTTGAACAAGCAGAAAAAAGGAAATTAGAAGATATAAAAGAATTGCAGGTATACTTTCTTTCTTCACTTTCTGTAGGAAATAGTACAGAAGACGTAACTTCAGCAAGCCTTGCAGAAGAATTGGAGTAGTTGTAAGATTTGGTTTCCTTCATACTATTATTTTCACAGACTACTGTGACTTCTTAGGAAAGATTAATATAGATAGTTGAATGCAAAAAGTAAATTGTCTTCTTATGCAGAGCTCTCTTTTATCTAGAAAGCAGGAATTGCATTCAAAATGGACAATCATTTACCAAACCTTGTCAATCTCAATGAAGACCCTCAGCTTTCTGAGGTGCTGTTGTATATGATCAAAGAAGGAGAAACTACAGTTGGAAGGTATACACCGAATTCAAAACATGATATCCAGCTTTCCGGAGTGCTAATTGCTGATGACCATTGGTATGTGGCATTCTTTTTATACTGGAAGTGAGATCAGCAAATGTTTCTCCTCCTCCTTCTCTTTCTTTTGAAGCCACTCTTCCTTCTGGCAGTAACAAAATACAGTTTTCTAACCAGGAGAATACTATTTAGAGAACTTTTGTACTGTTCAATGATAAAAGTAACTCCCTTCTGTTCCCTCTAGAAATCTGTTAACCAAGGTAGTTTAATTTCTCGTTCATTTCATTCATGTAGCAAAGTTTTCTATTCATGCAGAAGTGCTGGAGAAAGACCTGATCAAATGATGCTGAGCAATAACTTCATTACGTTAAGTTCAACGGAAAAGTGAAATGCCTTGACAGTTCTTAATTAAACTGAAAACAGAGAGCAACATGGCCATATTGCAGAGATACTGTTTAAAGTGCGTTCCAAGCAATTGGTCCTAGATAAAATGCTGTAAGAAACTTAACTCATCACCTACTAAAAACATGAAATGTGTGGGTTTGTTGGGAAATCAAGCATTACCAAAGAAATGCTCAGGTGATAGGGTATTGTAGTAGTTTTTTGGCAGTGGATTCTTCTTAGATTTAAATATTGATTCCCTCCTAAAATACAGGTTGTCACTCATTATGTATGTTGTAACTAAACAGTGTAAAGACAGCCTACATCTGGAAAAACAATAATAGGGCAATATTTAATGCATTTAAGTCTACTAAGAAACATCATTTGCAATTAACATGAGCTACTGATATTCCAAATTTTTCTTGTTTTCAGTGTAATAAAAAATATGGTTGGCAAAGTGAGTATTATTCCACTGAGAGAAGCAAAGACATACGTAAATGGGAAATGTATTTTAGACCCAACAGTTCTGCATCATGTAAGTAATTGTTTTGGTAATAGTAATATGTGCACAGGTGGATTTCTTTGCTTTGTTAATATTGCCACTTCAGACTGAAGGTCTTCTTAGATGACTCTGAAACTGTAAATATTTTTCTCTTCCTCTTTGATTTCTAGCCCCACTTGTTACATTTTTAAGCACTGTAAATTTGCTTATAAATCTAACACTTATGGAACTTTTTTCCACCCTTTTTCCCAATAGGGTGATCGAGTGATCCTTGGGGGAGAGCATTATTTCAGGTTTAATCATCCAGTAGAAGTTCAGAAAGTTAAAAGCTCATCTTGTGGGAATATGTTTTTGCATGATGGTCCAAAAGATTTCGAATTTGCAAAGAATGAGCTGCTTATTGCACAGAGAACACAGTAAGTATTCTATCTTCTTGTTCTAAAAATAAATTCAATTCTTAACACAAACGTGCAATAAGCTTAAGAAATAAGAAACTTAAGATTATTAATTATTTAGCAATAAGGGAAAGTTAGAAAATAGCAAGGTTATTGTTAACTTGATTTGTAATGGAGATGGAAGTCCTGGACTCAGATGAAATGAATGTTATACCTCTGTGAGGTGATCACCACAATCTAGTTCAGTTGTCAAGAATGCAGCTGCTAAAGAAGCTGAGCTCCAGAGGTCCCCAGAGTAGTGTATCTCTTCAGGTACATTTCTCTTCAAGCACATGATGAGTCTGAAATTGGCTTTTGATATTTTAGAGAGATTTAAAGCCTGAAAACCAAATGCCTTAGGAAAATGAGAAGAACCCAAAGCTAGAACCTTTGTCTTCTGTGATGGTGGAGAACTTGAGAGACAATGAAGTGTTGTTTGTACTTTCTTTGTTCCTGGGAGTTATTAAACCATAAGACTCAATGACTTAAAATTTACTTTTCTGCATCTTAATGTAATTTAGCAAGTATCTACTGAAGTTCTTAATTTTGTGAAAGGGGCATAACAAAATAAATACGGAAATAGAATGGACTTAAAAATTCTGGAACATCTTATATCTTTACCACTGTCTCCGTTTTCCCTATGAAATTAAAAATATCTAGGTAAAGTATGAGAGTTGCTTTTAAAGAGACCAAAACAAACCCTCATACTTTTACTGTTCAAATTGGAGGCTCCTGATGTAATAGAAGAAGAAAAGATAATAAGCTCTGTGCAGCCTGTAAGAAATTAAAGCCAGTGTTCTAAATGTCTGGTGCTTCTACTTGTAGGCTTGAGTCAGAAATTGAAGAGGCACGACTCAAGGCCAAGGAAGAAATGATGCAAAGCGTCCAAATTGCGAAAGAGATGGTTCAGCAAGAACTGACCTCGCAAAAAGAAGCTTATGAAAGCAAAATAAAATCACTGGAAGCAGAGGTGGTAAGTTGCCATTGCATCAGTACATAAAACATATTGATAAAGTAGAACAGAAGCTGTAGCATGTGGTTTCTGTTTGTTTGTTGTTTGGGTTTTTTTGTCTTGCATTATAACAGTGTTTTAGGGAGTGCTAAGCCTCATTCTTCTATTTTTATTTTTTTTTAAAAACCAGCCTTAGTAACACAAGAAATAGTAAAGTAGGTGTCCCCTTCAGGATTATTCTAGAGATTTTGGTTTCTAGACCTAATCAGGAATTAAAATGTTAATCCACTGTAAATTTGATTGTGTAATTTGTACATGAAGAAAAATCCCTACAAAATCTAACTTATTCTAAGAGATTTTTAAATTACCATAGTATTTAGTTAATATGAGTTTGGTTTTTTCCCTCCAAGTTTGTATGCTACTTTGCTATTAGTCTTTTCAATACTTTTACAATATGCTAAGTTGACATAGAATAGTATATCATGGCAAAACTATAGTAATGGAGTATCTTATTTCTTAAATGTGACATAATGTGATGTTTGTGAACTGAGATACAAACTTTCATTGCTGAGTTGCCCACAGCAGCTGCCTGTTTTAAATGTGTTCAAGTAATAAAATTCAGAAAAAAAGAAGATATAAAAATAAACCTTAATATCTGCCTAAGGGATGCGTCAGAAATGCTGTGGAATTGGTATTCCCTCCTTTCATCTGTCTTTTATATTAGAGAGAAGAATCTCGTAAGAAGGAAATCCAAGAACTGAATAACCAAAAAGCTGCAACTAAAATACAGGAGCTAGAGAAGGCAAAGCAAAATCTTGAGCTGGAACTACACTTAAATAGGAAGCGTTTAGAAATGGAGACCTTAGCTACCAAACAGGTAATTTTAAAATAAAGCTTTCTAGACCTTAAAATGTAGTTTGTTTGTGGGTTTTTGTTCTTAATAACAGAAATAATTGTAAATGTTTCTGAAGTATTTTACTTCTATGTGATTTTATGCAAAAGAACATGTTTTCTTTAGAATCCGAGTATGATATTGTATTAAGTTTGGGGATAAACTCATGCTGACCTTTTCTCATATAATGTGGATGATTTTGTTCATGTCCAAACTTTAGTGACCATTGCCTGTACCTGAAGTTATGACTAGCTGCTAATATAAGTAGTGACTGGTTTTTTTTGGCTGTTGTTCATATAGATCTGACTGCTGCAACAAATAGGATTTAATTTTTAAGTTGTTTCTTTTTAATTCCATTTTTTAAAAGCATAACAATATCTAAGCAAAGCCGGAAAACTGTCAGTTTGAAGATGAAGGGTTTCGTATCCATATAGCAGACGTCCAATCTAAACTTCGTTCTGTTCTGAGTGCCTTCAAAATGACAGCAACAAAAAAATGGCTTTAATAAACAGCATTAAGAGGTTTTTTAATTATTATTTTCTTTTTAATCGCCCCCCAGGCTCTAGAAGATCATACTATTCGTCATGCAAGGATACTTGAAGCTCTGGAAGCTGAGAAGCAGAAGATTGCTGAAGAAATACAAACCCTGCAGAAGAATCGTGGCAGTGGGAATAAAACTACGACTAGTATGTATACACATAGTGTTGCAAAGGCCACGCTGGCTTCTCTTTTGCTTGGTGGGCTTGGGTTTAGTGAATGTGGATCTAGGAGCTTTTTCCCTTTCCTTTTAAGACTTCTGTAGGGATCCTGAACAAGAAGAGTCTTCTGGCTGCTATGATCCTTTCTATTCTATAACAAGACCATGCTAAAAGCTTTGTTTTAATCACAATTGAGGTAATTAGGTGGATACACGTGTAGTCTGTATTTACCTCAGTTGCTTAAAATGCTCTCCCCCATCTGGCTGAACTGGTTAGGCATTCACTTTCTGAGGAAACTGGAGTAGCAGAATTGATTCTGCTTAGTTTCCTCTCTGAGATTAATATATTGTGTCTGATGGGGAGACCTCTATTTCTGAAATACCCTTTACCTGATCTTTTATAAAGGGTTGTCCTGGCTGGGAGGCTCTTTCCCCCCCCCCCCAGGGTATTGANTCCCCCCCCCCCCCCGGGTATTGGGAACTCACGGAACTGTTGTTGGCCAAATTCCAGTCAAGTTTTTTGGTTGTGGTTTCTTTTTTGATTATTTTTTTTAACACTAAAGTTGTTACATCACATTGTTTGGTCCACTTTAATCATTATGTGCTATCTTTATCTTCATTAGTTCCACTTAACTGGAATTCTCTGAAGCTGTCTGTGATGATCAAAGAGGCTAACACCATTAGTAATGAATTAGGGAAAAACACTGTTTTCTACAGGTGAGTATCTGGGTTAGTTAATTATAAGGGAGTGTATATGTAATATATTTATATTTTGATACATATATACATAACTGGGGAGTGAATTCTGGATGTGCAGTGAGCTGTTTGTTTTTGTTTTAACAGTTTTGTTAAATTGACTGTGATAAATGACTTTTTCCAATCTAGCTTTACTTAAGTGTGTAGTTTAGCCATGTTAGTTTGAAGTGTGAATTTCAAATTTGAATTTTAGATCAAGACTTTTTAAGGTATGTTTACAGACAACTTTGGATTGAGTGTGCTTTAGAGGTGAATCTTCTGATGCCCATGTCCATCCTGCTTTGGCTGACATATTAAAGCAGTCCTAAAGCACACTAACTGCATTCCTTTTGGACAAAACTAAACTGGGGAATATGTGCCAGATGGTAGAAGATGTTCAGTTCACAGACCCACATCAGAGGTGGTTCCAAATGAAAATCTCAGAACATACTTACAGTGGTTATCAAGTATTTGGGACCAGTTGTTTCACTCCACAGATCTCTTGCTGTGCCATGCTACTTGCTAGTAGTAGCTGAAGTGGTCTAGAAGTGGACCTGTCATTGTTCAGGTGTTCCTAGTATGAGCAGAGATATATTAGTGCAGAGGAAATTCAGTATCATTTTTCTAAAAAAAGCTACAGAAAACGCAGGTAAGCCAGGACTGTTTTTTTCCAGATGTTGTCCTTTCACATCATTTCACCAGAACTCTACCAGTAGAATTCTGTAGTGTGTATTTGGCTCTCAGTTTCTTTAGAGCCAGAAATTCGCATGCTAGTATCTACTTCTGTCTCTGAATGCAGGGACTGCTTTTTTCCTTTACATAAATATGACTACACTAATGTTTGGTTTGTGACATATACACCATGTCTCAAGCAATTTCTGTGTTTGTAATCAAACTTTTATTCTCTGTATAATCCTACCTACAAGTACCTTGTTTATTTTTGCAATATGAATAATGGTTTTTGTCTGTCTTTTTTCTTTTTTTTCTAAACTTTCTCAAATTCTTAGGCATGACAAAACTGATGATAAAACAGGAATAGTGTATTCTGTTCAGGTGCAGGTTCGTAACATCAAACTGGGAATAGCAACTTTCTGGAGCCTGGAGAAATTTGAATGCAAACTTGCAGCAATGAAAGAACTCTATGAGGTCGGTAACAACTGAAAAAAACCCACTAATAATCAGTGATATTTTTTCAAAAATAAGATTCTTTTTTTCATAATCCATACAGGAGGGAAACTTTGATGTTTTTGGGGGAGTATTACATGCTCTTAAACACCAAGACACATAATTATTTTTTATTAAAGACATGTACGCACATTTGTCTGTCACATAGAGGACGGTAGAAATAAATTACTTTATACAGGTCATTTTGTGTACAGAGTGGGAAGTAGTAAAACGACGACTGCTTTGTGGTTCTTTTGGTTGTTCAATTGTTTATCTGTTCTAGAGAAAAACTTCAATTTTCCTCACTATGTTCTATTTTTCTTTGGTTCTAGTAAGTTAATTTGCTACTAGTTGCTTTTTATCTATATGTAGTTTTAGGTTCTTCAATGGGAGTTTTTAAAGACAGTTTTCATCATTTTTTGTTTAATAAATTGACAGCTAAGGTGCACATGAATCCCTATTTCTAATTCCATTACTTTTTAATCAGACAGTATTTTTGTACTGCACGTCTCTAAATGTGCAGTACTCTGCCTATCATAGTATCGATTGTATCAAAGAGGAGAATGTAAAATAGGAGAAAGGGAGAAGAAGGAACAGCACCTACATTTGATTTTGTATCCACAAAGTTGTAATGATCTTGTATTTTATGCTATACTAGTTTGGTGTATTTTTGATTAATACATAGAAGAAAAATGTGTATTTAAGACCAGGTTTTAGATTAAGAGAACAGCTTGTCTAAATTTCTGCTTGAATTTGAGATTCTCCTGATAATAGTATAAATTTTTTTTACTCTAGTATCTGTATTATATTTATTCTGGAGCAATATTGAAAAATTAGTAGAAATTGCTCCAGATAATATATGACTAAATATTTGGATACTTGCTATTTCCAAATGCAAATTGCATTGTAGCGTAAATAGCGTACTTGAAGTTTACAGAGGAAAAAATCTAAACTGCTAGAGCACTGAAGGCAGGGAGAAATATGAAGGCTTTTTACACTTCAGAGTGCTTTTTTTTCTACTTGAGGAAAATAATTACCTCTCATTAAAGAATTATGTTTTAATTGGAAGAATAACTTCTTCGTACATGAGTACATATCTGAAATAAAAATCTTCCAATATTACATCCCAAAAGGAGAAATCCGTCAAAGAGAAGCCATTAAAAAATGTGGAAACCCTCCTTGACGATATAACTCTGTAACATGCAAGTATTTCCAGTGGCAGAAGAATATTGCCATAGTTATTGCTAAAAACTCTTTGCATCTTAAATATCAGAGACTGAATTCTATTTCCTGCACAAAACTATTGCTAAAACTGTTATACAAATCCAGATATAAAAATAAATAAGAAGTGTAAATTATATGTCCAGAGTTCTAATAGATCTGGCATGTGGAGGGAGCTGTAAGGAAGTTGTGTACTTGGTGTTTCTGTATCTCAGATGCTGGGCAGCGAGGTGTCTTTGCTCAATGTTTGTCCTGTTTTAGTTTGTTTTCAAATACTTAAACTTCAAGTTGGCTGACAGTCATCTTCTAGGTTATGCATATCCTAGCAGAAGAAAGAACATTAAAACTACTGTTCTGCTGTTAGTAGAACATGTTGCCTTCACCCGTATGTTGAATGCTTTATTATCACTCTACTTCTGTTTAACCCTCCTCCTCCCCTCTATTACCTTTATTTTTTTTTTTCAGAGTAATGACAGCAATAAAGCTGCTGATGTATTTTATGACCCTACTGATGAGTGGGAACCTGACCTTTCAGACGCCTCAGTTTCCTCTCTTTCCAGAAGAAGGTGATACTAATTTGTAGCTCCTTCATCTATACTTAAAAAGAAAGCAAAAATGAATTATCTGAACATGCTTCTGTGCCACTACCATAGTCATTTATTTATTAATTCTTCTTTTACTGTATAATAATGTCAAACCTGCAAATTAAATGGAAGTTTATGTATATATTTGTGAGAAAGGGGCTAGTGTTAAATATGTTATTTTATTGTGCTTTACTGGCTTCACTTATGAAATATGTGCTAGTACACAACATATTGATGCTATAAATGCGTGCCCTCTAAAGCGGTTTGGCAGATTAAGCAGCCATGTTTTTAAGCTGAAGCATGGCATATATGCAATGTGGGTCTGGTCAGTTCCAGAGAGTTTTATGTATGACCACTGGCAACTAGCTGGTGGTGATTAAAGACTATACCCCATTATTTCAGAAAGCTATCTCAGAAATGGATAGGTTTGTCTGTAGCACAGGACTTCTTAATTAACCTGCAGAGGACACTGGTTAAGGTTATGGATACCCATGTATTTAATTAGTAACACAGACACTCGGACATCTGTTCCTATCCTTACACCATGCCAACAGATCGGTTCTGTTCATTCATTCTCTTACCTTTCCTCACAGACAAGAAACAGGAACAAAAGTTCCTCCAAACAGAGAAGTATAACTTGTCAAAACACGCGTAAGGCTTTCTAAACCATGTATCTAGACAGCATCACCGCAGAGTGAAATGTCTAGTTTTATATGTTTTCTTCACGCTTCTATAGTATGAAAGCATTGTTCTTAAGGAGTACATTGCAGCTGGTCTGGGACCTTGTATTTGAAGTCTTAGCCTTGTCATATTTATAACTGACTTGCAAACTGCTGCAAGTTGTAGCTTATACCAGAAATGTGAACAGGTCCTTAATTATAGCTTTGCTAGGAGGCGGCAGCACATAACATGCTGTTATCCTACTGTAAAGCAGGTAAGTCAGTTTATCTGACTAACTTTTGCAAAGCATTCCTGGTCATTCTAAGTAAAGAAAAGTTATCTGAAAAGAATGCAATGCATAAACAGTTTCTTTATTTTTAGTCCAACTGCCATTTAAATGATACTTTTCTTTGTTTGATGCTGCCTTCTGGACAATATTATAACGTGTTCCTGAATCTCAGAAGTGTATTTGGTTTTGTTCTACCTTTTTAAAAAAATTCAACAATAGAAGCTGAACTGAACAAGAAAAGGTACCAGAAAAGGGAACTAGGCATTGCATGCTGTGTTGACAGCAGTTAACTAGTGTCAATCTCACATACTGGTGAAAGAAATTAAATCCCATGTTCTACTCTTAAGATTTGCTGCTCCTAATGTGTAGTGTCATGGAACATAAAGGACAGGCTGTTCCAAAAGGGAAGTGCGGTTCAGGGCTGAATCTGATGAGAGGATGGACAGGACAGTGCACTTGCCAAAAAGGCCCTGGCCCTGCGGTGCCTGTGTGAGGTGCACAGGGTAGGTCTGGTGATGGTAACCGTGATGGTTGGGGCAGCCAACAGTCCGGATCCCCAGGTAAGTATGTAACGATGATGCAGGGCTGAGGTTAAGCTGGGAAATCAGCTCAGTGAACCAGAGTTAGGTCTGGGCACAGTTAGCAGGGTCAGACTGCAGTCCAGTGGTTGCCTGATATGACCATCGTGACAAGGTCCCAGGTCAAACTGGGAAGTCAAGTCTGCAGGTCCAGTTCAGTGGCCTATACGGCCAGACACAGGTGCGATTACAACACAGCTGGAGTGTAAGTCAGGCAGGACCAAGGGCAGGAGATTCATCTTAAACGTGGCTCCAAGAAAAGTCGGGGAGCCCCTTCTGATTCTTCCAGCTGTTTCTTGAACAGCTTCAAGGCTGGCTGAGGCTCCTTTAAGGAGTCTTACAGCTCTCTTACCAAGAGCTGGCCTTGGGCACCAGCAGCTGATCACCCAGAGCCAGGCCAGAGAAGCTAAATTAGCTTGTCTCACTGACAGTGGAGAACTTTACAGAACGTCTGCTGTCTACCAAGAAAAAATGCCCTCCTATCTGGTTTTCAAAAAGCAATTCATTCTGTCTGGCAAACAAGATTTAAAAAAAGCCAATATGTCTGCTTTCTATGATCCAAGGAGGTAGGAGAGAAATGTGTTTTGTCTTAAGTTCTAGATAATAATAATCCAGTAATAAACCAGTACCTTAAAACTGGGAATGCAGCATGAAGATCCTGCTATAGTGGCAAGAGCCTGAAGAAAGTAAGTAGGATCCATCCTATGGGCTGTGTTGTCTTGCTTTCACTCTGGTTTAGGTTCTGTGTTAATGTTCCATTAATTAAAACTAGATGTTTGTTTTAGCTACTTGACATCTGTTAATATTCATTGAACTTTCAGTGGGTATAGGGAGAGAGATTTTTCTTTTTAAAGGGTTTTTTTTTTAATGTTTTCACTCTATCATTTCCTAGGAGTAGAAGTTTCATGAAGAACAAGAGAATTTCTGGATGTTTGTCTGAGATCAAATTGCAACCAATTCAGAATGTACGGACTTCCTATATATCAGGTACTCACTATGTGGCAGAACACCTTTCATACTGAGAACATGAAACTACTACATGTATAAAACGTGTACTTTAATAGCCGTTTAAAAAGTGTAGTTTGGAAAACAAAATGAAAAATGTCCTGTTTATAATGTCAAGCTGTTAACAGTAGGGCTTTTGTATTTTTTATTACATTTTCTTAGAGCAAAACCTTCCTGACCAGCACTTATGACCTTTATCTAGAAACTATTCAGAATGTTGCATACACAATTTTTTTTCTGCCTTGCTGTCTTGAGTAGTTGAACATTGCTGAAGAAGCAACGTGAAATAGTCATTGTGAAGACATGCTGACTGCTCACTCCTATGAAGAGTTTCTTGCATATATGTTTTGTTTTTACATCATACAGGTTCACAGAGTAAGTCCAGCATATGCCCAAGCTTTTCTGAATCGTTCCTTTCTGGAATTTGCAAAGAGTCTATAAATTCGGCTTTAGATTTACTGGACCAGAATCATGAAGGAGGAAAGAGCATAGCAGAGAGTCTCCTAACTAATTTGTTTATCATTTTCTCTGGAGTGTCTGCCATTTCAAAAGCCTATGAACAGCAAGATGAAGAATGTCAAGAAAAGTGTAAGTGTCATTTTCATAACAGTTTAAACATTACTACTGATTTGTCTTTCAGATGTACAACTATTCATATGTTTGCCTATCAGAACAATTAACATTCCTTTTGCAAAGGAGACTTTCTGATGGATCTCTCTCTTGTAGTTTTCTCTCTTGATCATGCTGCTCAGTCCTACAGCATCAGAATTATTTCTGCTTTTGATCGGCTTGTGGTTCTCACCAAGTTCTGGCTTAACAATGTCCAAAAGTGCCCTCAATCTATAAAAGTTGATGAAGAAATAAAACAGGAAGTAAAGAACTTGGGAGGTTATTTACAGTTACTATTGCAGGTAAATATTGATTAATTCTTCTGTGTGTAGGGACGTTCTATGCATCAATGCAATATTAACTACAGACTAAAACCACTTTACATGTCCAATGTATGCAATGCCCAATGGACACACCTGAGGAAGATGAACAGCAAAGGGTGTGTCGTTGGTGCCTGAACTGGTATTTCCATATGCTTGTTCAAAGTAATGCAGACATTTGTGCCCAGACTCTGACGATAGCATAGGTTCTTAAACATAAAAGGGGAAAATAAAACATGCAGTGACAAGAACAAATGCTAGTTTAGATTGTGAACTGCTACTGTCTATAAATTTATAAACAAGTGGCCAGTAAATATGACTCCTGTTCATGCTATAGCCTTGTGAAGACTTTTTTTGTAACTGTACAGTACAATGATACTGTGCTTCTTTGTGGTTGCAAGGTACGGTCTTTCAGCTGTGGTAGCTATGCCACTGGAAGTAGGAAGATGTAAAGCGGAAAATGCCTCAAGCTATTGTGTGCTATGAACTCTTGTGTTATAGAAAGTGTGTTCCTCTTTGACCAGTAATGCTTTCTAGCTTCAGTGAATGATATGCCTTTATTCCTCAGGGATGTTCTTCAGATATTGCCTCTATGGTAACTGAAGCATGCAGCAAAGTAAATCACACAGTAAAAGAAACAATGAAATACATAGGACACTTGGCAGTAGCCACAAGAGCTGATATTTCACTTCCTGAAGAGAGCATCACTCCTGCAACGAGTCTACAGGTGAAAAAAAGTTTATTAAAAATAATGATTAGAAATACTAACTTTAATATTGATATCACATTTATTTTCAGTAACTATGCTCAGAAGCAAATTCTTACATAGAACAATTAGATGAACTGAAGTATTTTCAGAGTTTATTATTTAATTTTTATAGTTAAAATCGATACATGTTAATACCCTTGAAATTTTTTTCCTAAAAAAAAGGCACTTTTAATCTGTATAGCTTTCACCTATAAAGAGAAAGAAATAGTGTGCTTTTAGAGTTCTATCTGCACTGATATTGTACAAGTCTGTCTATTGTACTGAAATTCAATACTTGTTTGAGTATCCTGTGATTAAGTACCACACTGAATTTTCAGAAATCTGAAGAAAGTTAGGAAAAGGAGGTTGAAATGCTGAGCCCCTGTGGTCCGAGAATGACATGTGAGGGAATAGACCAGCAACGAGCAACTTGCTTAAAACAAAATTACATTTCTAGCCCACTAAGGAAAATCTATTTAAATCAAAACTATATCACTTCATTTAATCATTTTTTTGAACCTTTATTTTAAAAGGACTTTGTACTTGCCATTTATGATGGAGTTTGCTCAGGGCTGAAGTTTCTCGTTGATACTGTACAGGAAAAAGCAAGAATGGTGCAGGAAGAACTTGGGAAACAATATCCACAAAATGAGGTGAGATGAAAGTAAGATTAAAAACTACTACTATACCTGAGGGGCACTTGATTATGTCCTGTTATTTTTCAGCAATTCTGTGTAGAAATTTTATAGTAGAACTAGAGTTACGGTTAGTAACAGGTTTGAGATGAGTAGTAGGTGGGAATATTGACAATAACCTTGCAGAAATTTTTTAGTTTAGCATTTTGCCCATATATGGACTGAACATTTACATGTGTTTTACTCAGAATGATTTCTCTGTGAATTGGAGGACATTTTGTGTGAAATTTCACAGTGTAACACAAAAGAGAGGCACAAAGTACTGGCACAAAGGAGCAAGAGGACCTTTCATTCTGTATACTACTGTTAAGTTTGATTTGTAAAAAGATTCAATATTTAATATGTAGTAACACTTTATGATCCTGAAAGTTAATAGTTATTTATATTGATAATAGTAATCATCTCTGCTATTACTACAGCCACTGTTACTGTCAGAAAGATTATTAGAAAACTTGAAGACTTCTTGTCTTACAGTCCTAGTCCCTAAAAATATGCTCTCTAAATGTTAAGGTAGTTCAGTGACAAAAGGTGACAGTTGACCTGTGTCTGAGCAATCCTGTCTTCTGCCTCCTATGCCGGTTTGTTTTTTTGGGGGTTGTTTCGATTTCTTTTTTTTTTTCTTCAGACTTGAGAAACTTGCAGAACTGTAGCCAATAAGAAAATCTCCTTAATGTGGTGGGATATGTGTTATTTATTTCTGAAGGATTTGTTACTACTCAAAACCCCACAATACATGACCTGAGAATAAAAGGTTCAAGCCAGTTGGAGAGGAATGATAAATCCCTTGCCTCAAGGAAAGCAAAAATTTCTTGCTACTCTGGTTTTCCCTGTTGTCATTCTTAATCCTACAGATAAAAGGTTTTGGGCAGTTTCACCATTGTGTTCCTATCTGCTTGCCTAGCTCCCAAATGCTTTGTGGTTCCAGCAAAAGGAACCGGGCAGTCTGCTTGCCACATAACACTGTTCACTTGCAGCAGATTCCGATGGACCTGCAGGGCTCCTGTATATGCTTGTTGCTGGTGGAGCTCATGTGAAGTCAGAGAGAGGACACCAGAGTATTAACTAAGAGTTTACTCCTGCCACTCAGAATGACAGCAATAAAAAAATCACACAACAATCTTTCTTGAGCAAATACTTAAATTTGCTCATTTGATCCTCCTCTATTAAGAGGTTATTTAAAAACTTGCAGGTATAGTTAGTGTTTTCTACCAGTTAACATTTTTATTTGAAAAATTGCATGTTAAGTTGAAGAAAACAGTACTTCTGCTTTTAAGAATCTTTCTCATTAGTGTGCCAGTGTTCATTGTTATACTTTGAAAATATTTTTGTACTTTTACTTTGTCTTGAATCAAGTGTACAATATAATTAAAAGTTTCTTTGTAGATTCAAAATCGAATAAAGGATCATGCTGTAGCATTAGCCAGATTCCTTGAAAATAACATCTCTTATTGCAGAAAGGTAAGAGGACGGTTTCACAAAATATGTGCTTTGAGTCTGAGGTTTAAATCTGAAGAATGCATTTAACAAAGAGGAGGAATTGGAAATACACAGAAGGTAGTTTTAATTGCATGATAACACTTCCTGTCTCAGAGGCACTGCTGAGATTGGAAGGCTAACTTTTCTGGCTACTGCCTTTCCACTCAAAACTATTTGATTTTAGTTTTACTTAAAGTATTTCTGGAGGTTCTTGTATCTTACCTTCCTTTTCTGTGCTTATATGAACAGCCTAACCACCTGGTTTGTGTTCTTTGAACTTGAGGCTTTCAACTTAAGTAATGGTAGTGTGCTTGTGTTATAACTACTGCAATAGTTTAGGGACATAGTTACTGGTATTTTCAATTAAAAGTGAGGATAGATGATTTAACCTATCTTCTAAGAACCATACCTTCACTGGATTTCACATTTCTATTTGCCTTTTTTCTGTTTGTTTGTTTTTTAAAATCCCCTGTCAACAATCTGTGCTTCTTTTTGGAGTTATGTTTTGTCACTTGGCATTGCTTTCATTTTGTGTTTCAGCCTGTTTCATGTGACTGAATCCATAATAGGCATGTTTAATAGGTAATATACTGTCATGTATTTGGTTCTTCATAAACTGCTTTTTATTAATACAGAAAGAAATAGAATCTCAATGGCCAGAAGAAGAATCTCTATATCAGGAAATCAAGAAGAGCACTCACATTGCTGCAAAATATTTGGAATTGGAGCGCTGCCTAGCTGAAGTCTGTCACATAGTTTCTTCTGTGTTACAAGGTATTTAGCTCGGTTATTAACTGTCTGTGACAGTGACCAGTGGACTACAGCAGACCTGTAGGGCAAGAGAGAGGGAGGGCTACTTGGTTTCTCTATGCAAAATACTGCATTTGATTCTTCTTGCCTTTCTTTTTTTTTTTTTTGTAGGGTCATACAGAAACACAAGCCCTCTCAGGACTTCTGCAGAAAAGATTTGTGTGATAGCTGGATATTTTAACAACTATTTCAGTTTATTTGACTTGTCTTCTACTTCCACAAACAATCCTGTCCAGAAAATACTGATGCCTTTCAGGAACTTGGATGAATTGGACTCTCTGGTTGATTCCCTTATTACGAATTTTGAACTTGAACAAGAACAGTCATCACTGAAATTTCAAACTCTTTGTAATGAAACTACTGAGACTTGGGGAGGACAGGTTGAAACAGGTGGAGCTGAATTTGCTCGGAAATGGGAGGGGATCCCAAAACACATGCACAAACTCCAGTCTTCATCTCCATTTCCTGCAGAGCTTTCACCTGGTAGGATACAATGGGTATAAAATGCATTGTCAAGAAATTCAGGGGAACTCTTTCCCTTTACATGAAGGGAAAGCAATGTTATCACAAAAAGCTAAAATTTATTGCTGATGTTATTAGTAAGTGGTATGAAAGTAAATGACATGATTGTATGAGGATAAGTACTCTAAATTTCACAAGAAAAAGTGGAATTCCTTGAAGGGCTGTTAAACTTTTAAAATACAGTGCCTTTTGTTTTAATAAAAGTCTATTATTACTTAAGTCCCTAAGAAATAATTTAATCTAGTAAGTAAAACAAACTATTGGAGATAATAAGAATAGAGAAACTAAAAACTGTTGGGGAGTAACTAGGAAACAGTAAATACTTGGTAGGACATTCACATATCTTCATCTTAAACCTTTTTTTAGGTCTCTTGTGTAATAGCGGAAGGAGAGTCCTCTGAGGGATATTTGTGACAGACATTTATGTTGCATACTGTTAGATAAGAAGACTGCCTTTCATTTTTTATGCCTTTCATTTTTTTAATTATCAGCCTCTTTTTGTTTCTAAAACAAAGCAAAAACTTTGTATTTATTTCTGTAGGGGAAATAAGAGATGGTAAAAGTACTTTACAACCTTATTGGATGAACACTTTACGTGTTTTATAGTCCCTTGAAAAATCTGGGCTTAAAGTGATGCTGCTCTTCAGCTTGATCTGAAGTAAATTCATGTTAAGTGTTGTTGCTAGTGAATTATCTTTTGATTGCTCAAGTAACTTTCAGTACTACTCATAGTAAATTAGAAGCTCAGCTCTTCCTAAATAATACATAAGCCATCCCCTGAGGTTGTAGAGAACTTTTTCAATCAACTACTTTCTTGTGCTTTTTACTGTAGTTATCATTCAACCTCTTACCTTTAGTCTGCTGGCTGAAGCCAGTGAAAATTAACAAGGATGAAAATGAGTTTGATCTTTTACTCTTTAATACTGGGTTCTAGGAGGCCTGGACCTAGCACGTATTATAACAGTGCTGAGAAATTCATAAGCTAAACCCTAAGTTTTTTGCTATGTGTCAAAGCTTCTAAGCCAGATATTCATAGATATCATCTTTCCTTCTGAGCGAAGATGCTCAACATTGCCAGAACATCAGGTTCTTAGAACTGTTTTCTGTGAAAAGACTACAGTAAAGAGTCAGTCATCCTTTTCCTTTGAGAACCTTCATGCTATAGTTATGATTGATGCTGTTATTCAGTGATTTTGTGCTTTTCTGATTTGGAGGAAACAGGGAAAGGTAATTATGCTGAACCAGTACCCACATATGTTTTTCTTAAGACTAGTATACCTTAATACTTCATCAAAAAATGTTTTGTAGTGCAGTCCTGCCATCAAAAATATTCAGCAATATTTATTGCAGCTAATAATTTCCTTCTTATATGAGGTGTGGTGTTGCTTAGTCTCCTTCCTACTGTAAAGACATTTATAAGTCTGCTCAAGGGTTAACAAAGTATATTCACTTCAGATTTTATGTTTTAAAAGCAAGGAGAAACCTGGTATATTTCTACTTCTGTAAATGGATCATTTTGTATTTGGCTGAAAACTTTAAAAAAACTGTCTTCTGAATCATGTGTCTGAGCATGAGCATTGTAAAGAGTAAAACTAGATCATGTAGCTGTGATCAACGATTTTTACAACTTTCAGTGTAAATTCCTTGTCAGATTTTTTTCTGTATACAGTTGTTTTTGAGACCTTCATTTGTCACTGAGAGTACTGCTTTCTTGCTGAAATTATTGGAGTGTAAAAATCTGAAATATTAGGAAGGGGTGTTTTCTGTAGCTCACAAGCAGAACAGAACAAAAATAGAGACTTCTTTACCTACATTTCTTTTTTCTATTAATGTGCTTAACAGCATTTACAGGCTGAATACTCATAAACTAATCTACACTTATTCATGTTAAAATACTCAATCCTTTCCAATTTCTGCCAACAAATGTAGTGGTGTTATGTCAAGTCCCCACTGCAAAATTACATTCAAGGATGTTACTGATGTTCCACCTGCCAGATGATTAATCATGTTTGCTTTTGTTCTTGTACTTAACGAAAAGCATTGCTTAGAAAACATATTTGGTTTTTGCAGTTCTGTGTATTGTTACGAGAGGTTTTTTTGCCTGTGATTTGTTTCTTCTTTTTTTTTTCCCCTAAAAGTGAAAGACAAGTTCTTCACAGACTTAGAGCTCAAACTGATTTTCAATTTTTGTAGCTTTTCTGAAACTCAGGAGAAAGAGACCATGCAAACAACTGAGTTTTGGACAGAATTTTAACTAAGGTATTTGCTGGGCAACCTTAATTATATCAAGTTCAGCTTTTGCAGGATGACTGAAAATATTGCCAATAGCTTCCTGCTGCTTGGCGGCTGGTTTTATCTCCATGCTAACCAACCATGTCTCATCAGTCAACTAACCAGTTTCTCTCTTGTTTGCATTGTTAATACTATATTCACATTTTAGAGTAATGTGTTAACAAAACCTACTTCTGCTAGTATTTTCTTCAGCTTGGTGCCTTTGTTACAGTTATACATCATTGAAGTACTCCATTCTTACAACATATACGGTGACCATACATCATCAGAGTGAGCTAGTGCTATCATAACATACTGCGTTAATACATCAACAAGCCTGGTGGTATAATAGACCATAAGGTAAGGTATATTTATAACTAAAGTCTAGTCTACTAAACTATACTACTATAGCTACTATATACTACTCAGCTGCTACTATAACTAAAGGCTAATAAATTATTAATGTCAAGGAATTAGGATCATAGCAGGCAGATTTTGGGAAGGATTGATTTGAATGATAAGTTATTTGACTAGTCTTTCCAAGGAGCTGGAGGTAGGTGTGGCTTAGGCCCAGGTCAGCAGAGGAATTGACATGGCTGAAGACAGTGTCTGCAACACCTGCTAGGCGGGATGGTGAAATAAAGCAGACCCTAACACTGCTGAGGTACAAGGTCATGCAGTACAGTCCAGATATTCTCACTGTGTTGTGTTTTTGCAGGTATGACTGTAAAGTCAGGGTCTGGATAGCTTCTGGCAGGTAGTGGTAATACACTGAAGAATCTTTTTGTGGTAATAACTTTGGAATTTCTTCTAAAGCATAAACTAAAGCAGACACCAAAGCAGTACAATTTAAGTAGAGGTTTTACTTTTGTATGTCACAGTTAATTACTTTCACAGGAATATATATTGGTATTGTAAATTTCTCTGCTGAGGGAGTTGAGATTGAAGTGGAATCACAACCAGTATTTATTAATACATGTTTTTTTTTAATTAACTGATGTTACTAGAATTAAGATGTTTACTTCCAGCAGATAACTGTTCATACAGTATGTTCACTTATTGCTTCACACTTCACTTGCACTCACACATAAAAATCACTTATAGCTACAAGGTCGGAACAACAACTGTGAGCTTCTAACTCCAAAGTAGAGGCTTACGTTGGCTTACCTGTAAGACTTGGCTGCGCAGTACCCCTCAGCATGTGTTCTTCCTCTCTTTGGCTAATGGCTTCTAGGTACCTATGGCTGTGGATGGAGAGATAGTATCAATAGAGCCCATTCAGACACACTGGTGAAGATGGGGCTTTTATGGCTTCAGCTGAAGCTTAGTTGCTATAGTGGCTGATGTCATGCTTCTGCTAAGGGCACTAAATTTGGTCTTGAAAGGTTTTCTCTGGTGTTCTCAGACTTAGTCTTCAGCTCTGTGCTGCTGTTCTCGAGTGAAGTGAGGAACATGCATGGGGTGGAAGTGGGAAGAGTTACAAAGAAATGTTTAATGACCTGAATGGGATTTATTGTTTACTGAAGTTATGATGGCTTCATGTATTGATGTAACCTGTAGTTTGTGGGTTGTTGGTATTTGTGTTCTTTTTGTGTTTCGGGATTCGGGTTTTTTTGTTGGTTGGTTCCTTTAATGTCCACTCTTATTTCCTCAGGAAAATATTCTTCAGTCAGATTTCAGGTAAAAATTAATTAGAACTTTATGTACTTGACTCATGGATTTTAAAAGAAAGAGGTGCCTTGTTTTTATTTCAAATATATATAATAATAAGTGGGGAGGTGGGATATTAAAACTTCTGCACCCTAGTTTCCTTTGAAAATACAAAACAGAAAAATGCAACTATTGAAATTAACTCTATTAATAATAGAAGTCGCTTAGTAACAAATGGGTATTTCTTCAGTTCAATATTTTATTTGAAAAATATTACTACATTTATACTGACTCTAAGAGTATTGATCTGCTACCTAACGGCTTTTTTAAACTCAGCCTCTGGTTTGGTTTAATGGTGGGAAAATAAGATTAAAATTACACATCATCCAGCATTAATACAAGACATTAAACTACTGCACAAAAATACCATCTAAATTGATCATGTGGAAATCGGTAGTCACGGGAGTCAAACTAACTGCGACTAGGCACTGAACTGTTCATTGTTATTCCTAATCAGGAATAAGAAACATCTTTCTCTCAGGTAAAGATAAAAGTCCTGGAAGGAAATATCTTCAGAATATGAGCGCTGTGTTACTTGAGAATCCTTCAAACAATGTTAGCTCATCTTTATTGAGACATGTTTTCTGAAACCGCAGTTTAAAAAAAAAAAACTGCATTCTACCTATGCTTTTTTAAAGAACATGTACCAGTGTTAGAAATTAAGGGTAAGTGAACTCTTCTAGCACTCACTGACTCATGAGAGCACTCTAGATGAAGAAAAACAAGCTTCCGTTTAGATTTAATTTGATCCAGTAATGGCATCTGCAGGCAGAAGAAGAGACTACACCTGATTCACCTCTGCAAATACAAGCTGCTATTTTTGGACAGAAAATTTCTTCTTATTCTTTATATATTCTAATATACTGTGATTAGATGAGTCCTCTTGCCTTTGTATGTTTTACAACTCTTCTGATTTCATAGTAAGGTGGGATTTTGGCTTGTTTGGGGTTGGTTTTTTAAATATTATTATTTTAGGACAGCATTTTAATTCCCTCTGTAGCTTTTGGTAGGATATGAGATTGTTTATGCATTTTCCCAAGGAAAGGCTGTTTGCTTTTTTTGAAGTCCTAATATTTTACTTTTCTATATTAAAAAAATATTTGTCATCTTTTCTTTGTTTTCTGATCTTTTTAAGACATGGAGTCATTAACAAGATTTGGTTATGCTTGAATTTTTTTCCTGCCCTCTTTGTTTTTGTTCTTGTTGTCTTAGTATGTTTATGTTCATGATAGTACTGGGTTCTAGAATAGGAGCTGGTGTATATAATCTAATCAACATTCATTTAATTTGATTATTGCAGTGAAAACAGAACTTAACTGAGAAAGGTCTACTGAGCTAACATGTCATCAACAGTGATCACCATAGACAGGATAAAAAAAATGTTTCAGGTATCTTTCAGTCTGAGTTAATTTTGAATACCTCTATTAAAGTAAGTGCAAGTAAATATTAGTCAGAAAGATTTATGAAGAGTTGAGGGAAAGAAAGAAAAGTAACTAAAAAAACTCGCAGTATTCATCTGTAATTAAAAAAAAAAAAATCACTTCCTCATATTGATGTGGCGTTAAGATTATACTCCATGTCTGTTCAGCCTATTGCAAGCATTTCTTGATTAATCCTTACACAACTCTGGTAGCTTAACAAATGTTTCACTTACCCTGGTATACCCTATTGTCTGAATAGTTCAGGTTTTTTTTAACTTCAATGGTTAAAAAAACAACCAAGCAAATTAAGTATGATGGCTTTGTTATTTAAAGTATTTTAAGTCTGTGAATTTCTTCAAAAGTTACTTGCAGTGATTTAAATAAGTGTCAAACTACAAGTTCAAGAACATTTTAACTGGCATGACACTGTTTTTGGTCTCAAGCCCTAACTATTTGTATTATATTTTGGTATGAAACCCTTTTTACTGGATTATTTTAAGATGATATGTGTTACTTATTTGTGGTAGAAAATTCCATTGCACTTCCACATTTCTACCTTTCCCCCCTAGTGTGCAAATGATGGTATTGATAAAGAGATTCTTTATCCTAGAAAAATGAGAAGCTGTGTTACATGCTGATGTGTTCGTACAAAGCCTTGCACTCAAACATGAAGGTTTATATGAGCTATACAGATATGCATGTGCATGTATAAACATAGAAGGCACATTTGTGAAATAATGGTGCAAGGACCAGTTGTAGATATGAAGTAAGACTTATTTCCCAAAAGCTGAAGAATGATGTTTACTACTTTGAGCTCCCCAAAAGGAAACAGGATAGCTAATGTTCTGTAGATCTTTGCTGGTGTGATAGTTTTCTCATACCTTGGTATCAGCTAGTTGAGTCAATGAGTTCTGCTACCTTCTAAGGATCTGTCAGGCCTCGGTATGGAGTTTTTAGAGAATCTTTTGAATTTTTACTTTGAACGTGTGTGTTGATTGACACAAACACTTTACTGGTTTTCCACTTAAGCCTACTTACTTTAACTATGTTTCCTCCTCACCCCTAGGTCTGGGAACCTGTTATGTTAAACTTAGACTGTAAGCTACCTGTACTAGAAGAACCTGGTTTAGTAACCACTGTAATGGAAGTCTAATCCCCTGCTAAGGCTATGTGCCACTGCAATAGCTCTCATCATGGCATGTTCCATCAAGTTTATTGGTGATTAGGGGGAATTTGAGGAAGTTTCTCTTTTATAGCAAAATACTCATGCCAGCATTCTTCAGGTATTTAACATCATAAAATAGTTCTGGGATGGAATTCAGAACTATATTCATTAAATGCAAAATACAGAAGTAATGATACAACATTTATAAGAATTATGCTTTTCCGTATTTTGCAGAGAATGTTTTGAGTTGGAAAGGACCTCTAAAGGCCATCTAGTCCAACTCCCCTGCAGTAAGCAGGGACATATTTAACTAGATCAGGTTGCTCAGAGCCCTGTCCAACCTCGCCTTGAATGCTTTTAGGGATAGGGCATTGACCACTTCTGTGGGCAACCTGTCCCAGTGTGGCACCATGGTCAAAAAATTTCTTCCTTGTATCTAATTTAAATCTACCCTCTTCTAGTTTAAAATTATTACTTCATTTCCTGTTGCAAAAGACTATGCTGAAAGATTGTCCCCATCTTTTGTACGAGCCATCTTTAAGTATTGAAAGGCCACAATAAGGTCTCCCCAGAGCCTTCTGCAGGCTGCACAACTCCAACTCTGTCAGCCTTTCTTCATAGCAGTGGTGTTCAAGCCCTCTGATCATTTTTGTGGCCCTCCTCTGGACTTAGTCCAACATCTCTCCTATGCTGAGGACTCCAGAGCTGGACACAGCACTGCAGTGGGGGTCTCACAGAGCAGAGGGGCAGAATCAGCACCCTGGGACACACTTTTTTTGTTTTTTAATTTGCTTGTATCACAGAACTTTTAAATGCACAATTGCCTTTTCTATAAATGTGAAATCAACAATAGGGATTGCTTTGGTTGGAAGAGACCTTTAAGATCATCAAGTCCAACTGTTAATCCAACACTGCCAGGTTGCCGCTAAACCATGTCCCTCAGCATCACATCTGTTTCACATCTGTAAATCTTATTGCTTAAAAAATGAATGCATAATGACAAGTAAGTATGGTTTTTATGAAGGATCAGCTATTGAAGATGATGATTGAGATACATGGGAGAGGGACAGAAAGTGTAGATCGACCTTCTAACCACCAAATTGCGTCTGAAATTCTTTACTGGTAGTTTGTATTATGACTTTACCATCTGTATATGGTCAGGGATACAAGGAGACAAAAAAACCTGAGGTGAGTCGGTGAAATGGGAAGTTGAAATGTAAGTGATATTTAATGTCAGATACTTTACTTCAGAAGTAAATTGTCTTGTAGTTTAATTCTGGACTACCCTGAAAGTAGATGTCCTGCATGCTCTTTGAAGGAATGCTTGACCACAAAAGACTTGACAAAGTGAGATGGGTAAGTGTGAAATAAAACAAATGGTGTTTTTGAACTCCTGAGCTATCTTCAACAGTAGATAGCGAAGTTAATAAATAGGATTCAGTTTATTGGTCTTTATTTTGCCCCTTCCCTCCCCCCTTAAGGAAATTATTTCTGTTCTGCTTCTTACCCCTAAAATATTTTGCTATATTCTTAAAAGAATATGTTTAATTATTTGATTAATGAAAATAAAATGAGAAAAGCTTACATGAGTATTAATTTAGCTGGCCTTCAGTTCTTGTTTGATTATGACCAGTATTATGCAAGTTTCCTCGCATGAACTTGGAGCTCTCTACTAGGTGATTAATCAAGTTGTGAAGTGTTTGTGTAGTATATATAAACTTTTAATGTTATGCTTACCCCCCCCCAAGCATGTAACACACCCTCCTAAAGCAAGTATGCAAAGGTGTTCCTTTGTACTCCTCATCCTGCTGTGCAACAGTGTATTAGTTCTAATTTTGCTGGTTATCAGGAGAGAATCCAGCCTGCTGGGTAAAATGCTTACAAAGCGCTATTAGGTAGCACTGCCAGCTTTGTTGTGTATTGCAAGAGTGATAAGCAATGGACTAATGCGATGAGGACGTCAGATAGCTTATTGCCTGCTTGCATAAAGCTTAGAGATGCATTTATAAAAATGGCCAGCTTAGCTGTGTAGCTCATGCTGCAGGATTGAACCTGTGCTGTTCCTTCTGCTGCTGCTACCATTAGGAGTCACTGGCTTCTGGGATTGCCCCAGAGAGACTGTGAGGAGTTGGCTCTAGCTTCATGTGGTTTGAGGGATCCACGTAGTCCTCTAGATATAGATTTTGTTAGATTGTGGGACCCTAAAATCCTCCAGCAGCAAGAGCCTTGCTGGTGTTTTGTGTTGATATGCTGCTGTGGCCCATGACTATTTCAGGAGATCGCTGGGATATTTTCCTGTTTGGTTCTACCATAAAATTAAACAAAATATCCCACTACCAGGGCTGATTGAGGAACTCTATCCAAACCAATTTGTCACCTATTAACACCTATTTCGTGATTCTTTTAGCCGCGTTGTTTTTTGTTGTGTTGTTCCCCCAACGCCGTGTATTAGAGGACTGTTTACTCGAAGGTTTTCTCAGCTGTTTGTGTTCCACGTAGCAATTTTTACTTGAGCAGAGCGCTGTATTCCTATCGGAGCCACTAGATGGAAGTGTTTCACAAGGGTGTGCCAGCTCAGAGCCCTGCAGGCAGCATACCTAGCTGCGCATGGAAAGAGTCTCATTCCTACCTGACAGTTAACACTCCTACCATGTTCGTAACAAAACAATTCCTATTGAAAAAGCCTGTTTGACTGGGGGTTTGTATAGTTTATAGAAGAACTTTTCTGTTATGTATTCCCTTAAGTATTTATGACACCTATAGTATAGCCGTAACAATGAAGATAGCTGTTATTACATGCAAAAATATGTACTGTCCAAGTCTTATTTTTTACATTGTTGGCCTAGCATTTTCACTGTATTAAAGATATGATTAAGAAAAAAAGCAGTTCAATAACAGTTTTTATCAATATCACCTATTTCTGAAATAGTGGACCTAACTACATAAACGATCTCAAGGAATAGGTTTTCCTGTGATGCTTACATGAATAGCATGGAAAAATAATTTAATATTGGAAAAAGTAAAGCTAGGAGACATGATGGCCCAGTGAAGTGAATCTTTACCTGTTTAACTTCAAGTTCATTCTTCAGCCACTTCTAATCACCAAAATGCTTGCAAATAAACTAATGTTTTGCAGCCCAGGGGCTTGGATGGCTCCTTGTTTCTCGTCTCTTCAACAAGTCACATAGTTTGTCAAGGATGAAATTCAGAACGGAACTCAGAAATTCTGGTGTTTCCTGTTATAACAGGTAGGTAAGAAATCTTGTTTTGGTTTGTTTTTAAACAGGTTAACTTTGTAAATACAAACTGTTGTTCATGTGTTCTAATTGTGAAACTGAGGTTTATTAAGGTTAGTATTTGCACTGAATGAGAGAAATATTAAGAAAACCCATCAATGTCTTCAGAGAGGCTCAATAACAAGAATTAATTATTTAGTACTGTTTCTATTCCCTGTTTAAAATAATTCCTCATGTTTGTTAGTATGCCTTACACCATAATTTCTAGCTGCATTCAAATGTCTAAGAAGATCTGAGATAAACTCTTCTTGTCTTTCTCCATCCTTGGCTACACTTCTTGTGAAGTGAGGTTGTGAATCAGATGGCGAGAGTGGGAGGGAAAATTTTTTTTAATAGAGATTCCATGTTTAATGAGCAATCTCCCTTTACTCACAATCTTGCTCCTCCAATAAAGCATAAAACTGGGCATGAAGCAATCCAACTTGTCAGCTACGGTGCTTACAAAAACTCAGACCACAGATTTAGAGACTATTTTATTAACTGAGTCTTGGTAGCATGGGATTCTTCTAGAATTGCCTTGTCTGTGTTTTAGTGGCATTGCAATGGAATAAACATTAACACAAAGCCTATGAGTATATGTAAAATGAAAGCAACAGTAGTAAAGCAATCTCATTTCTAAATAAATAACACAATCCTTGTTTCAACTAATGAGCAATATTAAATATTATGCATTTTGAAGACATCAGTAAGATTAGTTTTGAATTTATCTCCTGATGTATCAAGCCTTGCACTCAGAAGTTGGGGGTTAACTTTTTTTTGTTTGGGTTTTTTGTTTTGTTTTTTTTAGAAAGGCAGAAGTAATCACTTGTCTTGATAGATTCTAATTTAAAGAGAGGCTTTCTCTTTGCAGAGTATTAATGTATTTGAAGCATAGTAGCTGCAGCTTGACCTCTCCAACTTCTGATTCTACTGAGGTATAAAACTCTTCTGTTCTCCTGCTGCGGCTGGGGAATTGCATGAAAATCTCCAGTGTTCCTCATCTAGTAGATCTCGGTGTGCTTTGCAAAGGTGAGAAACTTTCTCATTCAACAGATGGGAGGGAGAAAGTATTCAATGAGATTAGATGGTTCCTATCAGTTGGAAAGTAAATCTGGTCTAATTCCATCTTTATGAACAGCTCTTATAGAAGAAATAGATTATTAATTTCAGGAGGTGGTATTTTTTAACCTTTAGGGAATAGCCTATGTATAAGTTGTCTTAAGAATTTAACTTTTAACTTGTGCACACTTTGCATGGATATAGTTATACCACTGTAAAGGAATTTACAGGTAACTACAAATCAGCTGTAGACAATATATAGTAAGAGGTGAAGTCAGCTTTAGTACTTGAACTTAGAAGCACTGCATGTATGTGAGCTCTGCAGTTCTGCTTTTTACTCCTGATGTTAGATGATCGAACATGTGCAGCTGTTCTTACAGTATCTAGAACCCCAGTGGAACCTGCTTTTTAACCTGTCAGTTTAATGGCCCCTTTTCACTGTGTTTCCGTGCTATTAGTTTACAGCAGTGGTCTAGGAAAGGTGAGACTTCAGTAAGATATATAATACCTAAAACACCTTTAAGATACATTGCACTGGCAACACTGTATTGGTAGGCTATGATGTCCAGAGAATAAAGATTGTTCTCTGCTCTGTGCTTTGACCAAGCGGTGCCGTGTCCTGAGAGGGCATTCTCTGCACAGACAAGTAAAGACATCAGTGCCCTGTTCTTCACAAGTGCACGGAGGTGCAAAACAGGATAGTTTCTCACATAACTGGACCTTTAAGAGAAAAAAAACAAAATTCTAAACGTGGAAGAAAAAATCATTGAGAGCATTTGTTGTTCACAGTATCTAAAAACTGTTTTGTAAAATGTATTGAAAATCATCACAGTATTTTGGAAACACCGAACATTGCAACAAGCAGTTAAACTGAAAAATAGGTTCTTGTGGCTGGTACGTTTAAGTTAACTTAAACTGGGAAGATTCTTTGAGGCTAAAAGCATAATGTGACTGAACTATTTCTCTGTCTTGTTAGAATGTAGAAGCTGTGTGTTTAGCAGGATGCTGATACATTTTAGTTACACAGCGCTAGGGTGATTACTGCTCAGTAGAAATCTCCCTGTCATGACATGTATTCATGTTCTCTGTCTTTTGTAAGGAAGGAGCCATCTGCCAGGCGTTTTCCATCGGAACTTAATAATTCAGTAGGCAGTGCAGTGCACCAGCTCCTTTTCCCATTTCTCTTTGGGCTGTACAGTCACAGTAAGTCGTACTAGGAAAACTTCTGTTACTGTGGAATTGAAAATATAACTCTGAATGCACGAAGTTGGCTTTAGTGTTGAATAAGATGATTTTATTTTTGCAGTCGCTTTTTCTGACTGTAACATTTGATTATTTGTTTGTGTAAGTTTGGAGCCATGTACATTTCTTTTGGCAGCTTTTCAGTGCTCTTCCTGTGATTGAAAGAGGTCAATGAAAGCCATGTTCACGTGGAATAGTGGTTTATGACCAAGTTATTAGATTCCTGTTAGATTCTTCTAAACCTGGTATGTAATGGATTTCTATGCTAGTATGTTTTCTTTGTAAATGAGTAAGCACATTCATATGTGTGCACACATCTGATCTGTTTTCTATTACTTCTATACTTTTAAACTTCACAATAATCAGAGCACATTGGTTATATTCAATCTTTATGAGATGTAGACTTCTAGGTGGATGCTGTCTGTAGTTTCTTAGCACAAGCTTTGTCTGCTGGAAGCAATTTTTTTTCCCTTTCAGTTTTTCATGTTTATTTTTACATGAGAAATATGTCAACATTTCTGTTTTAGTGTACACGCAACATCAGATTGTAAAAGTAGTTTGAAGAGGGTGAAGCTTTTTTAGTTTGCCACTGCAGAGGCTGCATCAGGAATTTGCTTGGTAAAGATACCTGTAATTTTTTAGATTGTATAAATACTATTTGATAGGCATTTTCCAAATGTAGAGGAAATCTGTGTCCCGAAGAGTTTAGAGCTGAAAACAAGTGCAGGGGAAAAAACTAATTTGGAAATGATAGCAGGGTCTGAGAATCAAAATTCCTTTGTATTATACAGGTAGTATTTCTACCTTATGCTATTGTTCCTAGAAATGCCGTCTAGAAGAGTGAGTTGTACCGGTTTTGAAGGGAGGTCAAGGAAAAAAAAAATCCTTAAGTCTCTGGTGACAAAAGGTGGGAAGATGATGCATGTTAAAGTGAATAGCAGTTGTGTCGTACTTACCCCGTTTTTCATAGAGTTAGAAAAGTAGCTAAAAATACTGTATCACTTACATGCTTTGATTCTAAGTTCAGAATTTACCTGGTATGTTTACTGTGTCCATTCTGCAAAGACAATGCATATAGCATAGTCATCTATTTGTCAAAATAATTTTAATAGGAAGCATAAAAGTAGGTCATGTGATATTACATGGTAGTATGTATTACACGAGCAGCATGTAGGATATTTCAGAATTTTTTTTCTTGTAATAGAAGAGATTTAAGATTAGTATGAAAGGTGGTTGACACCATCCAATTAAATAAAGGAAGCATTCAAAAGTTAAACATATTACTTGCCAGTGGTAATTGTGGACTACTGCTTCCTTCAAGGAGTTGTATAAATACTGCTGTTTTGGTGTTCTCTTGCTGTTGTACAGTAATTATGCCAGGCTCTTTCTTTTGCTTGTGCATCATCTAGAAAACTGTTGATGCTAAGTAAATAATAATAGCAACTCTTAGCAAATAAGCATGTTTTGAAGCCCTATAAATTGCACGCATTTGTAATGTGGTCTTTGGAAAAGGCCTGTGCCATTCTCTAGTAGTTAGTAAAATTTCACAAATGTGACAACAGGCATCTAGCTCTTGTAACCACATACCACTATTAAAATGCACAGCTTTTTATAAAAAGATCGAATGCAATGCTTCAGTGACAGCTGCATAAGAAAGCAAGCTGTTAAAGCAGTGATTTTCCAAAACCTGCCATATTCTTTGGGTGGGTGCAAAGATACCATTAGATGGTAAAGTGACTCTGGCTGCTAAATCTATTTGGTTATTCTGAAAACCTCCTTCCAAGCTTTAAACTGACACTGCAAAGAGATAGACAAAGTGCACTTAATCCTTTCAAGTGGTAGCTTTAAGTAGCCAGCCTTCTGATTTAAATGCTTTCTTTGATGCCTAGTTGAGCTTAAAGCTTCTGGCCTGTCAACACCGGACTGAATTCTGTGTAACAGAGAGCACTGAGGGCCAGAAATTCAGGTATCTCGCTCCTTGTTCCAAGAGATCTCACTCAGTCAGGCTTGCCTTCTGAAATCTGTAGAAAGGTGTTCCTATGTTATCCTCTAACATCTTGTGCAACTTGCAATGCGTAGAAATATTTTTATTCTTTCTGCTTTTAATTCATTGATGTTGCAATTTCTGAAGATACAACTTTGTTTTGGTGTGAACAGACCTAGGGTCAACACAAGCAGTGATTGTAAATTGTATTAGTGACTAGGAAATTAGCGAACATGCAAACAGGTAACAGTCAGTTGTTACTGACAATTTAGGAACTGAACAAATTAGACTACTTTAAATTTGCACATGAGGAGGAGCTGGTGGTGTATACAAATAGTGGTCAGCGGTGTCCCGTCAACCTTTTGCTCAGAATAAAACTCGAAATCATGGGAGCTTTAATGTCAACGGGAAGTACACTTATTAAACCAAATTTTACAAATGGGAAATCTACCATCAACTAGAATGTATCTAATTGTTTCAGTTAGTGCCATTTGGTGCACTCTGTGTGTTTGTGTATTCTGTCATTTTTAATGTGACTCTAGTTTTAATTTTTTCACAAAATGAGAATTATATTTAAAGAGACTCTTTAAATGACAGGGTAAAAACTATTTCTATTCTAGATTGTCTTGAAGATACAGACCCGTGAGTCTACCCTTGACCCTAAGTTCACTAAAATCAGCATCTATGGCACAACTTAGAGAAAGCAGAAGGGAAATGCTTTCTTTCCATTGAAAATTACACACAAAAAAGTGAAATTGTGAACAATTTTGGGAAGAAAAGCCTGTGGA
This sequence comes from Eurystomus gularis, assembly GCA_013400335.1. Taxonomy (NCBI): domain Eukaryota; kingdom Metazoa; phylum Chordata; class Aves; order Coraciiformes; family Coraciidae; genus Eurystomus; species Eurystomus gularis. Next base: position 241,658 of record VZZY01018349.1, read on the forward strand.
TATTTTAAATGTTGCTTGATTTTATTTTTTTTTAATGCAAATATAATACAGGTTTGATTCCCCCCCCCCCCCCCCCCTTAATGAAGTAAATATGCTGTCCTCTGACATTTTTTCAGATGAACAATTTTTCAGGAGGATTACAAGGCTGAGTAGTCAGTTTTTGAGAGGTGGAGAGTAGTTTAGTTGGTGGGCCTGCTGTGATTGGAATTGATTAATGGGTGTTGTGATAAGCATAGAAACAGATCAGTGGCAGCTTATCCTGCTTTCAGCTGTCACAGCTGTGCCTCTTCACTCTTCTTCTAGCCCTATCACACTCCCTGGCAGCCTTTAAAGTACCTCCTTCCCTGTGGAATTTCTGCAAATCATTTACTCAAATGCCAAGATCCCATAGAAGCAGCTGTTTCTGAGAAAATTTGTTGAGACTTACATATTTGTTGTGATGAAGAATATTACTTTAGCGAATCCTTTCCTACTGCACTAGGAAGCATGCTGTGCTGCACTCTGAAGAGAGGGTTAAAGGATGATTCTGATGGGCAGGTGTGCTCCTTAGTGGAGAACTTTCCACCCTGGCTCACACAGTGACAGAGTTTGCAAACCTGCTGGCTAAGTGGTATCACTGTTCCTGCTCCTCAGTTCCAATAAATAATCACTGATTGTTAATTTTATTGCCAATGGCTTGGTAGAAGCAATGCTACCATGTATTTAAGATCCTGCTGCCATTTTTTGTTGTAGTGTTCAGTAGATTTTATAGATGGTTATAAATTCAAGTTTTAGAAGTTCTGGATATGTTCTGAAAATTATTCCCCTGGTTTCTTTATTGGGAACTGTCATCTCCAGCACGATTATACACACAGCTGGGTAGTTTGATAAGAATAATGTAGTTTTAATAGAAAACTAGAAGTATGTGGATTTTATGTAAAATAAGGGCTGGATCTTGAGGTCTCTTCCAACCTGGTATTCTACAATGCTATGATCCAAACTTTGTATGTAACTTCATGGATTTGAGGAGGATTGCCTAGTAATGAAATGGTTTGCAGGATATGAAACTTACTGTTCTGTAAGATCTCTCCTATTAGTAACAAAAATACTTTGTTTGTTTTATTGGAAACTGAATAAGCCTAGAGCATGAAAATAATTGTACTACTGTTTCTGGACACCTTGTAGATTATAATACTTAGGTGGTAAACAGTCTTTTTAAGAAATCTTTGGGTGTGATGTAAATAATTCTTGGCTCCTCTGTATGCCTTAAATGTCTGAGGCACCTGAATCAACTTTATCAATAAATATTAAAAAAAAAAAAATTGGAGCAAACTCTGGCAAATTAAAGCTAAACTTAAAAGCAAGCAATACACACAGAAGGTCTCCGGTCTGGCTAAATCTGCAGGGTGTCTGACTGATCCACTAAGATAGTATGATAGTGTACAGTTTATCTGCTGTGGCAGTTTGTGAACAAGAATAAGTTTAGACAACTTGGGAAAACAAATACTTGCAACAAAAAAATTTCTATTATATGTACGTGTACAGTTCCTGTGTTCATTTAGAGTCAACTAAGTTATATTAGGGGGAAACTACTTCTCGAAGAGGTTTTAAATTTTTTTTTCTTTCCATTTTTAAATACGATAGAGGAACATATCTAAAAACTTTTTAAGATATAAATCCTGCTCTTTATTTATTCTACAATTATATTGCATGTCAGCTATATCTTGTAATGTCTTCTGTCATACAAAAGCAAACAAAGTCATGATGCATTAATGACTTGTCTGAGATCATATGATTGCCTGTCTGTAATTCCACTCTCCTTTGCTATTGAAAAAACATGACCCTGAATCTTAAGCAGCTTTTGAATAAAGACACCTACAATTACGGTATGATGAAGTTCATAAGTTTATGACTTAGTTATTTCAGTTTTCTTCATTTAGGGGTTTTAGCTTCAATTTCCATTTGCATGTTATGCAATTAAAAAAAAAATTAACCATACTGAAAGTAACTCTTCTTTCAAAATGTTAAAATAATATTCAAATAGTGGACCAATAACACCTATAATGTTGTACTGGTGCTTACTCAACTTAAAATTAAGCTTTCTTTTTTGGTAAAGTATTTTAGATACTTGAATTCAGTACAATTTTTAAGTGTCCTGTTTGTATGTTATCTAGTGCTGTGTAAAATGAAGATTTTAAGTAATAACTGATCAAAAGGAAAGAGAAAATGTGAATTTGAAGTACGGTTGTTTGAGTATTCTGCATCTTGATCTGCTACAGGGGGACTTGTTCTTTGGGGATCCAGCCTGTGCTTTTGTCCTTCCTGTGATTTCTTATTTCAAGCTTGATAGAGAAAGCATCCACTGTTGTATCATTTCCTTCAGCGCTAACAGCTTTTACTCTCTTCAACAAGTGTTTACAGAAAAGTGTTGATGCTTATTAATCTGTTTCTTGTCTTACAAATGTGCTTATGCATGATTTGTGGTAAAATTGGCATTTCTGACAGCTCTCAATGTAATCTGCATAGCACAACAAGATTGTTACATTGAACAGATGTGGTTTGGAGTTGTTATTCTTTGTAATTACCATCATTAAGTGAAAGCATGTGTCAGTCAACTTTGTGCTTTAAACACACCAATCATTTGTGAGAGACGTGCATCTGCATTTCAGATACAGATAGAAAATATTTTGTTTTGAAGTTTATTTCTGTTGCTTCTATTTAATACAATACTTCATGAAACACATGATGACCAAAGACATCAAAGAAAGAGATTATCAGGTTAAGAAAGGCTTCACTGGAGGATGATCTAGATACTTCTTTTTTTTGGTAAAAATAGACTCATCCTCCTTTTCTGATGTAAAAGGCAGGCATCTAGGTTTAATGTTATGAATTTCCAAAGTTGCTATGATGCCTTGATCTCAGACTATGACTTTTTTTATCTGAGAGAAGGAGGTTCTGTGGGTGAGACCCTCACTATTTTAGGAGAATTTTTAGTGTGATTTCTTGGGGGCAAAAAGGAATCTGCATCAGCAAACTGACATACTGCCTTTTAAAGAAATAATATTTGGGTGATTAATGTTGCTAGGATAGCTTTTAGGGTCAAAAATGTTCACACTGGTGATAAACAGAATTAGATCAGGAAATTATACTTTGAGTGGAGTTGAAAACGAAGGCATCTTAGCCTGATTGCACAACAGTGATAGTAGTAGTCTGACAAAGCACACACAACCAAGGACATCTAGAGCTGACATTTGTTTTCTCCCTGTTTCCTGGTATATCAACCTCAGTAATTTGTGTTGGAGACAGTAGAGATGATGGCACCTGTGTATTGAGGGTTTTGGGGGGGATTGTTTGTGGTTTTTTGTTTGTTTTCATCCTGTACTGTGACATTTCTTCTCAGTGCCAAATAAATTTAACATCTATATAAGCCACTAAGTATAGCTCATTATGGTGGGGTGGAATGGTTCGCAATATTTAAAGGTATTTTAGCTTATACCTTTATAATGAACGTGGTTTTTCTGCAATTTATTTATTTATTTTTAATACACACTTCTCCAGTTAATGTAACTATCCTTTGGTACCTTTCATGAAAGCATATTGTATAGATCCTGCTGGAGACACTTAGGATTTCATTTGGCTGTTTATTATTGGTTAGATCCTAATAATCTGATTCTTACTGAGTCTTCTGCTAGAAATACTGAAATAGAAATTGAGAAAGTCTATCTGAAATTTAGAAGCCAGATAAGTTACACCCAAAGAATAAATGATAGAGAACTGAGAAATGACTTTTCAAGGAGTTGGGAAGGAAGAATTATATTTGCAGTCCAAGTCTAGTGCCATACATAGAATCAGAAAAAACATGGAAATGACACAGGGAGCATAGCAATGCAGCCTGACAGATACTCAAAGACCTGTTAAAATCTCAGCCCTTTCAGTTAAAGAAGAATCTTTGTGAAAGTAACTTGCAAATTATCTGATATCAGTACAAAACCAATCACTAGGACACATGAAAACCAGGTCTGGGCTTTGATTAGTACTTAAGTTGTCCTAGACAATTTTGAGGTCCTTTTTGCGGAAGAATGGTATTTGATAATTCTCTTTACCTTTAGTTTCCCTTCCTGTTTATGGGGATAATACTTGGCCATTTGGACTTTATAACCATGCTTGCAAAGCAGCTTAGAAGTGATAAAATTCACACAGATGCAAATCTCAGTCTGGGGACAGGAAACCTTAGCAGCCTTAGTGATTCTTTGGCTAATTGCCCATTATACTTGCATGTTTCCAGCTGCACTATGTGGAAGTAGCTAGGCTTCCATTGGACCAAAGTGCTGGTAAGAAGATTCCCTCATGCATTTTTAATTTAATATAATTTTATTTAAATTAATGAATTGAATTATTGTATAGGTTGGAGTTGAGAGTCCTTTCATAACTAGAAAAGCTGTTTGTGTTACTAATGCTATTAACACAAGTGTTGATCTAAGGATGTAGAACATATCACTATAGTTCATGGAAAGTAGGCTGCAGAACAACTAAAACATTTTCACATGTTGTCCTGCTAAAAGAAAACACAATTTCAATTGGAAAGTGTTCATTTCTGGTGCTTTTTCTTTCTCTTGGTTTCTTGCTCAAGAAAAGAGAATTTAAAAAAAAAAAAAGAGGGAAAAAATGAAAGAGAAAAAAGAGAAGACATCTCAAGTTTTCTTGCTCTTAGAGGTCCTCAGCACATCTCTTGAAGATTGTGCTATATATGCTTTTATGGTTTTGATGAATGTTTTATTTTAAATATTTTAGAACATCTGAGCATTAGCATTCAATAAAGAAGTGTAGGACTGAACCCTGCAATTCATAGTATACAACAGACATAGTCTGCTTCTGTGGTGAAACCCCAACATCTATCTAGATTTCCTGCAGGCACACCTATTCTTTAGCATACTGTTATTTTAACTGTTGGACTTTCCGAAAGACTCATCATTTGGCATCTTTGCTGTCAGATACCAGCTTTATTTCAGTCATTCTAGCATGCAATACTTTCCATTATTTGAAATGTTAGGAAATAATACCTCGAGGTAATGAAATTATACTTAGCTTTAAAAAGTCACATACACATTTTTACAGATTTTATTTGATTTTAGCAGTTTACTTAGATTTCAAAGATCAGCTGAATTTTTTTACTCTGCTTTTTAGAACATTATGTTTTGTTCCTTGAAGTTTGGGACCTTCTAGTTATTTAAATGTATAAAATAGACAATTGTTTGAACAAAACCTTTGCTTATAACGATAACATTTTCAAGGGAAAGATAGCAGAAACGAGAAGAAAATAAACTGAATTGCATGCTACATGCAAGTGAAGCAAATATTTTATTCAGTACAGGTTTTAACTTTTAAAAATCTGTCTTATTTTAGGGAAGCTGTACTATTGTTCATCTGGGAGAAGCTTATAGCTTCTTGAAGTGGCTGAAAGGAAATATTTAAGCATATATTAAAAGAGAGGTAGATTGCTGGCCTTTTGACCACTGAGGTCCTCTAAAGTAGAAGCTACATTATGAAGCAACTTTTTCTTCAGGTGTTCCCAAAATTATGGTTATTTAAAACTAGTTGAAGGCATATTTTAAAAAAGTTTTGCTTTGGGGTCATAGGAAATGCTGTACAACAAAGTTATATTGAACAAAAATTTCTATATCCTTATGCCAGCCCTAAGTGCTTGTAATTTGGAATCATATCCAAATATCATTAATATCCAATTTTTGAGATTTTAGAACTCAGGCATATTAAGAATGAAGAAAGGTTTCATACCTCACATGGAATTTATGTATCATTCTAATTTGATACCTTTTTTTGTTAGATAGTGAAGATTTTAATTTTATGTACTAATCCCCTCTTTCCCCCCGCTATGATATTACTTAAATGAAGAAATGCAACTGAAAACATCCTTGGTTTTGTTTTGAGTTAAATATCAGAGTAATTTATCATACTCTGCCTTAATTAGAAGAGATGAAAAAAAAAAACTAGCCAAGGATTCTTACTTTATTATTATCTTGGAAATTACTGAGATTATTTCTTTTGGAAATGGCAGCAAAAGAGAACATAAAGTCATATCATTCTAACTTATTTTCAATACATAAAATTAAGAGGTTGAAAGAGTAGTTTAATTTACGCTTATTCCCTGAAACGATATGGTTAGAGGCTTAGAGGTTAAGAAAAGCATAGAAGAAAATTTTGCTTGTAAAGATATTTCACCGTTCCTCACATGCTCAGAGATAGGCTTTTGCAATCAGTCAGTGGTATTAGTTTCTTTTATATGTGTTTATCTTTTTAATGTAGAACCATAAACAGATTTAGCAGTAGCTATTTAGGGATGTTGTATGCCTCTGAAATGGGATATGTTTGAAATCTGGAACAGACATGTTGAGAATAGTAAATTTCTTGTAAAAATCAACATAGCGGGGCTTTTTCTCCTCTTGAGGTGCATATATAGTTTCATGAATGTTAATGAAATTTCTAGAACTGCAGAGAAAAACGTACACCAGAGTATACATTGTATATGTGATATTAAAGTCCCACAGGACTTTTGTACTCTCCTTTATATGCTGTGGAACTCAAAGAAGCACAAAAGACTAGCTTAAGATTTTGACGTTTTGTTTGTTTTATTTGGCATAATTTACTTTGAGTGTAATTGGCTTCTTCTAACAAACCTGTTCCTGGCCCATTTTGGTGGTGGTCTATTGACAGAAGTACATGTAATCAACATTAGTTGCTAAATATGAATTGACAGCTGAAAGAAAGCTCGCTTTCCACATGGTTTATGCTGGATTAAGTGGGTATTAGTAATTATTTTAACTCTGTGTTGAAATTTAACTTTTTGTGTTCCCATGAGTTTGGTCTTGTTTTGCTTGAATACTAAAATTATCTTCAGAATATCAGTCTCGTGCCTTGAATTCTTCATTCCGTAGCTATCACTCGAACAGTTCCGCTTGGATTTTAGATCTATTCCAAAATGTGAAGGAAGCACTTTAGCTGTGGATAATGAGATCTGACAGTATCAGAGCTGAAGAAGGAGGTGAAATCACTATCTATAGAAAATAATATTTTTTCTACATATTCAGGTTAAATGCGTGCACATCCTGGTAGCTGGAACATCTGTTTCTAGCGTGTTGTTCCTCATGGCTGCTTCTCAATTGGATTTCCTCAAGCAGGTCCAAAGCTTGTCACCTTAGCCAGGGTCTGTTAACTATCACCACTGGCCCCACATTAAGTAGGAGGTTCAGGGCTAAGCTAATAACTCTCCTGCCTTTCTGAGTGATCACAGTGATTCTCCCTGTGGGTACTTATCATGCTGTGCTCCTATGGGAGGGTTATCTTCTTTGTCTATACTTCAGCCAGGAATTGTTTTTGTTTTCTTCATTTCTAAATTTTCAGGTGGTAATGCTTAAGCGTTGTTGCTTTTTTAAAGCAGCTGTTTGATTCTTGTCCATCATTTATCCCTCACCAGTTTAAATAGTGCTCTGCCACATATCTAAAATTTGCTTATTTCCTTTTCCCTGGCCATAAATGTAACCCCTGATTTTCAAAGTAGAGATAGTAACTAGACACATGTGGCAGAATGGATGTAATATGGATGTGAAAATAAGTCTGAACCTTGACTCAAATTTTATGTTGTCACAGGTGAAGTGATTTTCATGATCTTGGCTTTAGTGTACAGTGATGCACGATACTTTAACACTTCTTATCTAGCTGTAGCTACTGTATGCTGCTTAAGAGAGCTGAGAGAGAAGAATAAAGGAAACCGCTTATCTGATTTACTGTCACTGGCTACCTCTGAGCCACAAGTATAACATTACCCAAGTCTATGAAATTGGTTCGGTTGACCTCAGTGGGCACTGAGTAAGGCCTGGAATGAATATGAGGGCATTCAGGGGAGGTTTGTTGCGTGTTGAGAATTTTGAGAAAAGATGGTGGCAGTGCAGGCCAATCCCCACAACTCCCCTGGAAATCTTGCTGCAGAATTTAGGAGACTGTTGTCTTCAGAGTAAAGCCAAGATGATTGAAACAAAACAAACAAGAAACCCACAAAACTTTAATCGGAGTTGGAAAATGCATCAGACGTTACATAACATGCCAGCACTGGAAGAATATGGACAGTTAAACCAAAGTTCTGTTAGTTCTCACATTGTAGTCTGATATGCTGCTTGGATTTTTAAATTATTCCTTTCTTAAGGATGATGCTTTACCTCACGTGTATTAACCGTTCAGTCAATAAACGGAAAAGACACTGATCTGAAGTGTTTGAGGGGACTCTGAGTTTCAGCATGGAACAAAAACGTGGAGAAAAGAAACGAGATTGTTATCTTCTGGATTTAGGTCTGGAATAAAAGCATCCTGGGTCACAAATAATACTGTGGAAAATAGGAATGCTGTTTCTCTGCATCTCTGCATGATGTTCTCCGCATCTATTAAGCAGTAACTGTATTTTCAGTCCATGATGAAGTACTGGATACTCTTAGATATCTTTCAAGAGCTGTGAAATGAAGGACAATTGGTGATGGGAGCAGCTTTCCTCAAGATGTAGGAAGCAGCAGATGAAAAAATATTTCAGAACTCGGATAGAGCCTAAGTAGGAGCAATACCCAAATTGATCATGAGATAAGTCTTGCAAGATAGTATGGCTTACACCAGAAATTGTTGGAAGTGAACACAAGAAAACAGCAACGAGAAAGACAGCGCTGGAGACTGAAATGTGAAGAACGTAATGGCAAAAATGAATAGAGAGAGATGACTGCAAGGGGATCACAGGAAGAGTTAGGGATGCCTGGAAATGTGAGAAAATATATAAACCATCTGAAAACAAACGAACACCCAGACGTCTGTGTGATAGTGCACTGCAGACGGTCAAGGCAGACACTAGGAGAAGAGAGTAAGGATTGCTATTAGAATTCTCTTGCAAATTAACAAGCTCATTCTTATTTTTAATTTCTTCCTCAGCCAGTCATAGTGTCCTTCCTGGCCCATACTCCTCTTTCCATTCTTAATTTTTTGGTCTGTGTTTCCTCAAATATCTGATGTTCTCTTCTTTAAACACCTTATTTGGGTTATATGTAGTGTGGAAATACTAAGTTGAAAGGGCTAGCAGAGGAAAATTTTTATAAGATTTTTTTTCCATTTTTATTAATCTTTAAATACTTAGAATCTTATGTAAATATAAAACATTACTAGTCAAGTTCATGTTATAACTCAACTGTAAGTCTAACTCCTAGCTGATTAAATTAGGACAGTGATCTACATGGTTCAGCTCAGCTGAACACTGGCAGAAATAAGATTTATTATTTCAATCACTAAAACTTGCTGGAGAATTTAGTGAAACTCCCCTCCGATGTAATGGCCATACTTTGGTTTAAGTTGGATGCAGTATATTTTCTAACAGAAAGTCTAAATTAAGCCACTTGAACAAAATTATTAAGCTGAGAAGCCCATATTTCTTTGCATTTTTTCATCTGCAACATAAAAATACATTTAATAGGGATAGATACAGCATTAAAAACTAATAATGAAAAGTAACAAAAATATTCTTTGGCTTTCTGTTGCAGTAGTCTGTATTGTCACTTAAGCAATACTAAAAAATATTGTTCAGAATAAAATAAAATATTACTTTAAAAAACATTTCAATTCATCCTACAGGTATAAAAAATATGACTCTGTGACCATGCAGAGGAAAGCAAAGAAGGGAATAAGAATAAATAGAAGGAAGAAAGACAAAAAAGTTATTAATAGGTTTGTAATGATAGGAAGTTTATTCTAGGGTTGAGGTAAAACTTAATGGTTCATAAATAGCAAATTCATTACATTTTTAATACTCAGGTTATATTAACACTATATAACATCTTTATGGTACCATTAGTACCACTTAATCCTAAACTCAATTTGGAAATAAACATTTCCAAATCTTTTTTCATGGAACAATTGGCCAAATAAATTATTTTAAAAATAAATATTATCTGATTAGCGCATGGCTCGTTCAATCATAAACAGACTTATAAATGTTTTATGTCAACTCCTACACAGAGTTCTTAAACGTTAACAAATTAATTTATTTTAAAGGCCATATCAAGGTGAAAACACCAGGGCCCTAGGCAGCAGGACAATACATCACAGAGCCATTTCTCATGCAGTCACAGTAATGGCAAAGGATATGTTAAGACATAAAACGTGATATGGTTTGTTAAATATTCATTTATAATTTGCACTCATTATTAAATCATGTGTTAGAACTAATCTTTAATCTCAAAAATACATAATGTGTCGTAAAGTCTATTTGAAAACATAACAATAAATATTTTATGCTTTCATGTTGCTTTTTAAAGGTTGACTAGAATACACCAAAATGCTTGTCATTAATGTAATTTAATTATTCCAAAGAGATTTGGTCTACACTGATGTTGATTTCAATTATTTATTTCAACCTTTAGGTCAATATAAAATAAATACCTGTTTGGGAGAAGGTCTGTTCTATGATTGATGACAATTTAGCTCCCCCAGTACTCCATGGCAACACTGTCGTTCATTGTCTGAAACGTTTGCGGTGCAGTGCAGTAGCTCCAAGATGCCTTCTTTTGTAGCGGTCCCTAACACTTTGCTCGGTGATAATAGGGAAGCTTGCTTTTCTACGTGTTCTGTTTCATTGCTTGTGATTGCTGGAGATTTTCTTTATGTGATACAATAGCTTAAACATTTTTACCGTTGGGAGGACTACTGGCTAAAATGTAATATTTGCTGAATTTCTGTAGGACTGCTATTCAATTTGCATTTTGCACACTGAGAAGAAAGGCCTGTATGAGAGGGCTCAGTGTGATGGAGAAGTGATTTGTATTATAGCAGACTAGGAGCTACTCAACGAACCATGTAAAAACAGTTCATTAAAATGTTTATGTGCTTGGCTGGTTAATGCAAAGAAAGCTTTATTGCAGTCTCATAAAACCTCAGCAACTTCAAGTTGAAGTCAGATCAATGCATCTGTAATAATTAAGACAAATGCCTAATTCAGGTTAAGGAACACCAAAAACATGGCAAGAAACAATATTCTTGAAGTCTTTCTTCTGAGCTAAAACACCATTTAGTATTTAACTTGTACAACTACAGAACTTTCTTAGTGAAAGATTTTTGGACAGAGCTACCATCTGTCTAGTTTTTCCTGGATCTTTTCAACCCTGAAATGTCCGTTAGGTGGAATCTGAGGTGTTTGGACATTTGCTAACTCTGCAGCACTTGTGCTGAGACACTGTGAATATGTGGGATGCACTCAAAGTATGTATTGTGTCCTGTACGTGCACTGTATACCTCACTATACATGCAGTTATGGAAGAATTCTGGTTATCCTCTTTTTGAAGGCTACAGTAAAGGAGAAAAGTCAAACCTCTAAATTATATTTCCTGTTTAACTGTTGACTTGTCCTATGAGCAAGCACTTACCTGAAAATAAGGATGTCAGTGAAATGGCCTTTGCTTGGTTTGTTTGGTTTTTTTTTTTAAATCTAGGCACAATGAATTATCAAGGAGGTCCTGAACAGAGAGTGTGATTGGCCTAGTTAGTTGCTATGGGATTACTAGAAGCAAAAGTAAAAACCTTGTGAAGTGAGGTTTCCTGCTTCCTGTCAGGGGTGGTGACAGAGAAAGTTACAATTCTTCCCACTGGCTTTGCAGGCAACTAGCAAAGAGCTTCTGCAAGGGATGTGACATCCTGGAGATTCTCCAAAAAATAAAAGCCTGGCCTGTGTATGAACTGTAAGAAGAGTAGGTGGAGCTGTCTGAGAAACCATCCTGGGCTGCCTAAGGACTTAGAATGAGTTGGGTGGTGTTTTTTTCATAAAGTAATGAAGCAGACCTCCCTCCCCTAAAAGCAATGCCTTGGTTGAACAGTGGATTCTCCACTCTTACTGCTCACATTCTCCTGAAAATAGCGGTGACAGAAGAAAGAAATCTCTTTAAAAATGCATAGTAAGAGCGAACCCCTGATTCCTAATCAGCCACATCCTCTCCCTATCCTTCTGGAGAATATGGACCATCAATTTCCCCATAAGATGAAGGGGAGGCAAAGCAATAGTTTAGCATCTTATGCATTATCTCTCTTTTTATGATTACAAATAGAGCACTTATGTTCACTGACCCATATCTCACACCAGACACCGGTAGCCAGGTCCAGATTTAGGTTATTGTTCCAGCACTGGATTAGGCCACGCGATAAGAATCAAATTTATCTAATATGATCACTTGATTGTGACATTTCTTATTGGCACTCTATGAATGCACAGCCAGAGCTTGAAGACATAAAGCAAGTGTCGAGGCCCAAAAGAACAGTTGGCAGTGCTTTTACCATGAGCTTCAGAAGGGTTGAGGAGACGCTCTCTATTGGGTTAATTAAGCTGTCCTTTTGCTTGCCAGTTTAAAAGGGAAAAGCGAATTTGCTCCCCATGTGGCTTTCCCAAACTCTTTCAGCTGTAACTGCAAGCGTAAATGACTCTCAGTCCTGCAGCTTATCAACTTGATGTGTATAATTGATTGCTAAACATTTTTTACAGCCTGTTAAATGGTAAATCTAAAAAAAAGTAATATATGAATGCTGATTAAAGTGCTTTTGTACAGAGGGGTCAGAGACATTAGCAAGTTAAAAAGAAAGTGTGAGCTCTGCTATAGTACTTCTAAGCTGTACACTTTATTTTGTGTAATTGATCCCACATGTCTACTCTAAGGTTTCCTTTTTTTCTGTCAGGTTTCAAACTGCAAATATTAAAATGCATTTAGAAGAGAGTGTGCTTCAGTAAGGACACTATGCAGAATGCTCAGCAATGTAGATTGCTGGTATTATAATGGCAATGATTATAAAAGCAATACTTCAAATGACCACAGTAGCTTGTAATTGTGTGGTAAGGTAGGAGAAAAAAATAGCAAGGTGTAAAACCTCAGAGTAACAGTAAACGTCAAATGGACTAAGATAGACATTCAAATGATAATTGCTGGTAATTTTGTTTTCATTATAATTTGTGGTGGCTTTTTAAATAATTGACATAAGACATAATGTATTTTTCAGGGTTCTGTGATAGCTAGCCAACAAAAGGAATCTGTCACAAAATATTTGCAGCTCCTGTTAGGGCGAAAGGTATGATGCTGTTACAAGTGGAGACTGAAAAACATTCTGAGTATACATCCGTGAGGTTTTTGGCTTAATAGCGTAATGACTGGGTATCTGCAACAGAACAATCGTAAAAAAGCAAATAAATCCTCAGCACTTGTTTGGGAAACAATGCCTTGAGTTTAATAAGCATAACTTTTAAATACTGATATGATATTCTGGATTTTTTTTCTTTAACTCAGTAGTAGTGTTAAAGAAAAGGTGTAACTTGCTAGAGTTGCCCTGCCAAGGTAGTTATCTATGAAATTCACAGGATTACAAGAATAGTTTGGACATTGCTATTTCTCTGCTAATTATGCCAGTTAATGCTAGTTAAAAAAAACATTCACTATGAATTGTACATAGATGCATCTGACAGTGAATATAAACTAACAGCACTGTCTATATTGTTGAACATCCAATGCATAAAAGCAAGTTTTGGTCTGTACCTGTCCACGTAGGATTTGAAACAGTCATTTAGGGGTGAAAAGTTCAGTGTTTCATGTACAGAACTCCTAACTATCCCCCTTTCCTACACAGGTTGGTTTGTCTGTTTTTCCTAAAAAAGACTAAATGTAGAAGCTTTGTTTCCTCGAATCCTTTATAAAATACATTTAAAAATAATTCTATGGGATGTGGTAGTCCAATTCTTATTTTCATAAACATGGAATTTGAAACAGATGTTTTATATTTGTATCTATGCTATTGGAAACTGGATAGAAAATTCATCTGGACGGCAAACTATAGCAGGTGTTTAGTGATTAGCTAATTATTTCAAGTTATAAAATTATTTTAATGGGTAATATTACCTGCCAAAGATGTGCCACTTCTAAGAGTGCGATACTAAACTGAAGTGATTTTTAAAATTTCTCAAGAACATGGAAGTAACTTTTGAGATTTTAGATTCATCTATTTTTCATGTAATCTAAAACTATAAATTTTAGTAACATCATGTTATTTTCGTGTCCCCATTTACCCATAAATAGCATCAATACTCTTAATGATGTAAGGAATTTTTTAACCTTTATTTATATTTTTTTAAAGAGAAGAGAAAATGGGTTTAGTTAAATACAAACCAGTCATTATTAGAGTACTATTTCTAAGATGTTTCAAGCACGTCACAACTTTTCAGCTGCATAGGACAATAGCACTTAGCTAAACTGAATTTAGAATCAAAACCAGACAAAAGCTCCAAGCAATAAATCCTATTGTAGTGGTAAAATGATAAGGAAAGTGACAACAGGAAATGAGAAAATAATATCTCCCTTAACAGGAGGTGTGTTTTATTTTTAAAATTTTGCAGAAAATCATCAGTAAGACTTTTTTTTTTAACTGTGCTGTATCTTGTTTATACAAAAGTATTGGCTACATGCCTGACTTTAACTTGAAAGCTGTGTAACTTGGACAAAATATTTCTGGAATAAGTTTCATTTAAAACAGCACAACACTGAAGTTAGAAACATGTTTGTGTCTTTTTTTCATGACTAGCCCATGTCTATTCTCTATGAAATTGATGTCAAAAAAGTATTATATATTTTCAGCGGGAAATAGAAGGCTGCCCTCTACTATCCTTGTCAGGACGTCGTATCCCTTTAATCATACTTTTCATTTCAGTACATTGAAATTTCCGTTACCAAGGACAACATCATAAATAAAAGTGTTTGTGAAATTTTTACCTGCAGCTTCCTAACTTTGTGCATTAAGCATGAGACTAGCAGAGAGGTGGTCAAATGTGAAAATTTATAATCATTTATTACGTACGGCTGAAGCGAGAAGGGAATAAAAGCGTGAAGGCATACATCTATAAACTGGAGCAGAAAAGCTTAAATGAAAAGTAAAGTGAATTTCTGTGTCTTGTCATAAAGTAATGAGAAGCTAGAGCTTTATTCATAGCAACCCAAGATGCATTTACTCTCAATCTAGCTTTAGCAGTAAATGCTTCCCTGATGTATTGCTTTGGACTTACAAAGAAATATTTGTGCTCTACATAATAGTATAGTTAGGAGAATTACTGCATGGCTGAGGAGATTCTATAAAGCTTTATAGCTGGTGGTGTTACTGTAATTTAATCACAATGTAGCTAATGTAGTACTTTAATATCATAGGTTACTTTTTTATTTACCATTTATTAGTAACTGACAGTCAATCATCACCATATCATAAACAAATCACGCAGGATTCTATAGGAACCCTGAAGTTCCAGAATGGATGCACTCTAGCTCTTACATGTGCTCCATAATGAGCTAAACATAAAATTATTTTTTAACGGAGTAATCATGTAAGTCAGGGTTCTTGTTTTCAGTCCATCAGCCAAAGAAAATGTTTCATGTCACAAATGCAATTAGAGTTGCATATTGTGCATACATATGTGAGGTAACACGCCATCCATTACAAGCAATACTGGAGAATGTTTTCAAAAATATGAAGAAGGCTCAGACAAAACACACCATCTATAGGAAACTCCACCTACTGAAGAATGAGTTTATACAGACTAAGAATTATGCCCTCTTAATTTCACCACCTTTTTCTTAGGATTACTCTGCTTTGTAAATTGAGAAATTAATGTGGTAAAGTCCACCCAGTGCTCTCGAGGCACTGAAATCTCTGCATAATTTTTGTGATAAGAATGGTTTACATTTTTTTCTTTAGTATCCTTTTAAATGCACTATAGGATTGACTTCTCTCCATTTTGTGTTGATTATCAGCTTGTAGTACAGAATCACAGTAGTATTGCATCTGAAGTTGCTTGTGTTAGCAAAATCACGTCAAATGGAACTCTGAAACGATTGCCTTTTTGGAATGAAAATTGTGGTTCTCCCAAGACCCCAATGAGACTCTGGTCTTTTAATTGCAAACAAAATCTTTGTTTTTTCAGTAATCTCTTGCTGTAGGGGAATGAATAGTAACTAACATCAGGTTGCCATGTTGATTAATATGTAATAGTAATAAGCCACACAAAGGTGTCTATTTGTGGGCTATTGGTGCACGTCCTGGGTACACTGCAAAGAAACAGGCTGAAGACCAAGTGCCTTCAGTCACTCAAAAGGCTTGCCAATAAGTCTACTAACACACACCCTGGTATGGCTTATTGCTGTTAGAATATGTCTCTATAAATTAAAATTTCATGAATCTACCCTTTCATGGTAAAAAACCACTTCCTAGAGAAAAATGTAAATATTTGGAGGAGGTATATGGAAAAAAAAAAAGAAACCCTGCTTTGCTATTAGATAGATTAGAATATGAAATCTCATATTCCATTCAGCATTGCTCCAAGTTCTCCAGGCTAACAGGACATCTCCAAGTATTAAATCTGATAGAAGGAATGCTGTTGATTTGTCTTTTCTTAACTGACTAATTTAAAAAACAAAACCAAACCCCTGCTTTGCTATTAGAAGAACCTGTGAGCGTTGTTTTCCCTAAAATTACTGTACAAATCTTGGAGGTCATAGTAAACTCCTGAGTTTATTCACATACTTATTGACCCTTTGATATAAGAGTTTTTCAAAAGGAACCTGAATCACTACGATCTGCCCTTGTGGTTAGCTCAAATAAATTGACAGTTGTGGGTTGTAATGCACAGCCAAATGAAAATGGCTACTGTATCTTTAACATAGAATTATTGGTAATACGTGGAAAAAAAATGTAAAAGGCAGGCACTAGTAGAAAACCATATTCATACCTGTCTCTATCTTCCTCTCTGCTTTTCAGTGGCTCTCTGTCTTACAACCACTTTTAGCACTTCCTTGAGTGGTCCGTGAAGATCCAATTGAAATCTCACTGCTCAGAGGTGAATTAGCTTTTAGATATTATGTGATATTCTAACTGTTGTTTTAACTTTTAAGGACATTTTCTAATTGAAATGCAGACACTAACCTCCATTTTGAAAGGAAGATGCATTCAGTTAATACCATCCTTGTGCAGATGTCCTATTCATAGCCTGCCTTGAATATTGACAGCTGTAGAACTGTTGTTTCTTTTTACAGTTATCTTCTAGGAATTATTGCACGGGCTAGGTTTGGTACGAAGTTTCTGGCATTTAGCTCGTCTGTTCTAACCTATTTTTATTGCACCTGTCTGAGCAGCCTGCTACAGTTTCCTACTCGATGCTTTTCGGCTCCTCTTCTTGTTTGACTCTTTCCTTTCCTCTTGTCCTTCTTACCTTTCCTCACAGACCTGCTGATAACGTTGCCCCTATATTGTTTTGTATCTCATCTGCAGGGGTTGCTTTTCCTTTCATGCTAACCACACCTGTAATGTTAAGGAGGATGATGCTATGAGAAGAGCGGGAAAATTGGCATGAAAATGTTCCATGATAGTTGTGGATGGTCAATAAGAACTGAAAGAGATGATGCAAAGGAAAGTGTGATGATTCTTTGGAATATAAAACTTAAATGACTGCTTTTCATGAAGTGTGTCGTTAGACCACTTTTTCTAATGTGTAAAATAATATAGAAATAGACATTACTTTTTTTTCCTTACTGTCTTAAATTTGCTTAACTGAATTACAAATTATTTAGTGCTGGGCAGAAATGAAAACTTGGTTCAACAGAATAATACGTGAACTTGCACAAAATTTTCAGACTGATTTTCTCAGAAAAGACCTTGAAAATGTGGGCTGATTTTAGGTGTAAAAATCTAGTTTTAATATGCTTATCCTTTTAAAATCCACTGTTTTAAAATATACTTTTGTGAGGTCTTTAAAAACTTCAAAAAGAAGCCAATTTTTTCTTTTTTTTTTTTTTAAAACCCCAACCCCTCTGATTAAATGTTTTTGTTTATTTACCACAAGAACTGAGAACATGTGCACTTTGGCTCAGTCCTGGGGTAGCAATTAATTTCAGTGCCAATTTTCTCACAGTAACTGAAAAATAAATTATTTATACAGGCCTACAGTTAAATGGGCTCATCTGTAAGGTAAAGTGCTGCAAGTTCTTTTTATTAATTATACCTGAGATATTATTTTATATTTAGTGTTTCTCAAACTTTTTCTAAAGGTCAACTACCATAATCAACTGAGCAGTTTAAGGCTTCGTTGCACAGTATGCAGGAAAACTATGAAGAGTCCTTCAAAACACATAAGCACAGTGGTTTTTACTCTAACTGCAACAACATATGATTGAAAGCAAAATTTCAAAGGCATATTTGGAAGCCAACACACAGTATAAATCAAAATAGTTGAGATAGCTTGATTATGCATAAGCAATCAGAACCCATCATGGCTTTCACAATCATGTGGCAGGGCTGGCTCATAAAAGAACTCAAATTGTAAACTGAACATATTTGTTATGGAGCAATCAAGAGAATGTAAGCATGACCTTTGGAAACTATTTTCACGTTAACACTTTTAGACTTAGAATAAATTTCTAAGTTTCTGTCTCAAAACAATGTAGTGTATATCTGACACCCAGATCTTTGATTTGGAAACATCTGGCTTTTTCCCTTTTTATCTGAATTATTATGCTTTTGAAAATATAAATTTAAAGTGAAATACCTATTATTTGTAGCTTTTTTTCATATTATTATGAAAACCAGACCACATCTTGCAAGGAAAGATTAGAAGACAGAAAAAGCAGGCAGGGGAAAGAAAAAACCACCACCCTATTTCTGGGTAGTTGCTTATTCTGTTAATAGTTTCAGATCCACAACCATACTATCAGTCAGTTAATATATGGTTTTGAACATAATAATGTATTATGGGCCCATCAGAGATTTCCCAGATATGCAACAGCAATTAGGGTCTAACTCATTTTGAAACTTATTTTGAAATCGGTACAACTGAGATGTCTGAATAGCTCTGCAAGTCTGGACCAAAGAGATTATTACCTCTCATGAATTCAGAACCAACAGAAATATGTGATTTCTGGCAAGAGGTAGCATTCAAATAATTTCTGATAACAGTACTATTTATGAACATGTTTTATATTTGTTTTTAAAGTACTTATTCTTGTATCAACAATAGGGCAATGGTCATATCTGAATGGCTACAGATACAGTGATTTCCATCCAATATTAAAAGGTGAGTATTATTCAAGAGGAGGATTCAGTGACCTAGTACTGCAGGAGCTACAGATAGCACTTACGGATGTCTTGTCTTTGTGCCTTTTCCTAACCATTCCAGGGGAGTTTGTACCACTAACTATGCTGCTGTGTGCCAAGGGCCTTCTCTGTACTCAAGCACAACTCCCATTTGAAAGCCCAAAAGGGCTTCTGGTGACAAAGAAGGGCAGCATCAGAAACCTAAAGTAGTAGGAAAAGCTGTATTTGTAAGGAGGCCTCAAATACAGTGTTTCTTTTACAGTGTATCTCCATGTCTAATCTAAACAGAATTGATCTGATGTGAGAAATGTGGGAGAGTATGTGACAAAACTGTTCAGTCACATAATAAGGAGATTAGCACTGTGGAAAGTAGTGTCTATCATGAATTCATCTGACTGGGGAGAATTTAGATAGAAAGCTTTACGAGTGTTTTTTAGGCTAGTAATGAAATCTAGGATGAATAACACTCCATCTAGGGTGTGTGAAAGTGTATGTGTATCTTCACATCTTAAAGGAATATTTGAAGCTATATAGACTCTGTCTGGAGTTATAGCTTAAAAAACCCAACACATTTGATCATTATTCACGAGTCATTATTATTGTACAATTTTTGTTATAGTAAAATATGAATGCTTTGGGTAGAGTCTGAGCAGCTGTTCTAAAGGCTTTTGAATCTGTGGAAGAGATTCTGCTAGTTTGAGTGAGCAACACTCCGGTGTTCTTTAGACATTGGCTCTAGGCGTATAGGCCACTGCCCTATCTTTAAGGAGCCAAAGAAGGCATTTAGAAAAGCAGATGCTGCATTCAGTATAGTTGATGGAAGTTTTGATGAGGTCTACACATTCCCAGAAGCTGTAACCTTAGGCTTTAAATTAGCAAAAAGGAGAGCAGTAGGAAGTGGCTTCCAGCATGTGTTACAGCCTTGGGGTATTTTGCATGTACTTGTTTGCGTATATAAGGCGGAGAAATACTTGCAAATGTAAACTTATAAATGATAATACTGGGGTTACACTTTGACGATTTCAGCTTTCTTATAGAGATCTTACAGTAAATCCTAGAGTATAATCTGTGCTACTGTAATTTTAAATGTTTCCTGTCTTAAGAGACAGATTTTTCCCCTCTCTCTTCACATTTAACACTATTGTAATTCCTGTTGAATGATCTAGACCAAATTGGCTGACAGTGCTGTGAGATGCTAGTAAATGTAAGGAATACAGAATTTAGCTCAATATGGTGTGAAGCAACTTTTTTTTCCCCCACAAACTAACATGTTATAAACAGGTTTTGTCTGTATTTGTATGTGTATTGACTTGTTCTGGGTGGAACAGACCTTTAGAATGAGAATGTGATGTAAATTATTTTCAACACAAAAGGCTTTAAAATGGTATTATTGTTTTAAAGAGCATGGATTATTTCTTTGGGTGAAATATAATCCATTTCCCTGTGTGTTCCCTAGCTCAGTAAAAGTACTTGGAGAAGTTTTTATTAAATGAGAAAGCGTAGCTTGATAACAGAGAAGGTCATGTCTGAGCTGATGACAAGCACAGGGAGTAGATCACAGTTGGAAGAAGTTATAAGCTGGTAAAAGTGAGCAGGTGGAATGAAATTTGCAGTTCTTTCCCAACAGCCAGTATTCTAAGTACAGTGTTGTACAGACAGACACATTTGGTACCGCAGTGGACTCCTGCAATGGCATAGCCGGACGAAGCTCTGAGTACACATTACGGTATTTTTCAAACCACTTTGTGTGCATGTATGCTAACAATAGACTACTGAAAAAAACCCAAACCAGACAGAAGTGTAACAATCTCATCTACCCCTCTGTGACTGGAGCTGTACCTATGTTTAGATTTTTAATGTATATGGGGATGGTGTGATTGTGGTAATTAATTTGATCAGAAAAACCCCAGCTGGCTTAATGTCTAGACTTTATGTGCAGTCAGTATGCTATGAAAGAATATCTTCTGTAAAGTGTAACTCTGAAAAGAAGAAACAGAAGC
This sequence comes from Eurystomus gularis, assembly GCA_013400335.1. Lineage (NCBI taxonomy): Eukaryota > Metazoa > Chordata > Aves > Coraciiformes > Coraciidae > Eurystomus > Eurystomus gularis. Next base: position 262,828 of record VZZY01018349.1, read on the forward strand.
AAGAAACCATTTTATAATATGATAAATTTCCATTTAAAGAAAAATAATTAATCCAGTAGCCCTGATTGTAATGCTCGTAGACTTATTGCAAAGGTGAAGTTGTCCTCTTTTAAGGCAGGTGGAAAAAAGGACTCTGGTCACCTCAAAAGTTAGATCAACACAGGCTTATCTAGGTGCTCCAATAGGATCTTGGTAAGGTATTTAAAAAGACCTGTCAGATGACATACTTAAGTCATGTCAGAAATTTGCTGTAGCTGCCATATGATGGCTTATTCTGACACCTAAACAGCCTGTCCTTGTTTAAGCAGAGAGGTGAACATGTAACCTCAATAAGTCCCTTCCAACCTTTTTTTAAACGTGAAAATTTCCTATCATTCTAAACATACCTTTGTGCGCAGAGGTTATTGCTGGCTTTATCTAAAACAAACTTAGGGCAGGCTTACATTTGGCCACATGGAATGCTAATCTGCTAAGGCTGTGGAGAAACTGAGCTGCTCTTTTGGTATACTAGATCCCACTTACGCTACTGCATAACTGATATATAATCTCATCTAAAATTTCCTGTGTGGCTCCTTAGCAGCACGTGTTGTGGAGAAGGAAAGGTGCTCTAGCGTCCCTGGTAACCGAGGTGGGGGCTTTTGTCATTGAGCTCTAAGGATGATGATAGCAGGCCACTCACCTGGCTCAAATCAGATTTTTCAACTGCACCACTCCTTTCCTTAAAAGCAGCTGAACCAGTGCTTCAAAAGTCATTGACACTTTTTAAGTCATCAACATTTCTATGGATAAAAGACTTTCTGTTTCAGGCTGTTTGTTGATATAATTTTCAATATGGTGAGATAGATTTGCCTTTGTGACAATGTGTAAGGAACAGGGCCTGAAAACCTTTTGTGTACTTCATTTCTTGCAGAGGTTCTTGATATATAGAGGTTCTCTACCCATCTGCACTTCATCTGACATTAATGGAAGTATTTTTCTAACATGGCTCTGAACTAAGGAAGTATCATCTGGTTCTATGTGCAATCATGGCAAGGAGGAGATTAATACCAAGAGATTGGAGATTCATCTCCAAGGTCATACCAAAGAATCTTTTACAGGGTAGTTTGCTGATTTGCTCCAAGGCCTTTGCCGTGGTGGTTTTTTTTACTACCAAACTTCTGAGGATCCCTTATTTATTAGCATAATGTTAGCATTGTTCTTTCCCTTTTTTTTGTTTTTTTAAAAAAACAAAACAAAACACCCTCTACCTTTTATAGGCAGAAAATCTGAATGCAAGTCAGGTTGTCTCCTGTTTGCCAAGTCTGCAAGTACCAATTTCAGTGATAATACAAGAGCCGAAGGAGTTGCTTGTGGGGACAGTGAGTTTGACATTTCACAGCAGTACTGTTTCAAATGTTAAACTTTTTAATTGTGAAGTAAAGATTTCAAACTTCATCTACGGTATAAAAATCCTGTAATTTGGAAATTTGATATCCTTTGCGTTAACCCAGATCTTGTACAACACAAGCTTCCTGAACTTACAGATTCTAACACTGGTCTGGGTTTAAAACAAATGGCAAACTCCTACTCTATGCTTGCCAAGGCAATTTTTAATTCTTTTAGGATTACAGGAAGACTGCTTGTGTGAGTAATGTGAGTTTTATTTTGTAATCTGCAGTTTCTGTTTCTGTAATACAGTTATTTTTTAATGAAAAATAAGCACAATTAGTTCATATATTATCTTTCTGTTCCATATGGCAGAAAATTTCTTGCAACACAAACTTTTTCAGTGATGGAAATTTTAAAGTTCATACTAGATGCATGCTTTAAAATATTGAGTTGTGTTTATTAAGTATTAATTTACTAAAAATGCATTAAATTGATTTTAATTCTTCTATGTAGTATTTACATGCATATTTTGCTAATATAGTTTTATTTAATTGACTTTTTGAAGTATTCCAGTATGCATTTTAGTAGTTGAGAATTCTTAAAAATCCTTTTTAGTTATGTCAAACAAATGAAAGACCAAAGGCTTAAAAATTAACAGGAGAAGGATGAAGTAATTCTACATACTTGAACATGGGTATGTTGAAAAAGTGCTGAAATTCAAAATACTAAAAGCACCAGTGTAACATTCTCCACCACACCAAAAAATTATTGTAGCTTATTGTTTAATCTTGAATGAAATATGCTGTCCATAAAAGGAAGCTTTTAGGAATGTCAAGCAGTAACAGATTGAGAGACAATGTTAAAATCAGGGAAAGAAACTTCTGATAAAAGAACTACCATGCTGGTTTCTGTTGCCCTAAAGAAGAATGAACTTCTGATAAGAGTGTCAGCTTTCAGTGGTACCACCCAAATTGGAACAGATCCTGACAAACTTACTAGAGATTAGAACTGTCCATAGACTGATATATTCAAGATAGCAAGGCCAATTCTGTTAAGACCAGCCAAATTTAAAAGCTGAGCAATCCATTTACACCCTGCGCAGTGACAAATAGACCTGTAACCAAGCATGCAGCACTTCACTCTCCAAAAGGCAGGAGTGTAGCTCAGCTAGAGGTGGTTATCTTCAAGATGATGTCTACCAAGACCATGTCCTACTTTTCAACGAGACTTGAAAAATGACAGGTGGGCTCATATGGTCTCTTTACGCACGGCCAGTTTTTCTGTCTAGAAACCTTTAGCCTTTTCAAGGTGTAGATGGCTTTATTCTGTATTTATATACTACTTAGCGTAACATGGTTACAGTTCCTCTGTGTGTTCATACGTGCTATCGGATCACAAAGTACAAACGTGACTTCTATGCTTCATAAAGAAGGATATATATTTTCTGCCTTTTAAATCCCAACAGATACAATAAACAGTTCTGAATAAAATTATAACCTTGGTCAGAACACTGCTTAATTCCCAGAAGCAGTTTGACCAACTGAAGGGTTGAGGCAGCCACTCACAGAACCGTTCTGCAGGTAACACCACAGCCCACTGAAGAAACAGAGAAGCTCTTATTTTTTGCAATTAATGAGCTAAAGAAACTGAACCATCAATTATGTAAGACTGTATTATTTTTAACATTTCAAACCACTTGAGGATCTTTACCTCTTTATTTTGATCTCTGATGAACCACAAGCTATCCTGTACAGGTAATTGTTGATGACAGCGGTGTGTTGAAGATCACCCCTCACCACCAGTTGTGGGTGACAAGACCTTGCAGTTCATTGCAAGTAACAAGTAAAATCTTTGTTGGGCTGATTCTATTAGCATAATTTACTGATTTTTGAAGTACACACACCCAGCGATAAAACAAAACAAGACAAAAAACTCCCAGAAGTCTGTAAGAATAATTAAGATAAGAACATAGCACTTCATATCTCTAACAGTTAAATGTTTAAATGAGCTGATAACAAGCCTAAGAAAGGCCAAAACTTGGCATGCCAATTTAAGATCTGGAATCTTTAATAATTTGTTTCTGAATTTTCTGTAAGATTACCAAATATCTAAACCTAAGTAGCTAACTAATTTGTTTACCTGTGATTATATGAGATTCATAGATTTCAGAGGAGACTAAGAAGCAATTAAAAACATCATTTGTGCATTTAAAGGTTAAAAAGAAAGCATTCCAGTGTCTTGGAAAATGTGAATTTTTTTTTTTTTGGGGGG
>VZZY01018349.1:271363-282021 GCA_013400335.1 Eurystomus gularis
CCCCCCCGGCGGCCCAGCACCCCCCGCAGTGCGTGCTACCTCCGGCCTCCGCCGCCGCTTCCTCCACGGCGGCGGCCGAGCCCCCGGCGCCTCCGCCCCCTCAGGACATGACTTTCAAGAAGGAGCCGGCGGGGGCTTTCCCCTCCGCGCCCTCCTCCTCGCAGAGGAGCCCCTGGGGCTTTCTGCAGTCCCTGGTGAGCATCAAGCAAGAGAAGCCCAGCGAGCAGGAGGAGGAGGAGCAGCAGCAGCCGCAGCACCATCACCACTACGGGGGGCTCTTCGGGGGAGTGGGGGAAGAGAGACCCCCCGGCCTGGGGAGCAGCAGCGGGGAAGGAGCCGGCCAGAGTGTGATTCAGGACCTCACCCTTCTCCACCACCTGCACCAGCATCCTCACCGAGAGCTGTTACTGAGTGGCAGAGGCGAGGGCCCCCCCGGGAGCTCGGGTGAGCCAAAGCACGATGCCCAGGTCAAGAAGGCAAAGAGGCCAAAGCCAGAAACTCAGGGAATCAAAGCCAAGCGGAAGCCAAGCGCTTCGTCCAAACCCCCCCTGGTGGGAGACGCAGAAGGTGCCATTGCGTCCCCCAGTCAGAAACCTCACGTCTGCGAACACTGCAGCGCTGCCTTCAGGAGCTCCTACCACTTGCGCAGGCATGTGCTCATTCACACGGGGGAGAGGCCTTTCCAGTGCAGCCAGTGCAGCATGGGTTTCATCCAGAAGTACTTGCTGCAGAGACACGAGAAGATCCACAGTAGGGAGAAGCCTTTTGGATGTGACCAGTGTAGCATGAAGTTCATCCAGAAGTACCACATGGAAAGACACAAGAGGACGCATAGCGGAGAAAAGCCATACAAATGTGACACTTGTCAGCAGTATTTTTCACGGACTGATAGACTGTTGAAGCACAGAAGAACATGTGGTGAAGCCATAGGTAAAGCAGGGGCTGGAATGGAGCCCGGGTCATCGAGTAACATGGGTAGCTTGGCTGCGTTGTCTCAGGGAAATACAAGTTCCTCAAGGAGAAAAAGTAAAACAAAAAGTACATCCACTGAAAGCAAAGGAAGTAAGTGTAGCAGCAAAGTAGCTGAATCTCAAGTTACAAGTAATGTGGCCATGCCAAATTATGCAGTTGATATTCCTATTGTGTCTTCCAGTGGTGGTCTAGTTGGCACAGGTGTAGAAGAACTTCAGAAAAAGGTGCCAAAATTGGTCTTGAAAAAAGGAAGCAGAAAACAGGCAGATAAAAATTACCTTAATTTTGTATCACCACTGCCAGATATTTTGGGGCAAAAAACACTGTCTGGGAAACAGAGCGGCTCTCTAGGCCTAGTAGGCAATACTGGTGTAGAATCTATTGGCCTTCTCCAAAGTACAGGTGGTAAACCAGGTCAAATAAGTAGCAATTACGATGATGCCATGCAGTTTTCAAAGAAAAGAAGATACTTACAAACTGCAAGCAGTAACAGTGCCTTTTCAATTAATGTCGGACACATGACTTCCCAGCAGTCCGTCATCCAGTCTGCAGGTGTTAGTGTTATGGATAACGAAGCTCCATTATCTCTTATTGATTCAGCATCTTTAAATAGTGAAATAAAGTCTTGCCACGACAAGTCTGGTATTCCTGATGAAGTCTTACAGAGCCTTTTGGACCAATACTCTCACAAATCAGAAGGCCAGAAAGAAGATCCTTTCAGTATAACTGAACAGCGTGTGGACTTGCACACCTCAGGAGAACATTCAGAGATGGTTCAGGAAGAAAACTTGAGCCCTAACTCTCAGACTGTTTCAAATGATAAGGCAAGCATGTTGCAAGAATACTCCAAATACCTCCAACAAGCCTTTGAAAGAACAACCAATAGCACTGGTTTTGCTTTTGGACCAAGTTTCCAATTTGTTAGCTTGTCTTCAACTCTCCATAACCACACTCTGTTTCAAGACAAACAGATCTACACTACATCTCCACTTGAGTGTGGCTTCAGCCAATCCGTTACCTCAGTATTGCCAACTGCGTTGCCAAAACCTCCGTTTGGGATGTTGCTTGGATCTCAACCAGGCTTTTATTTGTCTGCATTGGAGGCTACGCATCAACAGTTGACTCCTTCTCAAGAGCTGGATGATCTCATCGATCCGCAGAAAAACTTAGAGACTTCATCTAACTACCAGTCGACATCTCAGAAACTGACTGGCCAGAAGGAACAGAAAACCTTAGAATCCTCAACAAGCTTTCAAATCCCATCTCAGGAGTTAACTAGCCAGATAGATCCTCAGAAGGACATAGAGCCTAGAGCAACCTACCAGATCGAGAACTTTGCACAAGCGTTTGGTTCTCAGTTTAAGTCGGGCAGCAGGGTGCCAATGACTTTTATCACTAACTCTAATGGAGAAGTGGACCATAGAGTAAGGACTTCAGTATCAGATTTCTCAGGGTATACAAATATGATGTCTGATGTAAGTGAGCCATGTAGTACACGAGTAAAAACCCCAACCAGCCAGAGTTACAGGTAAGGTCCTGACTGTGACCAGCTGTGGGGTCTTCTTAATGTAATTTTGTTTTACTTTGACAACACTGCCATTGGAATGTTTCTACACGGTCCTATTAAGAATAATGTAACGTGCCCTTTCAATGCAACTTTTCATATTTAGTTTATTTTGTTAGTGTGATTTTTTTTAGATCTGTTTATTATGGTTTTTAATCAAAAATCAATAGATTAAAATAGTGTTTTTGTTCAAGTGACAATGTTTAGCAATCAAATTTACATTATATAGATTGTCAGGGAATAGCCCAAAAGTTTAAAATGCAAAAAATTAACTTTGTTCCTAGGACTAAGGTTTATTCTAATTGCTTTACTCTCAGGAAAGTGTAACAGAGCATGGGAATTCTATGCACCACTAGTGTATTGGAACTTCCAACTTACAGATAGTGACAAATATATCTCAGCTTTTTGAGGAAGGGATCTGTGACATTTCAAATTGCTGTCTCTTATGTCTGGGCAGATCTGAAAGAATTTTGCTACCTAAATCTTGTTTTTAAAGTACTCCTGTTCTTCCAGGTGATGCTCATTCCAGGCAGGTGGAGCAAGTGTTCTTGGGTCTGTACGAAGAGCCCAGAATGGTAGCTTTAATATAAACAATAATGTCCCCAGAACTCCTGTGTAAGACTGTAATTCCGTAAAGAGATTCTGTTGACACAAACCATGAGAACAAAACATATGCATCTGGTTCATGTTGTTAGAACCCCAACTTGAAACTACAGTCATAATCCAGATAGACTTTTGGGATACATTATTTATTATACATGGTTCAAAAAAGTTGATTCTCTTGCTCTTCCCCTTTTCCACGTTCTTATAGTGTGTAAGGTTCCCTCTCTTTTGTTGTGCTCCTAGTCCCTCTGGACTTGAGATTGGATTTTCCCCCCCTTAGTTTACACCTTTTCTTCCTCCTCTTCCTCTCACCCTGACTTAATAGCGAGCATTTTAACAAGATTTACATTCCAGAAAGTGTGTATCTTATCATGTACTTTCTGATGTCTTACGACGTCAGATAATGAACAATAAACACCCACATGTTTTAGAGTTATGTCAAGGTTTCCATGTATGGTAAGAAATAATATACTCCCAATTGTACATACTAAGGCCCCTGTCCTGCATCAGGATCAGCTAACATGGACCCCTGTGCCCAGCAGGGTACCAGTGCTGTCACTGGAGCTCTTCGCGGGTGTAGGGGTTTGCAGCAGTTTATCATTGCAGGCTTTTAGGGCCCAAGGCTGCAATTCCATCAAAGGCTTCTGGTGATGACGTCAACTACAAAAGTAGAACTTGAGTGGCTTGTTAATATCAACAGAACTTTTCTTTGGAATTATTGCCTTACTTTATGTATATTTTGTGGTACATTATTTATTATATGTGAATCCTGATAAAATGCCTGTGGAGCCACGGAAACCTGCTAGAAGTACTGGTGGCCATTCAAAGCTGCTGAAAGGCAGTGGCACTGCTCTAAACCACTTTTTGCAAATGTATTTTTTGATTAGTTTTTTAATGTAATTTTGGTGATGTTTATGCTGATGGTTTTTTATGTACTCTTGGTGATGTTTCAGTCTTACGTACTTTTCTGGTGTCAGGAAAGTACCAGTGGTTGTTTGCAGTCTTAATTGTGTAATCAGCCTATTACAGGCTTCCATGTATAATAAAGTTATTAACATTGTGCAAGTGTAAAACACTTCTGTTATGAAAGTGGTGTATTATTAAATGAATTGTTACAAAAATCCTGGGTAATTTCTCCCGTTGTCCCTCACCACTAAAAATTGAAACCTGAGCCCACTTGTAATCTCTTTTACTAGGTGAACTATCTTTTTATTTCTTACTAATCTAGAGTTTATTCTCATAGAATCCATGTAACTCCATTAACGTTTTCTTTATACTTGATAATGTATTTCACCCTATTTCAGTTTAGAAAAGCAAACAACAACTGTTCTCTAAACACAACCCAGCCTGTTATCAGGGATGGAATAGTACATAACCACTGTGTTGGCTTTTTCAGTACCTTTTCTTTTGTTTTACAGAGGTTATAATTTACATTCTTTATATTGTGTGTAGTAGAAGTTGCATATGTATTGTCTAGCTGTTTGCTTTAACTTAATACTAATAAAACCCATTATTCGCAAAATCATAAAGATATCACTTCTATTATCCACTCATACTTTTGAGCACCTAATAAGGAAACATTATGATATTGAATTTTGAGAAGGAATAATACAACTTACTGGCATGTTGTCAGCTTGTTTTCTTCCTTCAGTTTCTTTCTGGGTCAGGTGATGTGAATGCAGTATTTTAGAAATCAGGGCTCTGTTACCTACCTTTAGCTTCCGAGGCAAATCTAACAAATTTCCTTAAGTTAAAATGTTTGTACAACCTCAATGGTTTTGATTTAAAAATGTATAAATTGCATATTGTTAAACTCAAAAATGTTTTGTAATTGCTGGAAATTCAGAATGACGCATATATAATACAATTTTGTTCAAAGGAAATATTTTAGAAAGTCCTCTTTTTTTTTTTCTTCCTGCCCCCTCATCTGTTGTATGCATTATAAGGAAAGCCTAGTAAAAATAGTATTATAGCAAAATACTTTAACGCGTTTTAGGTAATTTGAAGATAGTTTGTGGACTTCCATATGTTCTGTATTTTTCTTCAGCTTTGCATGTGAATGTATGAGTAGCCGTGCTGACAGCCTCAAAATGGTTGAAAAGTAAAGTACTGAAGAACAGAAGACAGCAACTTGAATCAAGGCAATGACATAGACAAGAGGAAAATTGTTAGCATGCTGAAAAGCAAATAAGGACAAAACTTTCCCAAAGTAAATATGAAATATGCTGAATGTTTAGTATTCAGAACATTGCTAGGAAAATCTGAGAGAAAAAATCTGAGAGGTTGTTGGAATTTTGTATGTTCTTTCCACAATTTAGCAGTAATTAAAAAATGTTTCTAAGCGGAACTAAACCTTTTCCTAACTTAATATGGAGTTCGAATTTATTTTTCTTTAAATAATGAAGGTTAAGAATACGGTAGAATGCATAGAAACTAGGATATGGCTTTGCCTCCTAGAGATTACCAAGATCTACGTAGTAGCAGTAACCCACATGTACTAAAGCTTTATTTAGGGATGTGACAGGGAGAGACAGGAAAGCAAAACAGCCCTTGAATTTTTTTTTTTTCCATTTTAGTTCCTGGTTTAGTGTTTTGTTGTTTTTAAAGGAATTACGGGAGGGGAACAGTAATTTGTTTCCTACCACTAACAGAACTGTAAAGAGGAATTGACATGATGGTATAAAATTGTACGTAAACTGTTATGTTTCTTGTTATAGTGGCTCCCATAAGGTGTTTTTGCTTTGGAAGAAGTGCAGTGTGGTACCCTGAGTTGTGAATGCATCTCTATGCCCCAAGCCACTAAAAGTGCATATCTGACCTGCCTGCAGACGGTCTAGAAGAGCTAGCTAAACTTTGTAGTAGTTCCTGAATTATTTAAATTGGACACAGACTTGTGGGTAGCAGGTGAAATTTTAGACTAAGTGATCAGTGAAATGAAAGGAAATTTTAAAAAAAAGGGAGGGGAAATGTGATGGTGTGAACGGTGTCCAGGTTAATGGACTACTGATAAAGAAAAGCTGCCTGATGCCTTGTGAAGACCTCAAGAAGATACTGGAGTAATTCAGTGTATTCCATTAGCAGTTTTTTTGTTCAATTGTTTGGTCTCCCTTGTACCCTCAATATTATATGCATGAAAACAGTGTATTTGAATGATGCTTCTGCTTTTTTTTCCCCACCAACTAGAAATCAGTGTTGTTCATGTGAAGTTGTAGTTGTGACTGTGAAAATGTTATGCCTGAGAAGGTATGTGAGAGTGTGTAAGTTGCTACCTCGCTGTTCATTGTATATGTTGAAGGGAGTCGGGTAACTTTAAAATGAAAGATTCTGTTTTGGGCCTGTGCTGACTACCAGCTTTAACCATTTGGGCTGGAATTTTCCATGCTTTGTCTGTCTCATATTCCACGCACTATCTTTCTCTGGGAAACTTCTGCAAAAATTGCTCACATATTTCCTAAAATAAGATTAAGGAAGAAAACTTTCTTGTTCCACTGGCCTTTTCATCCCATGCTTCTTTAAAAACAAATGGGAATTGTCACCTCCAAACTAGAACTTTGGGTTAAAGGGGATCCCTTGTGGAATCGTTGTTATTGAAAACCTGATAATAATCAATTAAGATTTCTTTGAAAATACATTTACATTCAGAGACTGGAATGTTTGGTGTCTCTGTCTCCAAAGATGACCCCTCTAGGATAATGGGTCAGGCTATTAGAATTGTTTGGCACGTTAGTCCAAGTGGCAGTTTCTTCTAATGTGTCCTGTACAGGGACATATGTTGCATAGTCTCAGACTGGAATTGTTTTTCTGGCTTCTTACATAAACTGTAGTGTCTTTACTTCTAATACTCTTCTAAGGTGATTTTTTTGTGCTTTTTTTTTTTTTTTTTTTGTACAAGTACTTCAGAAAATAAGGCACAGAATTGTGCACAGCGTTTAGAACACAAGATCTATACCCTGTTTACCCAATGAACAGCTGTGATACGCTTTGTTACCCATGTTGTTCGAAACATATTTAATGTGTCCCTTTTTCACTTGAAGTTAAAACCCAGATTTGTTTCAACATTGCTTGTTTTCTCACAGGTGGTAATGTCTGGCTACATTACAAAAGAAAAGAAATTTGTTTTTTCATATCTTTATACTGATAGTCTACTGGTTTTATAGATACTGATGCTAAAATTTACTTCTGAAAGCCCAGTTGATACCTATGCCCTGGAAGGATAGGTACTGGAATTTCGTCGCTTCATTCTGTTCATTGAGGATACAAACAGCAAGGCAGAGCTATTTGGAAAAAATACTGTGTTGTCATGTAATCAGTCTGACATAATGCACAAACAAGATGGGGTGAATTGCGGATTAGAAGGAAGATTTCATTCTGGCATTTTTTTGACTTCTAATGCTTGATTCAGAATCTTCATAGTAATGTAAATTTTCGTATGTCACGTACTCCTATATTTTTCATACCAATACTTTTTAATATTTTGGTTTTTATTAAATTCTCGGTGAAGCTGATAATTTTAAACCCGAAACTGCCATAAGTAATAATATGATGCTGCACTAGAAGGCTGCCTGTGTACTTGGGAACTTTGACTGAAATTTGGTAAGCTATTAGCCAGACTCAAAATGAAGGAAGAATTAAGCACTTATTTTAAAGTGTATTTCTTTGATTATTTTAATATACTCTATCTTACCTTAAATTGTATTTTAAATAGCTTCTTATGTAGTGCTACAAATATAAAATGTTCTATGAGCTAATGAAGCATATAGTGGTTGTTATGCAGGATTTGCAGCAAGCATTGGATATTCTGTAGTAGCACCTGTGACCTTCAATGCTAAAACCTGCTTTATCTGAAGCTAGGTTATTACCATTCAGAGTATTCATGTGTTCTTGCTCAGAAGGGGTCTTTACTTTGTGCTGTTGGCAAAAGAGATTTCATTTTAATTTTTCTCTGGTTGTTTTTCTTTACAGCGTGTACTTCTCTGTCTGCTTGTACTCTGTTCCCAGTGGATAGGAGGTTAGAGTCTTGAAAGGGGCATGAGGTGTGTGAGTGCTGGCATATGGCCAGAAATTCTATTGATGAAGGTAAGGATGGTTCAGTCTGCTCAAAGATTCTGAATATTTTTTTCTGGAGGGAAAGAAATACCTCATAGGTGGGAGTTCTTTTGGATGATCTTAGGTTCTGAGATGATTGTGAATAAAACCAGGCTGAGACATATTTTGAAGAGTAGAATTTACAAAAGAAATCCATGTTCAATTCTGTGAGTGATGAGGTTTAGAATCACGTGAATGTGCTTTCCTGTAATGAGGAAATATATGTGTATATATATACGTATGTGTGTATGTAATAAGACATCTTGTATGTTTTCCTGAGATGCTTTAAATTATGGTGGGTAAAAGATGCCTATGGATCTTTGTATGACTTTTAACAAAGTAGATCCCTAGAATGAAAAATATATTATGTTAGAAAGTGCTTGGTAATACTGGAAAACAAGGCTAATAATTTCCATATGCAGCTGAAGAGGGCATTTATATTGTGTTAGCTATCTACTTGGAATTTGGTCAGCTTAGTGATAACACGTTTACTGGTAGATGCTCATGGCCCCATCATGTCTTAAGGGGCAGTAGGCATTCATGTATTCTTGTTAGAATGCAGCCTGCCTTACAGCTGGGCTGTGATCAATGATTTGGAAGTGTGAGAGGCAATGCAGCAAGCTCCAGTTCTTTAGAACACCTGGGTTTTTTGAAGACCTACAGTTTTTAAGTATTGTTTCACTTTGTGAAGATGAAATGCAGATATCTGTGCCAAAATTCTGTGATCTCGCATCTGGCCAGCTTTAGTCCAGAGGGTTATTCAACACTAAAAATACTCAATCTGTTTAGCTTAAGAAATTCGTCAGCCTTAGAAAGCTAGGTCAGGTCATAGCATGAAGCAGTTCATGTACTTGATTCATCAAACCCCATAACTAAACGTGCACTTGGTGATCTTGGTGTAGAGTTAAGTCTGTATGAAATGTGTAGGTGATTTAAAAGCTTATTTCCTGAGCATCCTTAATTAAAACTTCTTTCCAGGTTTACTTCTAATAGTTATTTAATATTAGTTTGGGAAGATGAGGGTTAAACCAATTACTCATCTTGAGTTGTTGAAACGTGGATTTCTGGAGAGACTGCAATCATTTTTGTGTATGTACATAAATTTGATTATTTTGGAGTTTAGATAGAGACTTTAGAGTATAAGTAGTTTCATATTTTGTTTTACATGGTTCTGAATATCATAATTCACACATCTCGTCTTTGGATGGCAAATGGAGTGAGACTGCTGGTAGCTAAAATAATCAGTTTTTGCTGTTTATAACACTGTGTTCTGATGCTTGCATGCTTTGTTCTTCTCACAATGAAGCCAAATTAAAACCTCTGAGAAAGAGGTCTGTCTAATATAGCATAATGAAGTCCTTAAATGGGTACAGTTGTAGGTCATCATGAATAGGAATGCAGTGACCTTTGTCTTAACAATGAAGCTGACACAAGCTTCTCAAAGAGCTGTTCTTTTTTTTATTATTATTTCTCCGCCAGAAAGGACACAAATAGAGGATCTCCCTTCTCCCATCAGTGAACAAAGTCAAAAGATTAGAAAATGTATTGTAAATTGTCAGTTCGCAAAATCTAGAAATAACATGGAGTTCTTTCTCAATATAGATATTGTTACAGGAATGTAAGTCCTTGTGTGGCAAGGAGTTGAGAAAAGGAGGAAAGTAGAGGGGCTATAGGACTAGTAAAGGGCCTTCCAGTTTCTTAAGATACTCTGTAATAGTCTGTTTTCATTTTTGGATGCACAGCAGTGAGGCATTCAAAATTACCGGTAGCTTCTTATAATTCTGAATCTAGAACAATCACAAATCTTCATGTCATTCATTTTCCACTTAATTCTATGTGTAGCAGCAGGCTTGTGGTTCACTGTCTTGAAATATATATAGGAAGGCTTAAATTTCTTGGTGGCCTGTATGAAAAGGCAGAGTGTTGTGCAGAAAGCACGTGAATGTTGTGGCTGTTTCCTAATGATGAGACCCTGTTGCTCCGTCCAACATTAGCAGAGGCTTTTGAATTGCAGTGCTCAGCAATTTTCTTGAACCATAGAGAATCATCTGTCATTCTTAAGTAATGGCACTACCTGCTAGTTTAGGACTTTCCCAAGGTTTCAGCAATGTCAATCTGAATTGTGCTCTCTCTTGCAGAGGAGAGGCCTGTGTAGCAGAGTGAACTCTAAAGTGTGCAGTGAAGGCAACGGGTGGAGATTTGTTCTTTTTTTGTAAGAAGGTACATCTATAGAACCGGTTCTCTATGATCACGTGATGATATACTTTTTAAAATACATTGCTGGACTTTTCTCAGCCAGGGCCCAGACGTTTTCTTTTAAAGAGCAGGTTGTTTCCTCGATGGTGGGTGGACGCTACTCCTTTAAGGCCACATACTGGGTGAGCACCTGAATCAAGTACTTTGATTTGGAGTGTGAAGTGCTGAGGCCTGAGTT
>VZZY01018351.1:0-46255 GCA_013400335.1 Eurystomus gularis
TTTGTCCAACTATGTTTAATCTATTTCATCTAAAAGGCTATCTATAAAGAGTGCAGTTATTCTTAAGGGACAATATACCTATCAGTCATTACAAAGAACAAAAAAAGCAACGCCGTCAAACTCCTTTTGCAAAGGTTAATACAGTCTGAGAAGCATTTATCCCAATTTTTCTCATTTTCAGGCCATGCTGAAGCCCCAGAGAAACAAAAAAAACTTTTTTTTTTTTTTTTTTTTTAAAGCTAGGTATTATTCCTGTAACACTTTCAGAGATCAAATCTCTCCAAAAGCAAGAAAAAGTAGGTTTTGGGATGGATAGAGTTCCCAGAATTTCAATAACTGACTCCTGAAGAAGGTTAGCATTCTCAACAGCAACCTGAGAGGTTACACGTCCAACAAAACTGACATCGGTGGACAAAACAGGAAGAAAACCTTGCAAGTAGTGCCTTTGTCTTTTAAAAAGCTAGATTTAAAAAGTATTCAAACTAGTGATTATGAAACACGCATTTATATTATTTTATTAACTGTTTAGTGATAACACAGCTCTGCTCGTAGCCATATTCCCTACGAGAAGATTCTTGAAATCTCGAAGCGTATCCTGAGGAATCCGTTTTATTTATGGAACTACATTGAGACTCAAGAACTGCCTACGGGACCAACAGTTACTTTCCTTCTGGGACAATTTCTTTCACTGAATGTTGCCAATTAATATACCTGCCTGGTCTTCCCACCCAACCTTTGCCAGGACAGCTCCCACGTTTGGTTCCACTTGTATGTCCACTCCTCAACACTTAGAAAAAGCATCCTGCAGCACCCAAATCCACAGATGAGGTAGGGTTCAAACTCTTTACTCATTCCGACTCATGTCTCCTGGCCAAGTGAAGGTCACAGCAATTTCTTCTCGAAGCTTAGCTTCTGGAAAAGCAAAACTATCTCAACCACTTCCTTAATAGGATCACTACATTTTTCTTATGTTCCTGTGAAAATTAAGTATGCAGGTCTACTGTCAGTCATCAAAACAGGAAAAGCATCTTGAGCAAGCTAATTAAAGCTAAGAACAAACACTTTCACCCCCTCTCCAGCTTATTTTTCCCCCAGAGAAGGATCACAGTATGTTCTGTTATGGAAAACAGAAAGCAACTTACTAACCTATGAAATCTTCTTACATACCCAGACTGGGCAAGTGCTTCTGAGCAAGCCAACGCTGCAGCATTTTCGGACAGTCTGCATCATGGATCACTAACTTTTCCCCACATATTTCAATATTTACAGTGCCTGTACCACGTAAGCAGTTATGCAAAAGCTGCTCGTGGAGAACTTAATTGTTAACGACCGCCCACGAAAAAAATGCAGCGTAAGCTGTAATTGTTCGCTGGAAGTCGAGTCACCTTCTCGAGCACCATCTCAGCTGCTGAGCAGAGGAACACAGCGGTGGAATCCCACCTCTGACAGTCCTCCCACGGGAAAGCTGGACGACAACCGAATCCGCACGCAGGACAAAGCAATGAGGCCGTGCCTCCACATTCTCCTCACCTGGTCTCAGCTTCCCAGGCACAAGTGAGTTACGGAGGTGGAGAGGATAGGGTCCTTCTGTGTCTAACACACCACGAACCCCTGACTGACTCAAAATGGCTATTATCACCCACGTTCCCTCTTACTGCTAATTTCATAGTGCATCTAAATTACCTAAAACTCAGCTGTTGTCTGCCACAAATTTCACATCAATAGACATTCCCTGTATAATGACTCCATTTTTGTCATGAATAGAACATTTTGATTTAAACCTCTGAGTTCACTTACAGCTCTTACACAAGCTAGGGCAGCTGGTTGGGCTTTTTTAGGGGTGTTTTGAGTAAGAGTTGGTCGGGGTGGGGGCGTTGGGTTTTTTCTTTAAATGTATCTATGACAAAGTAATCAACCTTATTTGTAATAACGAGACAAAAAGAAAAAATTGCCTAAAAATTAGTTTCATTTCCAACAATATATACCCAGAATTGAGCTACCTAAAATGTTCTCTTTAGTGGACCCTTTTGGGAGGCCGAACTGTGCAATGTCACGCTTCTGCAGCTTGATTTTCCTTTGCAGTTTCCCCTCACGCTGAACCCTTTAGGATTGTATAACATGATTTGAGGATACTTTTAATGATCCTGTAATGTATTTCACTGTAAATTATTAGTACATATTCAACCTTGCTTACAGCCCAAACATTATCTCCCACAAGCAGAGAAAAGGAGCACTGGACAAACATGGCCAAGTACTGGGCAGTTTAGTGGGTTCTATCTGTTTATGCCACAAAAACTATCCCATTGCTCTACCAGTTTGAGGCACATGTGTGAAACTGGAGATAAAACACTCTCTACAAGTGGTTACCAGCCCCATTCCAGTAACAGAAGTGGAAATACGAAGTTAAGTTAGCACACTAGCAGTGAAGTAGAGCTCTGCAGAGTTCCAGCACACACACAGCCCTACACACCCAACCCTGGGGCAAAGAAAAAAGAAAATACATATATGTAGGAGCCGTTACCAGTAGCATTGGGCATTATTCTCCAGTAGCTTCTCCACCATGTGCTCCACTCTTACAAACCAGCTTGGCACAGCTTTGTATATCAACGGAGTATCTGACCTACAGAGGGAAGGTGACAGGGAAGGGAGCAAAACAAACAAAAATATTGTCAGTGCTACATTATTTATCAAGTACTCTTTAAAACTGCATTTTTGCACACAACAGTCCCCTTTCCGCAGACTGAATTCACTGTTCCTGAAATATTATCACACTTACAAAGGCTAGGGTTATAAATTACACAAACTGTTACACTTATGTGAACTGCTATTTTAAAATCAAACCCCCAAAAAGTTTTTGCAAGCCTTTAAACACAGCAATTCAACAATTCAAGGAATTTATATAGCAAGAGAAATCATGAGCACATCCAAATGATACTTGAGTTTCAAATTTATGTTCCCACATAGTACAATGACAGGAACTTCAATAACTATTAAAAATGAGTCATCTTTAAGTCTTCCACGTGAGCTCATTCTGTATCTTTTTTTGTGCGTATCAACCTAAAAAGCTGGAAAACATTATGCTAGGTTTTTACTACTTGCATTTAAAATAGTAATAATAATAATATTCATAATAATAATATTAATAGTAATAATAATAATAATATCATACAGATAAAGCGACAGTACCCAGAGTTAACTAGAAAAATGTCCCATTCCAGGAGGAGGAAAGAAAGAGATCCTGGTAAGCATATAAAATAAGAAGCTATAAAGACTTGTTAGTATATTCCTTCCTTCAACATTCAATGAAAAAGCCCACACGGGATGGGCGCAGTTTCAAAACTTGGGATTGCTTAGAAATTGCAGCACTACAGGGCAGAGTACAGACTGATGAATCCCCTACATTACCTAGTTAAATCCGTATCTCTAAGCATCTGATGACTTTGTGTCTCAATCCAGTCTCTCGTTTCTCCGTTCTGTAATACAACTGCTTAAGGTCTTGACAGATTGTTCAAGGAGCATTCGACCTTCAAGAGGATCCAGTGATCAAATAATGGGTAAAAGTCATTTTACCCAGGAGAGTTCTGCCATTCCTAATCCTTCACATCCATCCCATTATTCCAGCCTGATAAGGGAAACTGTGCCCTAGGGGATGCAATCTGCCTGTGAGTACAGAGCAGCTTCAACAACACGGGGACAAGAAGCTCAACCTCGCTTAGTATCAATCTACTCCACAAAATGTTTCTTAAAGTATTACTTTTGTTCGTCACTTGGCCTCAGAACCTGGGCACGCATTTGTGCAAGCAAAGACCCTGAGAAATTACTGCAAAGTCCTACGTGCAGTCTGGACTGTCAACAACCCACCTTCAGTTTAAGTCACTTTACTTACATCTATGGATGTAAGCACAAGGACTCATTTGAAACGCACGACCCAGTGGAGATTAGGATGGCAATTAAACTTGCTCCTGTGGAAATATTTCCTACAGGTACAGCTGCCGGAGCAACAGAAGAAAAGAAAACCCAGAGCAAATGTTGCTCAAACCTGAAAAACTGCCCTCACATCGCATAAAGCCCACTAAGAAAGCCACATCGCTCCTCTTAATCCTGTATTTCAGAAGATCTTTCCTTTTCACTAGAAGCTATACATTTCAATCTTATCTTTTAAGAGTTTAAGTATCTACAGCCTTACAGGAAATGGCAAGAGCTCGAAGCAATAACAATGCAGTAGTGGCCTAGCTATTAAATGCAAACATAGTGAGCTAGGATGTTCCGCTTCTCCAATTTACGTCCTACCATGAAAATAAGGGAAGGGTTCAGTTAACTCCTCAACAGCACCAAAATCACAGTAAAAATAGACAAGAAAGTGTTTTCCAAGCTACAAAGTACTCTAGAAGTATTTTCGTTGCACTGAGCAGCTTGTTTCAGCTGTGCTGAAGAATGATGAATTGCCATCACATGTAAGATCTCGAGTTACTGGCAACAAGAATAAAACCTGATAAACAACAGTTTCTCATGTGCTCTTAACATACTGCAAGAAGAATGCTGGAACAACAAACTGGTACCCAACCTCGATCAGGAGTAAGCTGCTGACAGATGGGGCTGACTGAAGACAAGCTTTAGTGCAGAAGTAGCTTCAGACACAAAGGATGTAAGAAGAGGAGACAAGCAGATGAGCCGTAACCATTTCTCAGGCTTGCTGCCCAACACTGCAAGTTTCTAATACTTGATAACCGTTCCAAAGCACTCACAGAGCACTACCCACCTACATGAAGGTGGCAAGAAAGGGGAGATGACACCCTTTGCCCAAATATTTTCTTTCTTCTCGCCACACTGCCAAGCAGAGAACACTATTCTGAAAGCCTGCCCAGGCAGCGACACCTTACACATTTCCTTGTGACTGGGGAGACAGTTAGGGAAAACAGACTCAATTCTTTGCTGCAGAATTAAATGAGAAATATCCATTACTGAGTTGTGTTTTCCATCAATGCAAGACAAGGAAAAACCACCCTGACAGACCTTAAATCAGGGACCGGTGCTTATAAAACCCCTGCCTAAACATTCGTCTCAGTCTCAACTGAACCATGTTTTGCTCCTCTCATAAATAACATCCTTTAGAATTGTATCAGAGGAATGAACGCACCAGAACAAATGGTTCGTTCCTCAGCAGCGCCACAAAGTTAGCATCCCCTGAAATACAATCTTCATACTCGAAGAAACAAAATATTGGAAAGCTCCTTCTCTGCGGACACGACACACTCGCAATAGTTTCCTCACACCTGCTTTGGACTGCACGGCTCTTTAAAACAAGGTCTTGTGATCTTATTCCCAGTCCGTTCTCTCGTACTTTAGGAAACGAATGACAGATAACTGACCACATGCTATGAAAGATGCTTCCTGGCTTTGATTCCACCACCTGCAAAAAGACAAACCACTACGTCTGCCAGTGACAAAGTTCCCCAATATTGCTTCCTAATGGTTCCTGTTCCTATTCCAGTGTGCAGCTGTCACCTACACCACATAGGCTCTCGAGATCCCACATGTCTGTAGAGCCCTTCTAACCGATGATTTCCATCTCCAGCAACTCCAGCGCAGAGGAACTCTAACTGAAAACTATCAGCTGTGCACCTACCAAGTTGCTACTGTTTTCCTCTCTCAATCTGTGAGGTTTCGTTGGTAGAAAATTACTACATATCATGATAACAAGAAAACGTAGAGAAAGGAAAGAAGAGAAAATATCTCGACATACTGAGGACTCAACAACTGCCTGGTTCCAGGCAAAAGCATGAACAATAGTATGTTAAGCAGAAGAGTCTGATTTCAAAGTTTTCTTACATTAATCAAAACAACTCGCAACTCTGTTCAAAGTTAAGAACGACTCTTCTACTTTTAGCATATTCCAATTACGGCTTGATTTGTGATGGCAGTGGAAGGAGCTTTTCAAGTACAATCCATTATTCTCTTCTTCCCACCAGATAATTTGCTGCTAGGTGCTGCCTGCAACTTATCATCAATCAACAAAAATGTCAACAGAGTGGCAGGATTAAGTATGTTCTAGAGAACCAGCATTTCCCCGTTCCTGGTCTGTGTCACAAAGCCAGGACTGCACATTTGAGTCGCTACCCGAGAAAAACACAAGTGTTGCTTGGGTTTGGGCTGCCATTTTTCACAAACTTCCCCAAATCACCAAGGATGTAACACTCAAAGAGTAATTCCCCCTCTTCCTCTAGGCAGCTGTTAGAAACAAAGCGATCATGCTGTTCAGGAGCAAGTAAAGGTTCTTCTTGCTAAACCACTTCACCTAGCAGCATTCAAGCAAAGCAGGGAGAAAAGCTTTTATCGCTCATGCTGTATGCATCAGATAGGACTTAAAATGTTCAAGTACTTTCAGATCTAAAATTAGATATTTTAATTCTCTGAATCATGTCTTGTGATAAAAGAGTTTAATATTCCTACTGAAAGATTACTGAAGATGCTTTATTCCAAAATTTGCCATCGCTCAGTGATTTCTCAATTTCACAATACCAATTGTATACATTTAAAACAAGAGAGGACGCTAATTAAAAACATCTCGATTCTATTTGTCTAGCCTTTATTTGGCAGAACTGAAAGCCCATGGAGACTTGGACACGGAGTCCTCCTTCAACCTCTGCAGAACCCCCGGCCTGACAAGGAGGATCTGTGACAGGCCACTGTGCTGAACCTCCACCTGACATTCCAGAGTTAATCTTGAATTTCTACTTGACAAAACCAAACATTTCTATCAAGTCCCCCCAAATAGAATAAAATGTCAACTGCTGTTTCTGATCAGAGACATAAATGTTATTTGTGAATTCCATTCCGGAAGGACTGAGCAGAAAAAGATATTTATTTATTACAATGACTATCCACTGCAGTGAATAAATGCTAAGTTTGATTTTAATCAAGAATAAAGTTGTTTCCACATCATAAGCAACAGGGCTCTACCAGACTCCAAAGGAAGAAGTAATTTTACAAGGTTAAAAATAAATAGCTATGGTAACAGCTGTAATTCAGCCATTTTATCCAAAACACAGAAAGCTTGAACACAAACATTTAAAGACATTCTGCGATATACTTCGGATACAATTCAAAGGGTATCAAAATATCCTTTTCCGCCACTTAGCTGCTTAGAAAATAAGCTTTTCTAGAGTGATTATAGCCATCTTCAAAAGGTAGTTAGCAGGACTGGATGCAACACTGAAGAATTGAGCAATGTAAACTACAAAACCACACCTGTAAAACCGTAATAGGAAAAAAAAATTAGCGCTACACTTGAATTCATTAGATTTATGGCAAAAAAAAATATATTTGATTACTAAGCCAAAATTGGAGCTCTCCTAATTCAATAATCTTGATTCCTGTTACTTTCAGTCTTGATAAAAAAATTAAGTAGGTCAAGGGAGGGGAAAAATGAGACAAACCTGAAGAACTACTCAGTTAGAACCCTTAATCTTAAAGCCATATGCTCTTCTCTCCTTACCTCCAGCAGAAAGGATAGCTGTGCTTGTAACTACTGCTGTGAACCAGTCTGCCCTTCTCTTTCAGTAATTTAATTATGTTCTTATCTGCATCCTAAAAAGACAGAAGAAAAAATTTTCCATGGAATACGAATTTCAGTGTTTCAGGAAGCTACTACGGGATTTGTCTCCGACACCCAAATTAAGAAAGCTTCTACAAATAATCCAGTATTTACAAAGACACACACACACACAAAAATCCAAAGAGCTGCTGTATGATTGATGCACTTACTGCAGATACACTGTAAACCAGTAAATTTGAAAAGTTATTTGCTCTCCAAATCCTGGTATACAGCATCAGTCCTTTTTCACCCTTAACTCCGTTTCCATGCACACACAACAGAGTGCAAAACTCAGGTTTTCTGTAGCACTCCTACAAGCCAGAACTCAGATTATTTACTATCTTAAATCTTTCACTGAGAGTTCTGATTTTGTGGCAGGAAGTCACAGAGTGCTTCTTACCTAATATTTCAGCTTCACTATGACACATTTCTCTAATGTGACTCCAGTTACAAAAGTTGAAGCACCTTTTATAATACCTTCCTAACTAAATAGGATTTACATGCTCAGCTGGAGGTGAAAGTTGTATAGTAATAATGGAAAACAATCTAATGAACAAACAAGTGTCAACAGGACATTAATAAAAAAAACAACCCACAAATAATTGATGCAGCAATATTCAGAAGCTAAGAATTCATCAGCATAAGAATATCTTCCAAGAAGCAGAAGTTCAGATTCATACCAGCAAGAAGCTAAACAAGCAGCCTCCAGCGTTCACTTATTTGTGCTAACATATAGGAACAAGCAGGGACAGCCGAGTTCAAATGCAAGACAAGATTTTTAAGACTTTTTCAAGTAATTTGTGTTTACAGGAACACGCTTTGCTATCAAACTGCAGCAGCAGGAAACCGACTTGTTTCCTTAGCGCATGGAATTAAAGAGGGACTCCTTTCTATGGATTTGTGCCTGGAGCAAATCTGGAGTGCCTGTGGGTTCTTTTTCCGTGGATCTGTTGGCAAGTGAATTCATATTGCAACACATCCCACACGTATGGAAAATGTCTGGATTTCTCTCCTCTAACAAGTTGTGTTACACTTAACTGGCTGGTATAAACTTAATGAAGACATCTGTGAATTCCAAAGTCATCCAGAGGTCCATCTGTATCACCTAGAGACTGCGTGTGCAACGTTTCCATAAGAAACCAAGGAAAAGCAAGACTCCTTCTGTAGTAGAGGCAAACAGGAGATACTGCTCCTCCCTTCACCACTGGATACACAGTATTACTAACCTTTCAAATTCTTTATTTTTCAGATATTGTAACAGAATCATAGAATGTTCTAGGCCAGAAGGGACCTCTAAAGGTCATCTGGTCCAACTTTCCTACTTGAGTAAAGACATCTCTACCTAGGTCAGGTTGCTCAGAGCCCCATCAAGCCTGACCTTGAATGACTCCAGGGATGGGGCCTCCACCACCTCTCTGCGCAGCCCCTTCCAGTGCTCTATCACCCTCATGTTAAACAACTTTTCCCTAATATCCAACCTAAATCGATCCTTTCCTAGCTTAAAACCATTACGCCTTGACCTACCACTACAAACCCTTGTGAATAGACCTTCTCCTGCCTTCCTGTAGGCCCCTTCAGGTACTGGGAGGTCAGTATAAGGTCCCCCCGGAGCCTTCTCTTCTCCAGGCTGAACAGCCCCAACTCCCTCAGCCTGTCCTCATAGGAGAGATGCTCCATTCCCCTGATCATTCTGGTGGCTCTCCTCTGGACACGCTCCGATACGTCCACATCTTTCTGGTGCTGGGGGCTCCAGAACTGGCCACAATACTCCAGGTGAGGTCTCACCAGGGCAGAGTAGAGGGGCAGAATCACCTCTCTTGATCTGCTGGCCACAGTTCTCTTGATGCAGCCCAGGATGGGATTGGCCTTCTGGGCTGCCTTTGCACACTGGTGGCTCATCTCCAGTTTTTCATCCACCAGCACTGCCAAGTCCCTTTCCCCAGGGCTGCTCTCCAGTATGTCCTCTCCCAGCCTATACTGATCATGCTGGTTGCCCCAGCCCAGGTGCAGGACCCTGCACTTGGCCTTGTTGAACCTCATAAGGTTCATCTGGGCCCACCTTTCCAGCCTGTCCAGGTCCCTCTGGATGGCATCCCGTCCCTCAGGCATATCAACTGCACCCCCCAGCTTGGTATAATAAACAACTGCAACATGGTTGCAACTGTTAAAACATATTTTTATTTTTCCAGATACCAAAGACACTTGGAAGACAAAGCCACTCAGAGAAAGAGAAGAACACTTCTATCTTATATAAAATTTATCTGGAATAAAGTAGTAATTTACTTTCTCCAAGACCACTGACCTTCACATACTGTCCAGCAAAGTCAGCCACTTCTGCTGTGAAGCAGCCAGATGCATCAACAGGACATACGGGCACGGAATCTTTCTGAATGATATTAAAATCCATGCAGACTCTGTAATCATCCTACAAAACAAAAGAGACGAGTGTCAAGTTAAGGAAATACAAAATACTGTTTAAAACATCCATCCCTGGAAAAAGAAATTAAATATTACATAGAAAACGTGACGATTCATCAAACACAGCAGAACAGTCCTACTTCACTAATCCCAAATACACACAGGAAAAGATTTATTGTACAGGATTGCCAATTTATTCATCAAAGAAATTATGATTTCTTCAGAATATATGTGTTGTCTCCCACCTAGGAGAGGGGATGAGTGCATAAATAAGAACACACATTTTACGTGTGTATGTACACACGTACATGTAGCCAACAGCTCCGGGTTACTACTGCATAGTGAAGGAACTGACAACCACCGTGTCACGCTCTGTACCAGCCAGAGACTTGTGTCTCTTCAGCAGACAAGGCTGCAGAGCATTTTTCAGAAGGCAGGTTGTTTTAGCCAATCTAATTCTGGGATTCCACGTAAGAAATCCCATTTTCTGAATGACTTTAATCATCCAAAGCCTTTAAATCCGTGTTTCTCAATCTTTGTTGGCCCGTAGGCAATGCTACTGATCAAGAACCACACACGGACAACATCACAGTTTATTTTTCTGGCCAGCCTCTGTTTAAATTTTTAATTTCCTGTAACAGTAAGAAACAGATAAAGAAAAAAATTAAGAGAGAGAGGGTCACTTCAGACTTGAACATAACAACAATGGTACCTTAGGAAAGATTAAAACAAAATTATTAGAGAGGAATAGAAAAGTTCAGATTTTAATTTCAAGTCTGAAGTCAAAATAAGTCCATATCTTAACCAATTAACAGCCCAGATCACCCACCCTAAGGCAAGAAAATGTTATTGAGGATAGGAAGGGAAGGCAGAACGGGACAGCTGCCGATCAGTCACTCTGCACCTCCACAGAATCACTTTATTTTCCTTGAAGAAAAAGGCCCTGTCTAAGCCTGCAGCAATTCCGGCTGCTTTGAGGCTTAGAGGTTCCTGTATGGCTGCTCTGACAAAGCAGGGGAAACCACAGACTTCAGGGGTACAAACGGAAGTTTTGTGTAGCGTGAAACAGAACCTGCAGTGACCCTGCCTGCCAAAACTGGCAGCAGCTGAACTGTACTCCCCCTTATTTACCTTCTGTGCAGCACAGAAGCTGTTTCCTGGGAGCTGCGCTCTAAAGCCATTTGTCCACCTTGACCAAGGAGACCACACCAGAAGCCAGTGTGTAAATAAGCGTTAAATAATCAGGTGCTCCTTGGCTAGCTGAATTCTCCTTTCCTAGTTCTAACCAACACAGGCAAGCCAGCTTTACAGCAACAGAGCAGGGTTCCCAGATCCTTCCCGTGGTCCTTGTCCTGGACTTCAAACCCTTCACACTAGTCCCTGTAGCTACCAGCCCCCCCAGGCTGGATCTAGCAGCTGTTGCCTGTTGAACCACAGTGTATTTTACAACGATGAAACTCATCCTAGTGATAGTGAAGTTGGCACCTTCACGTACCAAGGCATGACACGTAGAAATAAAAACCCACTTCAGCTACACTTAGACCCCAGTCTCTCCCCACTCTCCAGCAGCAGCAGACAGCCATCGCGATCATTCAGCCTCCACTTGGTCAACCAGCTTCTTCAGTCAATAGATGAAATGAGCTAAGCCCGTTCTCAGTTGACCTTTCATCAGCTGTTACTGCTGAGATACAGCAAGCAGGCTGCCGTGTTTAAAACGTAGGCCAGATGACAGAACTAACGTCAACCCTGATTTGGCAGTGAATTATAAAAGGCTTTGAAGAAGCTGCCAGCGAGGACTACAAAGCTTAGCACGCTCATAACCCAGCTAAAACATAATCATAAACCTTCCACTTCGCAGGACCCAGGTCAAGAGGTGGCTCAGTTCGATTTGCATCGCTGATGTAGCCAATGATATATAAAGGGCTTTGCTATTTTGGTTTTCTGCAGTTAGTTCCTTTCTTTAGAACTCGAACTTGAATGTAAAAGCCTTCCAAGACTGACCCGTTATTTGATTTAACGGAGATTTGCTTCAGCAACCACAGCCCAAGAATATACTCAGGCATAGACAGAAGTGCACAAATGCCCATCTCCACTGGAAAGCCAAGACAAATTTCAGTTCTTTCCAGGACAGAAGTCATAGTGTTCACTTTCGTACCTCTGCCACGATTCATTCTTTCAGAAGATCACAAATAAAAGTCGTAACAGACAAAACGAGTGAAGCAGAAGCTATTAAACAGCAAAGCTCTTCTATCTGAAATAGAGAGGAAAAAAAAGACCAAAACCAAACCCTAACCATGAAGTCAAAAGGTTCACCTTCCGCACTTCTTCACAAAAACCAAGTATACTTTTGCAATCTACTGAGAAGTGCAACAGTAACGTGCCTATGGAACTTCTGCGGCTCAGCCCGAGCAGGCTCTAGAAGTACAGAGGTTCTTTGCAAAATAAAACATTACTAAAGCTTTAAGTTGACTGTAGATACTACATACGATGAAACACCTGAGCAGCTGAACGTTAGTGTCCTGTTAATCTGGAGGTACAGTGAGTTTATCAAGTTTTTAATACAGGTTTGTCTTGTTCCGTGAGCTTTTGATGTCTTTTGAACTGACGTTACAGAGCGCTCTATATTGCGTGGCAGTTCGGATGTGGCGAAAGCATCACACAAGGCTATGAAACTACACATCCTGGAACTAAATGAAGGCGAGTTTTTAAAGGCTGTTGGAGAAGGATACATTTATAAGCCTTCAGCAGTGCAGAATATAGATCACTAAGAAGGATTTTTCAAACTTTGCTTTCCGTCCCTGTTTATCAAAAGGAATTACTGTTATTGATGGGAAGGGATGGAGACAACAGACAACACTTGCTGTGAAGGACTCTGCTCTATTCCTTCTGAGACCCTTGCCTCCTGCTCCACTTAACTATTCACCTGCAACACAACAGTCAAGGAATCCGCAGAGAAGCCAGTTAATTAGGAAGACAGTCCTGCCTATAGTCCTGAGCGATCCCCCTTCTTTCACCTAAGCTTGTCTGAAGGCCAACCTCTAACGCCAACGCACGAAACACTCAGTATTCCATACAGAGCCTACAGTCCATGCTGAACTCCTGAACCTACACCTGAACCCTCTGTGAGCCTTTCTGAACAACAATCATCAGTGGGCTGACAAAACTGAACTACAGGCATCCCAAAAGGAAAAGGCAGCAGCATTAAGAGCAGCACACACTACGCCATTTCCTTCTAAAGGCTGCCGTGCCAGCTGGCTCAGCTCTCTGCATCATGCACTATAAAGTCAAGCTGCTCCTTAGCTAAGGAGTGCAAAGTTCTCCTGGTGTTGCTAGCGTACATTTTCCTCACACAAATATTTTTATGCATTTTTTCCTTTGTAATGTAGTTAACTGATATTCGCAGGGTTTGCTTTTCGTTTTTGTTTGTTTTCTGGTTTGTTTTTTTTGCTTTGTTTTGTTTTTTAATAGTTTTAAAGATAATTTCCAGCTTCCCAGGAGGGTGAGACAAAAGAGGTGGGTTTCTTTTTCTTCTATGTTTGCACAAATCTCTGAGGGCTTATAACAAAATCAAATAAAAGAAGGAAGATAATCCTTGCTCTAACTGGCCAGTCAGGCTTTCCAAGGAGCTGCTTCCAACAACCAAACTGCATCATGGAAACACACAACAAAGCAAATACAGCAGCCAAGGGCAAGTTTCTCTCAGAGCTCCTTCCTGTTAGCAGCCCATTACCTTCCTTAACCACATCTCCTACAGCAAGAGCTCCTGCCTCAAAACCAAGTCTGCTCCCTCACCCCTCTGTGAAGTCCCTGCAAGACTGAGCTGTAGGAGAGCGTCTGAGGCACAAGTAGTGTGACAGGCTTTAAACTCCTTGAGACACTACCAGTCACCATGAATTTATTAACTAATAATATATAGCTCAGTCTAATTTTCTTTATTAACAGCTGTATTAAGCTAGGACATCTTTTCGTATCAATGTTCATCTTGACAAGGGAAACACCACCACAATAGAAAAAAAGCAGGAAGAAAAAGACAGAAAAGGATGGGATATTTCACATGAATATCAAGAGGCCTATTACCAATGCTAACAGTTTCTGGAAATGATAATAGAGCTCGTGGTCCAGGGATTGCTAATTGCTGGGCATTGGCAGCTCTGCTGCAAGTTTTTAGAGGGCATCTCTGGATAATGGCTGAAGACAGGACACTATACAAAAAGGACAATGGGCCTGAACTAGTGCATTTAATTCATGTGCCTAAAAACTGAAATGATTAAATCCATGACAAATTATCCCTCTTAACCTTCAGAAGAATAGACTGAGGGAAAGGGCAATAAAGACCAAAAAGAATGGAGTGCAATGAAATCCTTTCACACTGAGAGATAAAGTCTCAGTACAAAAGCAGTCAAAGCGTTTTTTCATTCTCTAAAGCCCAATGAGTCAGGAAATTGAAACGCTATGAGGGGCAGGGTGCTGAGCAGCACTGCTGTTACCATCCAAAATTAACACTTAGCAAAGCTAGTTTTGACTACCAGGGCAACAGATTATTTCTTCTCAAAACTGGGAAGTTAGCCTTCAGGAAAAGCTAAGCAAGACCAGTAGCGCTCAGAAGACACAGCGGTGAGTTCACTTCATGTACCACAAGAACCACCAAATCAAGGGACACCTCCCATCTCCAGTCCAGCACACACAGGGCACTAGCGAGTGCAAGAACTCACTAGAATACAAATGTAAGAATACATTTGTAAGTAGCAAACGGGAGGATTATTTAATATCACAGTCACCCTGACAGTCCCCAGTAGCTGGAAGGCCAATTGGAACAAAATTCCGGTTACAGATACATATTTCATACTCACAGCACCAAAATAGGGGGCCTGATGTACAACACCGGTGCCTTCCTCCTCCTTCACGTAACTGTCTACTACCACAGCAAAAGCACCTTTATCTTTGCACTGTAACACATAAAAAAAAGTTTTCATATATATATGTAGAGACATAGAGCAAAACAGAATTCTTAAGAACACAGAAGAGCCACTAGCCACCTGCAAGGGTAAAGAACTGCACCAAAAATAAGTGACAGTAAAAACATGACATTCCTGCCATGATTTAATCATTTCCCATACTAAGACACCCAGGCTGTACACTTCATTTAAGCAGCGTGAAATGTGATTAAATCAAAGACCTCTCCAGAAGGCCTCGCAGTCAATTAGACTTCAGGCCACGGGACTTCACACAGTTCTGCACTTAACAGATTACAAATCGATACACTCCTGTAAGTGAGGATACAGACAGCAACAAGGATTCTACATACAGAATTCTCCTTGCATTTCTGCACGCCCACTGTACCTCCTCATTTTAGAAAAGAAGTTGGCTTTTATAATCATGTATTTTCTTTATTTCCTCCAGAGAATGAGAAGGTGGCAAGTGTCAAGTAAAAAATTAAAAGAAAAAAAGAAAAGAAGTGTCAAGAAAAGCACTCAGAAGACAATTTTCAGTGTGTCCACTATGTAGATAATGAAAAAAAAAGAGCTACTTTCTATTCCTTAATACAAAAGTAGTAAAAAACCAAAACACTGCAGTCACAGCTGAACCAAATATGTCATGAAATATTAGGTCTGGCTTTTTTTGACACGGGATATTTTGAGACAAGACATCCATTCTAAAAAAGAAACGGTAGATGCCCATCTGCTCCTCTGAAGTTCAGCAGGACCCAAAAACTTTATCCATTCCAAACCTTTGCACCTGCCATCCCATTATTCAGAGTCAGCTGTTTGACCTTCCTCTAGAAATAAGAGGTCCTGCTCCCTATGGAGGTGTTTGCACCTTTGCAGACCTCAGCACATGCTTGAGAACAGGTGGTGGTCACAAATGACCAAAGCCCTTACCCGAGTTAACGGCTGCCTGTCCAGCAGTACCGTAACCAGCTTCAACTCCTTGAAAAGTTTGATCCATGTTAAAACTTTTTTTTAAATCAGAATCTTTATTTTTTTTTAAATATCTAAATTCTCAACCCCCTCTCTTACTGCTACGTATTCTATTACCATCTGTGGTGCTATTAACCACGCTAGATTTATGCAGTGCTTAAATGCTGCACAGGAGCACAGCCATAAAGACCATATATATATTTATTTTTACATATATATACATATATACACATACATACATATATATACATACAAATATATATGTACATATACACATATATATATAAAAACCCAGTAGTTATTTCAGCAAAGGCTTTTAACTCTTCAATGGAAAACACTCCGTGTCTACAACCATTATACACAACGTCATTCTCTTGTCAATACCAATTTGTGGACTTGACAGACAGACCACAGAAGCTCACCACATGAGGAGCTGAGAGAATACTGCCTATTTATTAACATTCATTGGAAGTTTCTCTGCAATCTGAAATTGAACTACTATTTATCATGGAATTCTTACTCTGAGTGTATTTAAAACTTAAGGAAAAAAAAATTAAAAAAAAGTTTGTGGTTTTGTGGTTAATAAAACCTGAGGTTTGTTACTAGGACACAAGATTTTTATAAAATAAACAAGGAATACTGAAAATGGCTATTTTTGACTTTGTATCTGAAGTGCTGGGGCCTGAGCACTAGGCCCTGAATTAAAGTTGACATATGGATGAATCTCACAACCGGACAGTACGTCTGAAACCAGCAGAGGATTTTTCTCTGCTGGGAAATCAGTTGATCAGCTGTGAGAACAGACACCCAGCTATCCTGAGAAACGTGTGCCTGAAAATCAAGCAGACAGAGGTGCCTCCTCCTCTTTGAGCTTCTTCCCAGGCTTGGCCGACCTCGGATGGAACCCAATAAGGAGGAAAAATAGCAGGTAACCCACTTTTGAAGTTATTTGTGAGGACTGCCTGTGCAACCTGAGTTGTTTATCCAACAGCATAAAAGCTGGTCCCGCTTGCAGCGAGCTTTGGAAGCCGGCCTGCAGGTGGATGCACCACGCAGGGTTCCCCGTTACAGGAAAGGCCTCCGACTGCTCGCTGCACCCGGGACTCCCCAGCAACAGCAGGACAGGACAGGACCATCAGAGAAGACAAGGGTAATGGATTTGATTATCTAGCCCTTTGGTATCTGCCGCAGTTTAATGATGGATTTCTGTGGAACGTCTCGTGTCCTGCTACTGCACCTCGCTGGCATCTGCCGGGGTGGTCCATGCACGGCTCTGGTGGTGTTTGGGCTATGGTTGGTTTCTCCCTCTGTTGTTGAATTTACTGCTTGGCTCCTTTTCCCTTCTGTTATTGAGTTTGTGGTTGGGTTGGGTTTCTTTTCCCGTGGTGAGCAGGTTGATTTCTTCTGTTGCCGGCCATGCCAGACCATTCCTGTGCTCCATGGAGACAGCGAATAAACTCTCCATCTCTTTATGCACCTGTCTTCTGCTGATGGTCACGTTCTTTATGCTGAGCTGGGTAATTGGCAAAACAGTATCCTATATCAAACACCAAACTTGTTCATCTTACCTGAATAAAATATTCAAAGAGGGGTTGATATTTCTTGCCTTTAAGCGCAACGCCAGGAAACCTGAGGAGAAGGATTTACATGAACACAAATGAACAACCTGAGAATTGCTTAGTCAACTGGCAGGAATGCTATTTTTTCCTATTTCCTTTTTCCCCACCCCTAACAGAATTTGACTTCATAAAGTGAAGAAAAAAAAAAAGTATTTTCTCTGTAGCTTGCTTCCCGTTTCTACAATTCTCTGGCAATTTGGAGTTGGACAAAATCCATAACATATCTTAATGCTAACAGTCAACAGCTACACTTGCACCTGATAGTCTTTCAATCAAGTAATTGCTGTAAATCAACATAGGAATTAAGCATTAATAGACATCTCTTTCAGGTAAAGCTGGGCAGGAAATTTCTGGACAAAACACAGTTTCAGTGTAATAACTGTAACAAAGCCCTACAGCTCAGCACGTTCCACAGAACTAAATAAGCACTGATCCAAACCACCTAAAAGTTACATGCACAGAAGACTGCGATACAGGGCACTGCAGAGTTTAGAGACGGGAAATCTCATTCCTTACTCTAAAACCAGGCAACCAAACCCTCCCCAGGCATCTCAGAGAAAGACACAACGCAGACAAGACTGAGGAACCAACCGAGCCAGACGAGAGAGAGCCTGCGGATCTGCCTCTCTTCAAACAACAGTTGACAAAGACAGAGATTAGGTTGGGATGCGCTGCTCAGAACTCTCCTGAAAGCGCTTAAATCATCCATTTCAGGAAAAAGTCTGGTTAAAACACAGCTTCACCTAATAGATGGGATAGCTCTCCAAAGTGTCACAGCTGTGGTCTTTCCATATGCTCTTCTTGATGCATATCTTCCAAAGCAATGGTCAGGCCATAAAACACTTTACTTCAAAGGTGGGAACTCTTCAAAGCCCTTTCATTGCCCAGAAAGGAACTCAAGCACTATTTAACGCCAAGTTAAAGAGCGTGACTCCTCAGCTCAGCACACATCATCTCCACTAGAAGGAGAGATTTCTATTTTAAGCCATAGCTTTGCGGATGGTTTGTATTTTATATTACTAACAGCCTTAGGAATGTTAGAGGTGCTTAACTGGGATCAGATGAGAGAAAAGCATCCCAGTGCTCAGCCACACAGATGTGGGAATCCTCAGGCACAGAACATGAAGCACTAGAACCAGCTTTAAAAAAAGTGGTTAAATTCTTATTTAACACAAGATAAGTGAAAGGTAAGGGTTGTTGATCACACGCCCGGTTTTCTTCTGAGATCTAAAATACTTTGTTTAACAAAATCCTGAACTTCAAGCTGAAAATTTATACAGTGCTGCCTTCTTGTGACACAAATTACAGTAATAAGAGACTGATTTAAAATCACCATAGTCATCCTTCACTCTCAAGAGATCGTTCTTTAGAATCAAAGAAGAGACAACAGCAGAAAATCACATAAAGAAATGAAGCGTTTAATAGGCAAATAGACCGAAAGGTAACACAAAGAGAGGAAAACACTCATCAACCATTTCGTATCTACCACTGCTAAATAAAACAAGTAGCCACTCAACGGCCTGAACTTGGGTGCTATACCAAGCCCAATCCATTTGTGCCAAGCAGTTGAGAGTATCGCGATGCAGATGGCAGCCGTGACAGCAGTGAAACAAGGCAGCATCTTCCCAGGTGCTCTCACACAAACACCTACCATCTATCTGCACCTGGGAGGAAAAGGGAGATAAAAGGGAGGGTGGGAAGGCTGAGAGTGCTCAGGAAGTTCAGAGCAACTTCAGATACAGAAAATCTTCAGTAAGATCGTTCCTTGACCTCAACCTGCCACCTGGTATAGAAGTGTCATGAATTTCTCCCTCAAGCGCCTGACTGCCTCAGAACTTAAAAGTGAGCTGAAGAAAGAAAAAAGGTAAGAGTAGAAATGAGATTTCTTCCCACGAACAAATATACTCATAGATCTAAATCTTTAAAAGAGCCATTGAACCACCAGCTACCTCGTAGTTGTCTCCCATTTCACATTTGAGAGCTCTAACTTATTACGTAACATCAAAATTGGAACATGACAAAAAAAGTATCAGGTTGAGAAGATAGTAGCACTAACACAGAAAGAAAAAAATATACTGCTCTGCAAGGAGAATAAAAATTGCTAGCAGTCTTATGTACAGGCATAGAGAGGTAAAAAAAAAATTTAAAACCCCACAATTAAAGAAAAAAAAAATTAAAAATACAACTAGCCAGGACAATCAACAACGACAGGCAACCTGTGAATGATTGTCTTAAAAAGCAGGTACTTCACAGTTCTGATGAAACCAAGAAAGGCTGAAACATTCAGTGCATCCCTAGATACAGAATGATGGCAACCAGACTGCATTTGCAGTATTCCATTAAAAGAAGAATTTGGAACCAAAAGACAATATAGATCAACAAGTTTAATATATCTACCTTGCTTTTGTTAAGTCTGAAGGAAAAGCATTCCGAAATATTTAAGAAAACAAGAGTGGTTGTGGTAGAAGGCTTAGATTTTAGACTACCCGAAGCAGTTTCAAATGACCAGGAAGGAGCATGGTACTTGTGCTTCAAGAGAGAAACGCAGTACTGGTGGGCCTAGAATCCAGTCAGACTAGAACAACAACCTGATCCAACTTTAAGTAACTGCCCAGTTTTTAAAAAGTGCTAAAGGACACACAATATGAATTTGTTAAGAGTAAGTCACACCAAGCCAGATGACTTCTTCTTAGGCAGATTAGCTTAGATAACAAGCAAACAGATAGATTTAACTCTTAAGGTGAGGAAGACTTTCGACACTTGGACATCTCATTCTGAAACACACAAGTATTTTCACGGGGTGACTGTACGTTACATGGACACACAACCACTTTGAGGAAGAGTTATTGTTAATTCGGTATTGGACTGAAAAAAAAATATTCCAGTGGTGTCGTGGCAAAGACTATGATAACACTGACGCTTTTCAATGGTTTTAGTGATGACTCTGAAGGGAGGACAAAGGTCTGGAGATCAGAAGTTCTGTCAACCCTGAAGAATGAGAGCACTGAAAAAGATCTTTGTAAATTGAGTACCAGCTTAAATTGCTACAGAGTGATAGATGAATTCACTTGAGAAGGGGGAATCAATGCAGAAATACCGAATAAGAATTACTCAACTGTCACAGGATGAGGCATCAAAGGAGACAACATCTTAGCAAACATTCCAGCTCTATATTCTCCCAAATCAATGACTGAAATAAGATGTATCCTCCTTTTTTAAAATGTTTTTTTTTTTACATGTAAAGCTTTAAACTGCTTGGGGAAAAAAAAACCAAAAGAGAGAAAAATAACTGATGCCAGTGCAGAACGGTTGTCATTCTCAGAAGATGTTCTAGTCTATGATTTTTCCATTTTGTTTCACTGTGGTTTTGTGTTGTGTGTTTTTTGATGCTTGTTTGTGTGCTGGGTTGGTTTGTTTTTAATCCACCGCCTGGGACTGAATAAAGTGAGCAAATAAATATTTGTTGTATTTTACCTCTTCAACAGGTTGATGTTTTACACAAAAGATTTAAGAGAAGCCGAGTTACACATTTTGTCTGAGAGAGCTACAGAATTTAATACCTGCATCTCCTATCCAGCCTGACTTATTTTTCCACCTAAGCAAGATGAAGCAGCAGTATTCAGAAAGCATCAACTGCCACTCGCTACAGAACTTAGGCAAACCATTCTACAGAGAAGTATCTGCTTGCTAAAGACAATATTTTTGCTTTTGCCCATTTCCCTTTAAATATTCACATAAAGTTTAGGGAGTGTTCAGCTCTTGGACAATCTCCAGAGTTTTTTGAGACTTTTATATCAATGTCAAAGAAAACACCCAGGAAAAGGAAGGACTAAGGAACCTTTTTTGTTTGCCCCATGACAATACAATGATCCAAGGAAACTTTTATTCTGTTCATGGTTTCATGTACAAGACCAATTTGTCCCAGTAAATTTCAATCTTTCTAGATTTTTGCAAGATACACACACATGCAGGGAAACCCATCTTTAGAAAACTGCAAAACCCAACTTTGTGACACATTTAACTTCTGATCTATAAAAATTCGGCAAGTTACCAAGTGTGTAATAATTTCTGTACTTGCCTGTCAAGTATCTCATATTCGCTGTCAGATTTGTACAGTGCCATCAGCCTGGATTCCATCAAGATGTAAATCTTTCCTGTGGCATTATCTAGAATATAAAATAAACCAAAGAGTTACATAAATCTCAATTTCGTACCCTCATTTGCACCATTATGAAACCTTTCTTTATGAAAGATTATTATCATATTAGCTATAAAGCTGCCCAGAATAATCCCGCTGGTTGACCACTGGTTTCCAGCTACTTCTTCCCTATGTAGCCACTTCAGTTTAAAGAGAAACCACAGGAGGAACTGCAGTCCACTGATTTTCAGTGTGGTTTTTTTGTTCAAGAGGCAGAAATACGCCTCCTTGTCTATTACCATTGTGCCAAAAAATCCCCAATGGAAAAGTTTCAGTATATGTAACCGAAACAGGGGGAAACAATTGTAAGATGGAGGATTACTACATAAAATCAGGATGACCAAGTTGACATTAGGAGCGACAATTGCACTTTATGTTGCCTTTCTGAGATTTACTATTCCAATCAATTTTATGCTTGGATTTTTTATTTTTTTTTTCAAGGAAGTCAATACAAATTAAACATTAGGAAGGAAACCCATTTTCTACCCCTGAACAACCTTGATCTCTTAACTTCAATGACAAATTTTATTCAGACTACTGCCCTACCAACATAGTCAAGGTCACCATCCCACCAGCCAAAGAGATCCAAACCCAACAACTCGGTACCTCAGCAGGCGTGGGTGGTGTTTCTGAAAGTCCTCAATAACTCTTTTTGTGATGACCCAATTTATGTTAAAACCTTCGACAGCCAAAACATATTTAGTTCCTTCTTAAAGCCAAGAAAACCCAAATACTTGGAGTTCACTGAAAAGTTGCAAGGGCCTTTAGATGTTCTACATCACCTTAGGCACACACTAGATTCACGTGGTTATGTTGGAACTGGAAAATTTACTTTGGGCTTTTCTTTTTAACTGCAGATTACATGTCAGCATTAACTTGAATACCTTTCTTTTCTTATTTATTTCCTCTCTTTCTATTTCAAATGTACACTGAATAAGCCA
The DNA here is from genome assembly GCA_013400335.1 of Eurystomus gularis. NCBI lineage: Eukaryota > Metazoa > Chordata > Aves > Coraciiformes > Coraciidae > Eurystomus > Eurystomus gularis. The sequence goes on from VZZY01018351.1 coordinate 22,689, forward strand.
GAAAGGGTGAGCAGCTTGGGAGAACCTGAAAACATCAATGCAGGAAGTACCTTCATCCATATTCCTGCTTATTATTTTATTTAAAGGGAGAAAAAAAAAAAAGGGGGACAATTAAAGACAACTGCATTTCAAGGACAAAATAAATTCCTTTAAGCAAAAAAGAGATGTTCGGTTACTGCAACGGAGCTGTCAGATAGCAGTAATACGTTCAGGAGTCTGAGCCCCAAGAAAATGGGGAAGAAAAAAAAAGAAATGGCCCAGCCACACCGTGTCTCTCAAATTTAGTGTAACTTTAAGATGACAGATGAAACATTTGCTCTTGTTCTTTATTTAATTTAGGATATTTTTTAGGGAATCATCTGCACCATGTATGTAAAATAAAGAGCACAGCAGTCAGAAATCATCAGCCACACAGGAGGTAAAGCTCACCCTTCAAAATGCCTCTGATCCAACCCCAGTGAAGTGCTATAAATCCAACCCCCGTGAAGCGCTAGAAATTTAGCATTACATAGTGTATCATACAAAATACAAGTACGCATTTACAGGCGATGAAGAAAGAAGCGTTCATTGTACGTCACCCTCAGTTAACCCTCACCTCGCAGTTTTACGTATTGCAATTCTGGATTCACACAAAGGGCCAAATTACTAGGCAGGGTCCAGGGAGTAGTGGTCCAAGCAACAAGAGAAACACTTGCATCTTCATCCAGTGGGAAGCTCACAATCACCGAAGGATCTTGAACATCCTTAAAAACAAGATAAAGTCAAAAAGAGGGGGAAGGTTTACTGCATGTATTAGTGAGAAAACACAGATCTGAGTAAACTATTAGTGCATCCACCAAAACCTACCTCGCCTCTTGACTATTTCATCACTGTAGTGGTATAAGGTGAAGCGGTAGCACAAGACAGTTTGAACACCAGCCACAATGTCCGTCCATTATAGCAGTGCAAACTGTCAGTCCAACAAGGCCTCAGGGTTAAAAATTCCCATTAGCAGTGAGATTTTGGGAATTACCTGACAAAACACCGAAGAGAGCTAAGTGCCCGTTCCCTCAGGTACCTCTTATAATCCCATTTTTTAAAGTTTAGAATCAATCTCAGCTGTCAAGAAAGTCAGATACTGCTACACAAAGCCTTTTCCCACCGTTTCCTCCAGAGTCAGGGAGTCAGAAGAATAACCATCACTTAAGAAGATGCAAACTCTTATTAAGAAGCTGTTGCTAACAAGGGAAAAAAAATTTGGGGTACTTAAAAACAAGAGTTTTAAGTTTTTAAGAGGAAAAAAAAAAAAAAAACAAACTCAGTGAAGGAGGCCTTCACCATCTCTCTATAAAACTTCATGAGTCAAAAGGATCCCCTAAAATCAAGCTTTTCCTTTCAGACAAGTGCAATCCTACTCAGTCACTTCATACATTACGAAAAGGAGACTGAAAAGGCAAGTCTAATCTTGCAAATGTGAAATTTTCACTATTAATTTTAAATGCCAAACCAAAGCAGGTGCCAAGCGTGCAGCCCCTGAACGGGTCCTATCCTCTCATCGTGTCCAGCGCAAGGCTCTCTGCCTTCCATCCAGCACCACGGAACAGTTGACGACATCATGGGACAGGCAGCTATTTATGTCTGAGTAAGGGATGCTCCAGAAGGAATTTTCTGTGAACCCCTGGCACAGCCAACAGTAAAACATTAATATTACATCACCCTCGAACCGCACTCAATGCCAAGCAAAAATCGAGCTATGGCTACAGTTGTCTCTGCCAGTCGCTGAGCCAACTATCCACTTCGTTTTCTGAAGCACTAAGTTGACCAGCTAGATAAAAACAACTGCTTTCCACAGTGAGAGAGGTAAGAGCTGCCTTACACCCAGAAGTGCCTGCCCTCGCCAAGAATAAACCACGTCAGCTTACAGACCCTCAACGTTTCAGACTCCAAAATACCACAGACAAAAAAAGAGAATTTTTGCATGAAGTGGTAGAGCAGCACAGCCCACACACACACTCTACTGCTTCTGGAGTAAGAAATAGCATCTAAATATTTCATTAAGACTTGAGAAAAGAGCTTTGCCCTATGGAAAAGGGGCACACACACAGACACAAACCCCAAATAGTCTTTGTTCTAAAGAAAGCTCAATAATCTGAGCCTATATGACATGTCCGTTAGTAAATACAAGCAAAGTCATTTCAGTTGTCAGTCACAAATACCAAGATCTCTTCACAGGTCTCCTTTTCTTAAATCTTCAGTATGGTCAAATATCCCTCAGCAATATTGAAAGCTGTGGTATCTGTGGACTGCACTGTACTACAAGTCTATTTACACATTTATTTTAAAAACACTCTTTTTGGCCAACAAATTGGTCTTTTTTAGGCAAGACTGTAAAAAAGACCAGAGGTACCATTTGTACTAGCTCTGTGCTGTAACAATGGAAGTGAAAGACTTACAATGTAAGGACGTGGAAGCCAGGAAGGGACTGGGAAGGGCACAAAACCTCTGCGACAAACTAACAGGAAATTTTAAAAACCTGGACATGAATTCTGCCCTCACACATATGAACATAAGTTTGTTGCAAATGAGAAGCTGCATCTACTGAATCGAGTGATTCATTTCATAGTATACCGTGCATTATATCAGGTAAAGCACTTCCCGGAATCTCTCAATCTCCAAATTAATGGTTCTTAGAAGAGCTATTATCCTACTGCTCTACAACTGAAAGACAAATGACAACACTTATTCATTCCCTCACAGGTGATTTCAACTCTGCCAAGGACCTTCCTCTTTTCAGATCTGCACAGACAGGGACAGCGGCAGCTCTCCCCTAAATATTTACCATAAAAACTCAACTGGAGAGCCCAGTGAGGAAGTGAGAGTCATTTACCAGAACAAAACAAAGTATGTACTTTATATACCTGTAAGTAGTAACCAAGAACAGGAAGAAGGCTGAGATCAAGCGATCCAAGCCAATACAGCAAAATATAATAAAAAACTAAGGTACTTACCTATTTTTTTACTATCCATTTGGAGTGATATACTAAAAATACTAAAATTTTCCCAATCCAAACTGAAAACAACAGAGAAATCTGATTGACATACAACGTACAAATATACTGGCTTACCTTGTAATTCTGATGGGACTCGAAGTTTGACAGCGGGGTGTTGCACGCAGTTGAAAAAGGCATGACCTTAACACCTCTATACACCAGTCCTTTGTCATAGAGTTGCTTGAAAACCCACCTGGAAGTAAACGAGGAACATGGAATAGTTTGGCATTTCAAATGTAGCAAATCAACAGCAAAGTGAAGTTTTTTCTCTAGCTGGAGTGCTGTTCTGAATCACACCTTTTTTAAACAAGCCATCATCAACTACAGACAATATTTGCAAGTCAAAAGGAAAGAGATCAAATTGATTGCAACTGTATTTCTGGCTAGCTTTAGCCGATTCTACCAGCTTGGTTTTCCATGCCATGCTGACTGCACAGCACATGGTAGTTAGTTGAAACACAAATCTGTATTGCTGATTAATCTTGCTCAAATTTCTTCAATACAAAGACCACTTGAAATAAATCTGAACCACTAACAAGGCTGAAATCAGCCAACTTGAAGAGAAGATGTGGCCTCCATGCTCACTTATCACTTGATCTCAAGCCTCTACTGCAGCAATCAGTGCTACAGAAGAGACATAGATAGTGCTCAAAGGTACCTGCGACCCACCCAAGTAAATCCTGACAATCCAAAGTGCATTTTTCACACGAGGCCACAGCTGACCATACAAAGTAATGAATTCAGCTTTATGGCCCCCCAATTTACATTCATATTCTCCTTTATTAGCTCATCTCACTTTGGGCACAGTTCCTGCCCAAGACCACAGCCTCATGTTAAGCTTCAACTCTGGTTATGAAATTTTCAATACAGCCTGCGGCATATTTGGATTCTTACATCTTCTTGAAATAATCAAGACAGCACATAATATTACAATATGAGAAACCGTGTCAATGCTCGAGATGAGCGGGAGCTGCAAGAGAATGACATTTCACACAGCAACACATCAAGTGTCCACGTGATGGACAAAACCCTACGTTTCTCTCTATCTGAATACTGTAGAGTTTGCTAAAGGATGGCCAACATTCATCAGCTTCTCCAGCCCCAGTGACTTGCACACTTAGTGACATCAGTCGCAGGCTGGCTACCTTAGAAGCTAAGGCAGGAGAGGGCAAGCCTTAAATATTCATGCCAAACTCAGCTCAAAAATCAGAGTCTCTGCTGAGTCTGGTCATTTCAAATTCCACATCCAAATTGTTAAATACTGCTGACTAAAAACTCCTTTACTCAAACTATGTTTTCACACTACCCTGATCACTTTTCTGGGTCCCTTTCCAGAGAAATAGCTCATTGCTAAGTAACCAATCCAGTCCTGGCAAGTAGCTCTTTTTTCTGCAGGCTGTCATTTTGTGCTTGGGACTCTAGACCTGTATTTAAGTCAGTGTCTTGCCTTCCATGTTTGAAATCATAACCTTCAACAAAAAACTCAAGCAGACTCTTGCACTGACTTCTACCTGCAGCCTGAAACAAGAACATGAAAAGATATGTGCTGGCCTGCTGTCACGGAAGTCAGAAGTATTATTGCCCTGCAGATTAGATAGTTGGAGAAAATACAGACTGTCACACAGGGAAGACACACAGCCCACTCAGATTAATCCGTGGGCCTCTCACAGAAGTCCAAAATTTCCTATGAGTGGTCACTAACAGAAGAAAAACTAAATAATCTGAACTCTAAGATGGATAAAGCCTAAGAGACCCTCAGCAGCATCAAGATCTGCCACAGAGAAGCCAAACTCTGAAGTCTTTCAGAGCTGTGCACTCCAACAAAGGTGCCTTAACCTTCCACACCCAACTCAAAAGTAACCTTGTCTAAGTAAGAAATGTCACCCACAGGCAAGTTGTGGCTGCCTGACCCCTAACCCAAATTTGAAGCATAGCAGCGAGTGCATCTGTTTTACAACAGACTGGATCAACTTAAACTTCCATCAATACAAACCAGTCTTTTATAAAAATGATTTGTTAATATAGTTTCACCAGCTTCCAGCACATACATTCAAACTGGCTAATTGCAGGTTTTTGAAGTTAGAATAAAATGTAAATATATGCTTATCTCAGAGCATAATCAATGCAGGCTGTGACAAGTGACAGCATTTATACTGAAGGTGTTCTATTCGCCTTTCAAAAACAGTTAACTAAAATATCCATAGAAAAAAGCTCCACTTTACTTTCTAAAGAACACTGCCTACTAACAGCATAGAAGAAAACGACTCAGTGAAACACTGAATATTTAATTCAGCTGTAAATATAACTGTCAATTCAGGAAACTCTTCAGGAAAAGGTGAGCACTAGATGGAGCCGCCAAGGTAAGAATCCAAGGCAGCATCTCCCTCTTGTGGCAGTCCCACCCATTGCAAACCCCCCAGGCACTCCACTGCTGGGCAAAAAGAAGGGCTTTCAAACCACCTCACTCTTTGGAGCTCTCATTAGCTCATAACTCATTTGTAGTTTTTCATAAACTCTACTCTTAGACAACCATTCCAACACAGTAAGTAGAATTACGATAGAGTCACGCCTGCTGCCTGATGCAATAGCCCTCGTTATCACTACAGAAAAAGATCTGTTATCCTGAAAAGCACCTAACTGGTCACAAAAGAAGCGTTCTCCAAAGCTTTTTTGTTAGAGAAACCATCCGAATGGGAGAGGAGATGACTCCCAAAGAGCCTCCCGCTAGCAGCACTGCCCACCCCAAACGCTGCAACTGCTAGAGACGAGCAGTTCTAACAGCAAGAGCCACTCACAGGTGGCTATCCTGGTTTGCTTTCAAACGCCAACACATGATATTTTAGACAAGCTATCAAAACATGTTTCAACCCTTTGTTTGCAAAACTCTGGCCATTTGCAAGAAAGAGGCTCTAGGTTTGTAAGGCAAAATTGAAACTGCAGTCCTTTCTGAAAAACATGAGCCAACAAGGCCACAGAGCTCCCCTCTAGTCACCATTTAGAAATCACACCCTGTTCCTCTTGTTCTGCTACATTTCTCTTCAAAAAGACAAACAAATGGAGGAGCATCCTCTTGGCTGTGGGAGCAGCACTTCCGTACTCCTTCACTTAAGAAAAATGAGGTCAGGGAAACATGAACTCCAAATGCGTATTTCAGCTGCTTGTTTATGCAGAATCTAGTCCCTAAAGATACAAGAGATCTGTAACTTCTAAAAAGCATGACACAAATTGGAAGCAGTTTGTTGTTCCTAAACTGTCATGAGGGGATGATACACCTGGTACGAGTCCAGTCAGTAACTGAGACTCTGCATTATTCTTGCCATAGGTGTAAATTCCAAGAAATCAGAACTTTGTTAGAATATTCATTGATCCGAGTCACATACACACCATGTAAACACCACATGGATATAATAAAACTCCTACAAAGGGAGTTTTTGCTTCCAAAAGATACCGAATCAGTCAATTCAATACTCAAAACACCCTTGGCAGCCCACCAAAAAAACATCCAACATCCCACTGTATCCTCCAGCAGATGCAAAAGCAAGTTGTCCTCTTCAAACATACATTCGCTTCACATCAAAGAGCAGGCTCTGATCCTAGAGCTTCTCAAGTTCTCAACGCCGTTCCTTTGGGGTACCAAGTAATTTCAAGTGACTGAGTGGTTCTGTTCACAATGACGCCTATCTTTTCAGAAAATGAAAGTACTTAGAAATAACATGGAGAAATTCTTTTCAAACTCATGTAAAGTGCTCTTCCCTCCTTTTTTTTGTTTTTAAAGAAAAAAAAATCCAGAAATTGTGAACTCAGTTATCGACAGCCTAAAAGGAAGGTGGGCAAAGCATCATCAGCAGGATCTAGAAGTGTATGATTTCAACATATCCACAGGAGCACAGATAAACGCAGTTACTGCTGTGTGACCTAGCATCAGTCCGCGTCAAGATAAAATGGCAATTTAATAGCCTTGGTAGACTTAGAAAAAATAAATTAAAATGACAAACAGCGCACTATGTGACAAGCCCCATCATCTACACAACTCAGCAAGCAGACTGCATCCAAACAGCACCACGAGCAGCAGAGGTTCTGAGGAAAAGCTTCTCCTGTGACTCACCAGTAACACTTGAAAGACAAGATGAAAGAAAAAAAGAAAGTAACAACCAGAAACAGATGCATGGGGACAAAAAAAATTAAACAAACAGAAAAAAGTACTGAATGCTGGACCTGAGTCAAAAAAGCCACAAGAAGTCCAATAACAAATACAGCCTGTCTGCAGAATATCACTTTTGAAAGACACCTTCTTAAGAAAGGTAGGGAAAGAATTTCTTCTGGGGCCTAGCTACCAGTGAAAGCTTTAAAATCCTGACATACAGAAAGCATCCTGCTCCAAGTCTACCCTCCAAGCTGTAAGCTTTGCATCAGTGTGTGGAATGATGCTGGATCAAGCCAGAAATGAAAAATACCCGTCTAGCAGAAAATATAAATACCTAAAACTGATGCAAGACTTACCTCAAAGATCATCCAGTTAAGTAGGAGTTCAGTGTGTTCCTCCTTGAAAACACGGGTCAGGTAATAAAACAAAGGACTGGGATGCTAAGAAGGTGACAACATGGGGACTATAGCACTAAATGCACAAAAGGTACACAAGAATGAGGAAGTAAGGGTAGATAGCTAGTAGAAAAATGGACAACACAGATTTCTTATGAACAGTATCCCTCTAGAGAATCATTAAAGAGTGATGCAATACACAAAATGCAATAGTGATTCCTACTAGGACCCAGAGATCTGTTGTTCTGAAATCGTTCTGGTTTAGTGCTGGATTAACTCCACATGCAGGAAAAAAAGCTAAGTCAGAAAACAACTTTTTCTGATTACAAAGAAAAAAACCAAAAAAGAACAAACCACCACCACCAATATAACCCAGTTGCTCCAATCTTTCCGACAAACCAGCCCTCTGCTCGACGTGGAGTCCCCATTCACCTTCTCGCTGACATCAGAGCTCATCTTGGCAATACGGAGTACGAAAAGACGCCATGCTACAACAAAAACAAAGCTACACACAGGGCAACCCAAAGCAAACATTCCCGTTTCAAGGAGGTACCTACAACCTCTTCAGCTGCAGCTCAGAAGGAGGGTGGTGGCACCCGAAGCCTGATGCTACTACAGAACACCACCGGCCAGGGCTGCGAGGCCAAAGGCTCATCTGGTACGGAAGGACGGAGAGGTCCTCTCTTAATAACAGTCCTAAAATGAAACCTCAAGTTGCAACGACTGAGGTGGGTCTGGCGGAGGGAAGGCAGAAAGAGACAAAAGCCCCACGACCCAAAGGAGCTCCATCCTGCAGTTCCACAGTAAACAGAGCAGATTGCAGTGCTCAGTCACGACCTCTCAAACACATCGAGCACCAAAATTCTATTTGGATTCTAACTGTGGAACTAGGAATATTTTCCTTTCTCCCCCCAGCCACTAACTAGTGTTGTCATAAAAGGACTCCAAAGTATCTTCCTAGGGTACAGAAGGAGCTACAAAGCGTTTCTGCCACCTATGGTTTCACACCACACAAGCAAGTCTTTCAAATCCGAGCTTTCAACCATTTTTTCCAACAGAACCACGCTTCAGCCCGCAATTGCTAAATTCAGTCACTAGATGGTGATAGAAAGCTGTCTAACTGCCCCTGAAGTTGTGCAATGAGGAAAGTAAAAGGCCGGGGCATCATGCCCAGCAACATGCCACCGCTCTGACCACAGAGCTATTCCCCTCCTCTCCTCAGCACTTCACAGCCTGTTTCCTCAGTGGCCACGGAGAATAATTTACTAGACATTGAGTGTTTTCCCCCCCAAAGCTCATATGCTTCCTTCAGACCAACTGTAGATCAGTACAAAGCTTAAGATCACGTCAAACTGCTCTTAATTGCACAGTATCCATCCCATGAGCTGTACAAAAAGGAAAAAAAAGCATAAATATATTGCATGTTTGTTCCACTCTAGCTGAAGAACATCATTCTCGTTGTACTTTTTTCAGTGAAGGACATGTTTTCATTGAGATTCATGCTGGCTACAAGTTCTACCAAATCAGTAGAAACAAAGTTCTCTTCGAGTTACTCAACACATGAGGACTTGACTGTTATCTTCACACGAGAAAAATCACTGCAGTATCAGCTCTTAATGAAACCAACCTTCAATGTCCTCTTGAAAAATTCTGCCAGGAGGACACAGTTTTACCACTGCAGGAAGCTTTGTTCCAAAGTCAAAATCTAGCAGGCTGAAAATTCGTTCTACTCTGTCAGCCGCCGTATGGCACAGCGTCAAAATGCTGACAAGGCAGCCATTTCCAACAAACCCGTTATAAAGTAAGAAAAAGAATGCTCTCTAGCAATCTGACATTGTACAGTATCCCTACAAAAGAAGATCATCATAACAAAAGATATTTGGGGTCTGAGTTCTAAACTATGTCAAGTCTAAAGAACCTGGACAAAAGCAGCCGTCACTGGAAACAACATTTATCACAAGTATTACATTAGCTCACTGACCTCAACATAAACATCGGGGATGGAAACATCCCATTTCATAAAAAGCTAGAAATTCCAGTTGAGACGACCCCAGAATTGTAAGACACAAAGGGAAAAAACAAACAACCCACCCCACCCCCCCCCAAAAAAAAATCCAACACCCTAAACAGATAGGTTTAGCTGATTTAAAGGCTAAAGAAAAAATTCCTACCAGATTTCAACCACAACATCCATGGTTGTCATCCTCACTATCATTATTATTTCCAATGATTTTTTTTTTCCCTCAGCCTAAGAGCAGTGCTTTACTCTGTTACAAAAACAAAACAAAAATAAAAACCACTGGACACACCAATAGGGTCACCAGGTTACAGTCAGTGTCGAAATGAATCTGGAGTTTCTCTTTCATGTTTAGCTAGGCACTAAAGTTTTAAAACTTTTTTAATTTTTAAATTTAAAAAGGAACTTATATTAAAAAAATAGCTATTGTAAGCGAAGCACACTAGAATCTACTGTTGAAATTAACACTCTTAACGGATGTAAAAACGTAACTTCAGTAACACAGCTTTTCAGTTTGATGATTGCCTAAGTAATGATCTGATTTTCTTTTAGAGAACTGTACATTACACTGTCAAAAGCACTACTGTAACCGCAGCTACAGTGCTCTTTTTAAGCACTGTCTCCCTTAGCCTTGAACCCCGCATCCCACGGTCCTTTCCCAGTCCCCCCTCCATCCACTCTATGCAAACACCGGTGGTTCCACCTCCTGTTCTGCTGAAGAGCAAGCTGGCAATGACTTAGTAACGTGCCCCTCCCAAGACTTAGAAGACTTTAAAAGCAGATTTTTAAAGATGTATTTAATTGCATGATTATACAGAAAATTAATAGTATCAGGAAGAAACAAGTACAAAATTAAGAGGTTGTCTGCTTGCGTACTTCCTGAAATCTCATACCACAGAGATTTCAGATCCAAACTTCCTATTTTAGACTCTGTATCCAGAGGAAGCACTAGAGGAGGTAACATGTGTCAGTCAGGTGACGACCAGAAATTTTCTTTCAAAGGTGGGGGAAACAACCCACAAAAAAAGGCTTGAGCTGTTGAGAGAGACCCTGCAGCTAGTTCAAGTCAAGTTTGTTTTTTAAATGATCCTTGGAAGATGTTAGTGAAACAAGATTTAAGGCACTACTAAGTGTTTTTATAACTCACAAAAGGAAAGTTTCTGATCAGTTTTAGCTTTATCATTACGCAGGGTTTCTTCAGCTAAGTTAATTAAACATCTGCTCCCTTGCCACAGTCTTCTCAATGCTCGTTGAAAACTCGCTGGCGCTTCAGCCCTCTACAACAGCTTCAGAACAGAAGTTCTGTCAATCCTTTATCATAACTATACGCAACTGACTACACAATTCAAGTTTATTAGTAAAAATAGTATAAAAGAACATCAATAATACCTGAATACGCATGTAATTTGCTTTTCAATGGCCTTCTGTCAACATTTAGTGGGCTAAACATCTCCCTGCAAATTCACCTTGTAATTCCAGCCCCTGAGGGACTCAGTGTTGCCATTTCTTCACTGTTTTAGGTCAATTTGATTATCCCCACCTATGAGGTTGACTGGTCTTTTGAAATTCCAACAGTCACTCTGAATACATAGCCAAAATATCCGAACTTTACTTAGCTCTGCACCAGGAGTCCAAGACAGTTGTCAAACTATGCTGCCAAGAAAAAGGTAACTGCAGATTCCCAGCCTCTAAATTCAGGCCTGAAGAAGAGGTTCACAGCTAAACTGAGCTTGGATAGTTTGCCCATTTGCAGCTGACATCGTGAAGAACATCAAGAATGTAGAGATATAATGTCATTTCCTAAACCAAGCAAGGAACATATCAGAATTGTTTTCAAGTCAACATGGAGCAGGCAGACTTCAGGGCTCACTAAAAGCAGTACTGTTGTACTTTATTTTGAAAAACCCTACTCCCCTGAAAAAGAAAAAAGTAGGTCAATTAATTCCCTCACTTTGACATCAAGAGATTTCACGTAACCTTAATTACTTTGCCCACTGTTTAGCTGAATTTGGCACGTTTCAAAACGGTTCTGGTGATAGATGGGCCAACACATGTTTACCGTAATTGAAGCCTTCTTAAAATTTCAAATTCATAAACCATACGTACAATGTGAGTAAGTTAACTTACCACACTGACTCCATGAACTCCGGATAAAGAGTTTTATAGTCATTTCTAAAATCAATCCAACGTCCTAATCGGGTAACATTGTACTGTTAAGAAACAAACACAAAGATTGAAAGGCATATTAATATTTAAAGACCATAGTATATTCCCAATAGTTATTCTGTAAAACTTTTGACTTTTACGTGCCGTGTTTGTCCCATATCGATTAAACATCCATGAACGTTTCAGCCTGACAATAGTCCCGGTGTATTGAAACAGGCAAANAAGCTGCTGACGTCACTGGAAACAGTCCAGGTCTGCCGGTCGGGCATCGTCGCCGTTCCACGGAGACCATCACCAAACGCCGAAAGGACACATGCACGCACACACACGCACCATCCACACATACAGGTCGTATCTTGACATAATTAAGTCCTTATTTGCCCTTATCTCTCGGTGGGTGAGAGAGGGAGTGAATGGGTGGGCGTGGTGTTCTTTAATATTGTAGTATTTCCATAGAGTAAATAAGGTTTTATTTGAATATGTTTGGTAATAAACTTGTTAGATACTCATTCGGTCTCCGTGTCTTGCTTGCGAGCCTGGTGGGGAGATGTCCCAATTTACCCTCAACCCTTCTCCCTTTGGGAGGTGGTCGGACCTCTGCGCGCCTGACCGCGACAACATCCATGAACGTTTCAGCCTGACAATAGTACCGGTGTATTTAAACAGGCAAAAATAAGCAAAGTATGAAACCACGACCACAACTGTTTCAAACCAAGGTCACCCAACAGGTGAGCGTGTTCAACACTACTGAACAGAAACACTGGATCGTCTGGATCATCCACCACGTAGAAATGGTGAGTCATTCAAGTTCAGCCAAAGTTCAAACGCCTGAAGATCGCTTTTGATTACAATGGTCTTGCTTCTACTTTTAAAACTACTCATTGCAGAGACAGTCAAAATCCAGAACGCACAGACTATCAGCTTTCAGTTACATGAAAACATGATGTAATTTGAAGACAAAGAAATGTTGAAAGAAATTGATATGACCCAAGAAGTTATCAGAACTATTTCAGGGCCAACGGCCTTCTCTGACTTCCCAAAGCTATGGCAGGGCTATGACAGGTGCTAGTCCCTGTCTCAGGACACGTTATGGTCACGTCCATTGGCACAGAGTTATCAAAACCAGTGATTCATCAGCCAGCTATGGGACTCACTTGGCCAAGCAGATTCTCTTGCCAATCTCACAGCTATCAGAACACCCAACTCTGCAAATAACCAAGACCAGAGACACTTGTCCTGACACCGACAGACACAGACCACCCCGAATGGCAGGCTAGCAAAGTGGAAACAAAGCAAATTAATTCTATCATCTCTAGATTTTTTCACATGATGCCTGAGCTCCTGTAACACATCAGTTTTGATTCTGACCTTTAAGCCACACTACAAAGATCCAAAGCCTAGGACTGACTAGTAGAAGGATCCACGAAGCTGGAGTATTGTTTGGTCTCAGCACGGGAAGATCTCAGACATCCAAGGAAGATTTAAAAATTTCTCATAAGGTTCAAACATTTGCTGGCCACCACAGACAAAAAATAAACACTCTCTCCAAGAGGGATGTTGGGAAATCCTCTCCTAACACTATCCCAAAATATTTGAATTTATTACCAGCCAAACATAAACAAGATCTAAACAAATTTCATTATTTTTATTAATAATCTAAAATATACATCTGTGTGTGGAAATACACACACATATATGCACAAGCTTACGCACAAAACAAAATACAAAATCCATTATTATTATTTAATCAGTAAAGATTAAATACCTGGACTAATCAGAACTGCAAAAGTACACGTTGCCCAACACGTAACAAGTTAAATGGAACAACTATGGAAACCAAACCATGAACCGGAATGAATCTTTTAATTTTTATTTCTAAAAGCAACAAAGAATCATTGATGATGGTTTTGAAATACAAAATTTCAGACCATAGACATGAATGACTGTATATCCGAAAAAACAAACTGTGCTTTTCACGCAGCCACTCGCTTAGATTTAGGCCACAGCAATCCTAACAAAGGCAGCCGTAGTTTCTTCGGATGCTGGCCGTAACTTCAAAATCCTCCCAAGGGAAAGAGGCAAGTGATAAAAAAATTGCTGTGTCAATCACAAGGAATACCGCAGGACTAGAGAACATACAGAGGACTGTAAGGAGGAAGAACAGCTTCCCCGCAAGGAAAAACTAAAGAATTACAACTATTCTTCCTAGAGAAAGAAAGAACTGTTGGTGAAAATAAAGGTTTACTGGAAACCGTATTATGGAAGAACTACAGTTCTTCAAGCTGCCTTGATACAGGCTGTTTAGAGGCCACCAGTGTACCTAGATTCCAAAATACAGCTAGATAAATTCATGAGGCAGAAAATCTGCTGGGGATTATAAACTAGGGGAAAAAAGCATTAAAAAAAATAACCTTTGGCCTAAGAAGGCCTTGTGCTACAAAGGCTAAAACAAGAGGGTGTTTTCTTCCATTCTTCCACTGTGTGCTGTCAGTGTAACACAGTGCATGGCTAGGAAAGCACCTGGGCCACTCCCTCAGCTCCAGAAAACCACAGAAGAGTCATCACTTCACAGACATATCACACTGACAGCAACTACAAAGTACTGGGCTAAATGTCCTTTATTCTGGCCACACTGCTGAGGACAAAAATAAGGGGCATCAGGTTCTATGCACGGGATTAATATTATTCAGAATTAGAAAAAAAAGCCCATGTATATCAAGAAAACATCTACTTGGAGGAGGTCTCCAAGATCTAGAGTCTGCACAGACCTATGTTCTCTGTATCACTATATTCATATTCCATATTCATGGGATGCAAAGTGCATACTAATATTCTCTTGGAAGCCTGAGGGTTTACCCACACCTATTCTGACACAAAATCAGAAGCTAGAACTTCTGCGATTCCAGAAATACAAGCCCTGGTAATGTCTCCAAACAATGTACTCTGGCAATGAGAAGCCTGAAAAGCAGTGGGGCAGAAAAGCGGGGACATTTCCTTCAGTGGTCCCATCTGAAAACCAAGGTCAGATCTTCCTTTCAATTTTCTACACAGGAGAAGACACAAAGAGGTAACTTGTGCCATGGATCTATGAGCTGTTCCATGTACCTGCTTAGGCACTTGGAGCTCCAGGTTCCCTTAAGGTAACATTCTCTTGACATTTCAGCAGTCTCCCTGCTCTTAGCGCTCAGCCAAGGTTAACCCACCAAACCTTACCTCCCATTCCTTTGAGTATCTCATCACAATTCCTCGGCACTGGTTGTTGTATTCTTTAATCCCCATCTTCGCCACATCCTCTGGCCCTTTAATGCCTAAGGTTTTGTCTATCTCATATTCCTGGGAGCATTGGAAAAAAACAGACATTAAAAAAAAAGAAACACTCTGTCATGAAAAGCTTTCAGGATTTCTCTGGACAGTTTATGTTCTACACATCCTAACGAGGCTAAAGGGTCTCCTGTATCCTTTCGTGGTTTCACGAGTATTGCACCTGAACTAAGCAGATGTTTCAAAGGACAACCCTGGTGTGATTGTTTCTTTACTAGCTTCAGAAAAAGAAAAAAAAAAAAGTGAAATACATACCAAATAAATACAGGTTTAGAGTAATGAATAAGTGCCTGGAAAAGGGCAAGTGAGGAAGGCCACACAGAGCAGCACGCTGGACAAAGAACTTCCAATTTCTCTTTTAGCAAGAAAACCAGGCATAAGAGCAATAGAAACATGACTGATAAGCAAGTAACAACATGGAAAGGGGAACCAACACAAATATCTGTAGAGATTTATTACACATACCACAGGTAAGCCATGGCAATCCCAGCCAAATCTTCTCTCAACGTGAAAACCACTTTGATGAGCAAATCTGGTTACTATGTCTTTAATAGTCCCTGCAAGAATATGACCATAGTGTGGAAGGCCAGTAGCAAATGGAGGGCCATCATAGAAGTTAAACCTACAACACAGGACAACATTTTTCATTTTATCAGAATCTTCAAACATGGTAAGTAGATCTGTATGCTTATCTCTTGCTAGGACAACATCCATTTCTTCCTCATCCATTATCAGCCAGCACAGCTATCATGTTGGCAGTAGGACTCAAGGGAACATTTCAGCTCCTTCAGTTCTACCAAGATTACTACTGAAAATACCAGCTCCACAGCTGGCAGATCCAGGGAACAGCTGTCCTTGCTTACCTGCAGACTTCTTTTATAAACCCACCAAGCAGGAAATTACAAGTTTATTATTATGTTTGAACACTTAATTCTTCACAAAGTGAAATATAAACAGTAACTGACACCACAGTAACATCAGCCAAGACTTAACAACAGCTGCTCCCTTTGCAGATAACAGAACCAAGGCAAAAAAAAACCCCAACAAACTGAATACAGCTAAGCCAAGCTTGCATTCTCAAGAGTTTGCAAGAGTTTTTCACAGATTCTTACCTAGGTCTGTTCTTTGATTGCTTTAGGCATTCCTGGAAACAATTAAGATTTTTCCAGAGCTCCAATATCTTCTCTTCCTCATGTGGAAAACTGATGTTTTCTGGAACTTGCTGAACCATTCTTTCCCAGCAAAGACCAAGCAAAGAACAGAAAATACATATTGAACAGAAGCAAGAAAAATAATTACTTCACAAAGACAGTTTATTGTCTTACAAATCCGTATCACCAAAACACATCTCAGGTTTTCAAAGAGCTTGATTCAGCGTAGACATGGAAGCAAGCACTATATTCTAAAAAAAAGCCTAATAACTTTGACAGACTAGCACCAAAAGTTTTGTAACAGGAAAAGGATTCTCCATTTGTTCAACTACGGTCATTTATTTTTTATTATGCTTTTATTTTTATTTCCGATAGAAAACAGACAAAGGGTACATTATTTTTTGCTTACAAGTTTGGGTTTTTTCCTTTAGGAAAAAGGTTTCCAAGTTCCAACTGAGTTTTCAGCTTCAGTTTGTGAACTAGTGAGAATTACCTCAAGTGCAGGAACTAAGACTAGTGAAGAGGAGGCTCTTTTTCACTATACATCTACTCCTGCCATTTAAAGATTTAAAGCAGTGTTTTTCCATCCAGCTAGGCCACCATTCTCAGATGCTTCTAAAAGCAGCTGGAGTTCAGACAGCTGAGCTGAAACAGGCTGTAATGAAAGGTGAGCATGTGGGAAGAATCTGAACAACCAGATGAGGGGAAAAGCTCCAAGATCTCAGATGTGAATCTTTTAAAGCTCTAACTTCCAGAGTACTGGCAAAACTACTAGTCTCTTTTTGGTTTGTTTTTTTCCCTTCAGTTTTACAAGTCAAGTCAGAACTACGCCACGAGGGGCTACTTCTTGCTGGCTGTTTCCTGAAAGTCTTTTTTTATTTGGTTTTGGCTACCAGAGCCCAAAGACATTCCTCAGTTCTGTGCAAGTCATGAAAATCACTACAAGAAAAATGATGTAGTACGAGCAACACAGGGAAGAGAGTTCTCAACATCACGAGAAACACACAATAGAGCTGCCTGGCGTTCCACACCTGCTACAACATCCCAAGGGGGGAAATCTCAAGCAAATGCTACAGCAAGCACAAAGCAAAAGCTCGGTGGAATAAGGATACTTAAGACAGGAGTTCCATAAGTGAAGAAAACTGAAACACATGGACAGGCCTGGATGTGTTCTTACAGAGGTAACAATGTTTTAGCACAGCAAGCTACCGTATACAACAGCTCTTGTACACGAATTTTCATCATCATACCTCAAAACCCCCAACAAAGCACTCATCAGGCCGTGCCATTTCTCAGTAATTTAATGACAGCCCCAAGATCACAGAGACCATGGAGATGATAAGAGAATGCAGCCTTAAAGCTTATTTCCTACAAGCCAGCTGACTTGAGGACGAAGGATCTGCACATTTTACTTAGATCAAGCTCGACCTTCGCAATTCATTGACAACTGCAAAGGTTTTGGCAATTGGCCCAGCTGCAAGTCCCTGTAATCCCACAAATTCAATCCAGGTTTAAGGTTTGGTGTGTCACTGTGACCGGGCTATGGAAGCTGCTCACGTATCACAGACTCCATGCGTAAATCACAGTATCACTTTTGGCCCATTTCTACCAACTGAAGCACTGTATGCACAAACCAGCGTCCAGTAACCACAGGGCACAAATTCATACACACACTTATCGATATTACAAAATAAGTTGATTACATCAAAATTAGGAAAAAAAAAAAATTACTGATGAGAATGGATATGTAACAGTCACCGCAGGTCAGTTTTTTCAAGTTACAAAACAGAATTTTAAAAATCTATCTATGGCTCAACATCAGCTGAGAAAAAAAGCAAAGATCTCTCTGTTAAGAAAAACCATGAGTTTATAGACAGAGATAGGAACAATTTCATATATCTACAGCAAAAAAAAAGTTCATTACTGCAAGCAATCTAGGTATTTTATATCAGAAAAAAAAAAAATCAAGGACAATTCATTACTTTGAACACAGACTAAGTAAAAACATCACAAACGATGTTAACAGAAATGATTATCCAAACGCATCTAACAAAACGCTTTTGGACAACACTCCAAATCTACATACACACATCCAAACACAAAGGGGTTTTGGTTACTTGCTTCTCTACTCATTTTCTGCTGACATAAAACAGTGCAACACTGGGGAACTTTTAAGGACACTCACTTTTTTCAAAGATAGTAACATTCAATGGGAAAGTTGTCAAAGTTTGTAGATTGTACTACAGCAGTCTCAAACTTACGCTGAGCTTCTTATCTAGAAGAAAAAAAATGTATTTCATAAAATAAACAGAAGGTAGAATGTGTTTTTTCAATATTAAGATTTTTTAAATCAGTATTTCATTTTTCAACCAAAAAAATAAGCAATAAAAATGCCACTATGAATGAAGTGAACCAATATTTCAGAAATTGGTTGGCCTTAAGATACATCACATACAAGCGATGATTAAAACAAAATGGGTTTCAAGATACTACTCCTTTTGTTGACTGAGAAACTTAAGAAATAAAGAACTAGTATGAACTAAAAGCATACAAAAGTCTCCTAAGATCAAGGGGTTTACGATCAGACTCTTAGCCTTGTTCCAGTCATCTTCTCCCCCACAAACTATTCTACATGACACCATGCACAACCTCTGCTCCAGGGACAAGGAGGAGTCCGCTTTCTCCAGCTGCAGATGCCTTCCCTGAAGTTAATGCACTATTTTACAAACACACACAACTAGGCTGCCCAATTTGAGGTACTGAGTTTTAAGGCAATTTCTGGGGCAACAATATTCTAAACTGTTCATGTGATAATCAAAAGCATCCATTTCTAGAACAGATGGAAACAACCAAGTTTCAAATAAAAGGATGGGAACAGAATACTAAGCTAGAGAAAAAATATTGCTTCTTAAAATTCTTGTGCTAATACCCTATGCAGGGAAAAAAGCTCCAACACTAATGAAAAACCTGAGAATGGGCGAGAAAAAAACCAAACCGATCATTTACACCTATCTTTAAAAACTCTTTGAAAAATTAATACTCTCACCCTACTCTAACTAGCACTTGATACGAACCACCACAGTCGCAAATGCAAGAATAAACTCCACAAAAAAACCCAAACAACACCAAAATCCCACGGTAAAATCGAGCAACCAGTTTTCTTCTCCAAATGGACATCAAGCTGCCACCCTCATGGTCAGTCTCCCCAACACTGCAACTTCTGAGTGTAATTAATTTCGGAAAAAAACCCCAAGCAGTCATGGGTTTTGTCACTAAAGTTTGGCGTTTGAAGGTAAGAGAGGAAAGTATGTTTACACTTTATTCATAGCAGACTGATACTGGCATGATTACTCCACTGTTCTATTCGATGGGTCACAAAACTGAGGAGTTACAGACTTCTCTCACTGAAAAATATTCCCCAAGGTAAGCAGATTAGAAAACTAAACTGGGAAACTAAGGAGTGACAGTTCTCAAATCTAAACAGGTAAATGAAGCTTACTGAAGCTGAGCCTAATGCTTGAGGATGGGTTAGGGAATGTGTGTTAAGATTCTCCACATACCCACTCAAGATGAAACACTACTTGAGATGGACTGTAGCTCATCTGCCCCTCACGAAGGAGTACTTCTTCTTGTGGTGAAAAGACAATTAAAAGATTGCTCAAACAGTGAGCATATAAGAAATTAATACTGTGTTTAGACACAAATATATTTCATACTATGTAGGAACTCACTTTTACCCGGTATCTTGTGATGCCTTATGCCATTTTTTTCTGTTGTTTTCATACTAACTAGAAGTGTAAAATCTGTCATTGTGCCAAAAAAACACAACAAACCAACTAGGTTCTTTTGAAACAGCTTTGAAATATGCATTTAGAAAAATCTGAAACCAGCAGTTGAATTATCAAATGCTGCTGTTATGTGCCAACTAAATTCGACTATTACCTGCTTCACCAACATGATGAAAAAAATATGTTTTCTTCCATTTCCATACGGCTCATAATGGGTGGGGGAGCCAACATCTGCCAAAGAAATATCAAATCCATAGCTACAGGAATCAAAAGTGTGCCTTTCTCAAAAACTTGCCCTCTATTAAAAGGATGCTGAAGTGGAATGCTTAAGAATATTACTCATCGCAAAGCATCTTAGGTACTTTGTTCAGCTTATTAATAAAATTAAGCCTTAGTAGATATTAAATTCTGCAATAAGAAAATTGGTTAACCTTTAATGAGGCCCTGTTTTAAGTAATCACTAACTTCCAGAAAAAGCAACGAATTGGTTTGGCACCCAGGGAAGTTAAATATCTGACGGGTAAATGTAACGTTATGCATAGAAAACGCAGCAGCTCTAACGCCCCAGAAGGCGCTAATAACGGCAAAGGCCAGCAGCGGAGCAGCCAGCCCGGCCGCTTCCCCACTAACGCGCTCCAGAGCTCCGGCGGTGACAGCAGAGGCCGCGCCGGGCGACCCGCCGGCAGGACCGGCACCCAGCGCACGAGCCGCCGGTTTTCTCTGACACCCTAAAAGGCGCCGTCGGGCACCGACACCCGCACGAAGGGCCCCCGAAAACCCCGCAACGCCCCCGGGGCCCCGGCCCCGCCCCTCCCTCAGGCCTCTGAGCCGACCCCCGCCTCCCTGACACTGCCTCCCTGACACTGCCCCTCAGCCGGCAGAGGACGGAAGGGGGCTGCGGGGTGCTCAGGGGAGCAGCCCCGAGGGGAGAGGAGAGGAGGGAAGGACCGGGCCGGGTCCCACCGCCGCTCACCTCAGCGCCGCCTGTCCCGCTATGATGCAACAAGAGCCCGGGAAAGCATGACAGGAAGAGCGCCGGGCAACGGCGGCCAATCAGCGCGCGGTATAATAAGGTGTGCAATAAGGCGGCCTCCCATTGGGCGCGCTGCTCTCCTGGGAACGCCAGGTGACGGCGGCGCAGGGCAGGCCGGGAAGGCCTACCGCCCTCCTACGACGCGCCTCCGAACTCGGCGGGGCCGGTCACGCCTGCCCTGGTTCCGTGCTTGACGTTTCTCTCACCAACTGAAGGGCTTTTTAAAAGGCCCAGCGGCTGCGGCGCCGCCGGTGAGACAGGCCGCCGTGGGGACGCCCACAGCCGTGACCCGCTGCGGTGTCTCCGCGCTTGGCCCACGGCGCGGGAAAACGTTCTCCCTCGGCCGCAGGATTTCCTCCCGCACGCACATAAAACAACTTCTACAGTCCCAGGAGAGGCAGACTCTTGAAGTGTTGAGTTCCAGCGCTGTGCCTGGAGCGAAATGCCAGGCGGGAGCTCTGCTGGGCACCTGCCGGCAGCCGGACACGGAGCAGCGCTCCAGGCACCTGCCAAACACATCTCGGGAGCTTGACCTTGCCTCCATTAAGGGAATAATCTTAAATAACCCCACCTACCAGTTTTTCAGACTAAATACAACAGTTCCCTCCCTCCTCTACTGCACTCCAGCTAGAAAAAAAAACCAAACCAAAATCTTGTAGATGGGTTATGTCAAAGGAAACGTAAGAATTGGAAAAAATATTATTACTGGCTGGCAACCACAGCATCGTGACATTACAAAACACTTCCTTCCACCTAGAGAAGGCGCTGAAAGGAGCTGCGGAAAGGCTCTTGGCAGCAACAAATGGAAGAGTCCAGGGCAGTGACGAAGGGAGACAGGTCCCCTTTGTAGGCTGCACATCTGCACACCTGAACCAAAACAGATCGTGGGGAATGATGTTCACATCCATAATGGCCCCAAGAGTTCAGCTGCCTCCGTGTAATGATTTTCAGGTTTTCCTAACGCTGCTATGCTCGTACAAATGTGGGTAATCAGTAACAGCTCGCTTCTGATTTTCATTTTCAGGAGTCAGTACAAGGTTAACTCACCGGCCCGTGCAGATCAGGGACGCATCCAGATGGGAAGCGTGTCATGTTAAACGAGATTCCCACCTGCAGAAAGAAGCACAAGATCATTTTCAATGCAGAATTTCATCCATCGCTCTAGAATAGCTGAAAGCGGAACTCAGTCTGCGTCCAGCTCAGAGAAACACCACCAAAAACGTGAACTGAGGCCAGACTAAGCAGGCCTGACCAGCAGGATGGGGAGAGACTGGGCGTATGCGCCTGCCAGGAGAGACTCTCCGGTATAAACACGGTGCTGAGATGCCTGCCTGTGGGGATCCGGGATGTTCCGTACCCACGAAGGAAGTTGGAAGCGGCAGAAATCTTTTTAACCCATGCTGGTTTCTAATGCATCTAAAAGCTATGAAAAAGCCCAGGACAACTCAGAATGAAAAGAGGACTTGGGTTCCACTGCCAGATGGAGCACTCCTTCAGCTCAGCATTTCATTTTGTCATGTTTTGGAGTTCATGGTTTTTAAAGAACCACAACCTAGTAAGTGTGATTGAAGACAGGCAGGTAAGAAAGGAATAAAATGCAAAAAAGAAGAAACTAATTCAGAGATTTTACTCATGCTACCATTGTGGACCTACCCTATACTCAGAAAGCTTCCTTCCCTAAGCAGATTGGTAGTACTTTCAGGAAGCCTCACATGTAATTTAACAGTCGCTCCTGTTAATTTAGTTTGAGCTTTTTTGCCCAAGTAATGTAACCTTACTTGGAAAAAATCCCAGACAGGTTCCAACCGCTTCATTTATAAACACTTTACCAAATCTGAAAGCACTACATCCTCACCCTGCTTTCCCATTCCTTCAGATTACAGACGTTGCATTTCTCTAGGCAACCATAACTTGTGCTTGCTCCAGTGCCAACTCTTTCAGTTTTGGACTTTAGTTTGTAAAACATAGCTGATAAGGCCAGTTGACTGTAAAATGGAATGCCATATAATTTCCAAATGGAATTTAAAGCAAACGCTGCTTAAAAGTACACACTCTTAAAGCAATGACATAGACAACTGGTGACTATTTGTTGTTGACAAGTTGGCTCTGCAGTTACTACATATTCAGATCTTCACCTTGTTCCCCTCTGTATTTTGCCCTTCACTGTTATCAACATGAAAATCTACTGTCTTTATTCATGCACAGCCTTAACTAAAATGATTCAGGCCACAACGCTGAGCTCGTCTGAACACAAAGAAGGGGTGAAGAAGAAAGTCACTGTCAGATTTAGGAGTGTGGTAGTTATATACACGGCCAAAAAACCCTCAGACTTGAAAACGAGGGGGAATTTGTAGCAGAGGGGTCAAGGCCGAGCACGAATAACTGGGACAGTCCCCAAACTCTGGGAATGAGTGTCGCTAATTTTTCACAAAATGCTGTTTAAAAGCGCCGACTCATCTGGAAAGCTTGAAGGGAAGAAACAAAACCCCAGAAAGCCTCACGAAGGGACTGCCCTCCTTCTCC
>VZZY01018353.1:3728-14115 GCA_013400335.1 Eurystomus gularis
CACCTCTGTAGTGTCGTGTTAGTGAAGGGTTCCTGTATCTGTTGTCTTGGAGAAATAGGATTTTAGCCGAGGGACAGCCCCGGACCCCCCGGCCCGGCCCAGGGTGGGTGCGACGCGGCCGGCTCCGGCTCTGCGGAAGCTCGGCTAACGGTTATCCTGACTGTTGTGACTATGGAATAAAGTGTGTTGGTCTGATGCCCACGGCTCCTGCTCCTCCTGCGCCGCCTCGCTCCTCCCAGGGGGATGTGGGGGCTCCCAGGGGGATGTGGGGGCTCCCAGGGCTATATGGGGTTCACTGGGGATGCAGGATTCAGAGAGGGATGTAGGGTCCCCACAGGGATGCAGGGTTTGGAGGGGATGCGGTGTCCCCAGAGTGTTGTGGGGTGCCCGGGGGGCTGTGGGGCTCCCACAGGGATGCAGGGTCCCCATGGGGATGCAGGTTTCGGTGGGGGATGTGCGGTCCCCACGGGGATGTGGGGTCTCCAGGGGGATTTGGGATCCTCAGGGGGATGTGGGGTCTCCTGAGGGATGCGGGGGCTCCCAGTGGCCCAGCCCCCAGGCACATCAGCTCCCACCCCGGTTCCGTGGGCTCCCACACCGACTGTCCCCTGGGGAGGGTCACCCTGATCGGCCGGAGCGGGGCTGGGTGTCCCCCGGGGGCTGTGCCGGCTGCTGGGGGGGGGTGTGTGTGTGCGCGCACGTATGTACGTGTGTGTGCAGGCTGTACACGCGTGCACGGTTCGTGTGATGGGGTGTGGATGCACACACGTGTGTACACGCGTGTGCTGTGCCCGCTCTGGCCACACGCAGCCCCACGGCACCGGCAGCTCCCCCCCGGAGCGGGGATNGTGGGGGGAGGGGTACCACGGGGGGTGCGCGCTGCTTGCGTCACCACCCACCCTCCCCACTCGCAGCTGTTGCTACGGCAACAAGGGGAGCCCGGAGCATCCCTGGGTACCGGCGGCCCCTCCCTGCCCCGGGCGATGCTGGGGACCGGGCTGTCCCCGCGTGGGGGGGGTGTGGAGGTGGCCGTGCGGCAGTGACCCCCCCATGGGCTGCAGCCGCTCGGGGTCAGCACCCAGCACCACCCCGGGGTGCTCTGGCCACAAGCCCCGGCTGGGACACCAGGCCTGGGGACACCGCCCGGAGCAGGGAGACCCGTGGGTCTGGCCTGGCCACGCTCCTGGCTCACCGCCCATCACTGCTGCCCTCTGGACCTTGCCACGGGCCGGGACCACGGGTGCCCAGTGCCCGGCGCTGCCCACACAGGCACATGTCACCGTCACGGGCCCCGCTCCGGGTCACACACACGCAGCATCTCACCGGCTCCACGGGCAGCACCAGCTCCTGGCCTCGCAGCTCTGCCCGCTGCCCCCCACCCTGGCGTGGACGCCCCTCACCATCCCCACCCCGAGGCCCTGCGAGGAGGACGGTGCCAGGGGAAGGTGCCGTGGGAGCCTTCCTGGACACGAGGAGAGCAGCGGGACCACCGTCGGTGACAGCACAGGGACGGGGAAGGATGCGCTAAGGCCTCTGCCCCCCCCCAAGAGGTAAAAGGGGAGCAGGCAGGGCTGGGGGGCAGGGATGTGGGGACACATGGAGGGTGCGGGATGGGGACAGCCCGAAGGAGGAGAGTGATGGGCACCAGGGGTGCACTAAAGTGGTCCGCAGGGTGACAGCCCCCCAAACCCTGGCAGCATCAGACTGGGCCCCCCCAGATCCCTGCATGTGAGAAGGGATGCAAGGACAAGTGTGTCCCCAGCTTCGGGGACACCCAGGCTGGGCTGGGGCTGAGCTGGGGGACAACCCGGTGTGTTCCCCCGTAAGGGCTTTGTTCAGCTCTGCGGCTGGCATCAAAAGGGTCCCGGTGCCGCCCCCTGACCCCCCCCCCGGCTGACACTTCCCCACACNCCCCCCCCGGCTGACACTTCCCCACACCCCCCGACCCTCTCCTTCCCCCGCCAGGTTGTGGGGCCACCCCACGAGGGGGCTGTTCCCACGGCAATGCCCCATCCCTGGGCAGGTGTCGGGGAGTGGACAAGGTGGCCCCCATCCCCACACTGTGGTGGCCATGTCCCCGCAAGGCAGCGGCCCCTTGGCCACCCAAAAGGTGGCCACATCCCCCCCCACTCCCCCGCCACCGCCTCCTCCTTCACCATCGCCGGCTATTGGGTGGCTGCGAGTGGCCTGATGTTGGGCCTGATCCTGCCAACCCGGCGGCGGGGGCTGTGCTGGGGCTGTGCTGGGGCTGGAGCCAGTCCGGGGGTTCCCATCCTCCATCCCGCCTGGCATCCCCGCCGGGATACAAGCAGCGATGCTCTTGGTCACCCAAAGGACGTGACCTTGGCCTCACTGCCCCAGCTGGGTCCTGGTGGCCCAAGACAGAGCCCTGCAGGTGGTGGAGGGAGCAGCTCTTGGGGTGCCTCTTGGTGCTCCCCAAAACAAACAACGGCCCTTGCGTGGGGGATACACCCAGCACGGGTGCCCTCTCCCGCACCCTGCACCCCAGGACCAGGGCAGGAGCTGATGGAGCCCCGCGGGTGCTGTGGCTGCAGGAGGGGACTGATTGTGGGTCCTGGGGTCCCGTCAGCATCCCCACAGCCCAGCCCGACCCCCTGTGCCCCCCAGGCTTGATGCCCGCCCGTGAGCCACACTGCGGCTGTGGGCTCAGCGTGGTACCAGGGACGTGGTATGGGGTGCGCTCCTACCTCCACCTCTTCTACGAGGACTGCGCCGGGAACAGCCCCGGTGGGGATGGGGATGGAGATGGGGACACACCCTCATCCCACGGAGTCTGGGCTCCCCTCCTCTGGAAGGTAAGAGACCTCCCAAACCCCCCCTCTCTCCTGGCGATGCAGCGGTCCCTGCCCGGGGTGCATCCCGCCATGGCGTTTGGGTGCCCTTTTCTCCAGGTGACCCTCTCCACGGGGACCCTGCTCCTGCTCGTGGGGGTCACCGCACTGGCTGCTGGCTCCCTGGTGCCCCCCAAGCTGGAGGAGACCGGGAGGAGGAACTGGTGGTGCTGGACATGCAGGCGGTGAGGTACAATCGGGCGCTGGGGATGTGCCGGCTGGTGGGCACGGTGCTGTGCACGGTGGCCGGGGTGCTGGGCACCATCGGGCTCCTCTCCCGGGTGCTGGACCCTCCCCGTTACCCAGAAGAGGAGCAGCAGCTCTTGCCCATCCCGTGTGGCAGCCCCTCACTGCAGCCCCCCAGCAGCTTCTCTCTGGTGATGCCCTTTGGCGTCTCCCACATTCACGGCGTCCCCTCGGCAGCACCCCCAGGTCCCTGGTGGGACACTTGAGGCTGGTGGGGTGACGGGTGATGCCCAGCCCATGCTGTGTGCCAGGGCCTGGGTGGATCACCGGGAGCTGGTTTGTGGTGAGCACGGTGGAGCAGCCGGCTCAGTCCTGGCATGGTCACCACGTCCTGTGGTCCCCCCAGGCCCCTGCTGCTGCCACTGCTCAGGGAAGGTGCTGAGAAGTCCCTTGGCAGGTGGCTCAGTGGCCACGGCTGTGTCAGAAACCCTGCAAAGCACCGGGTTTTGCACGGCCACAACCCCCTGCCCCCACTACCTGCTGCAACCTGAGGCCGTTTCCTCTTGTCCTGTCACTTGTTCCTTGGGAGAAGAGCCCGACCCCACCTGGCTCCAACCTCCTGTCAGGGAGTTGTGCAGAGCCAGAAGGTCTCCCCTGAGCCTCCTTTTCTCCAGGCTCAACACCCCCAGCTCCCTCAGCTGCTCCTCACCACACTCCTGCTCTAGACCCTTCCCAGCTTCGTTGCCCTTCTCTGGCCACGCTCCAGCCCCTCAAGGTCCTTCTGGGAGTGAGGGGCCCAAAACTGACCTCTGTGTATGTTCACAGGATGAAACCATTTGGCCCAGTTTCCCCGTGGGAGGCTGCTGAGGCTGGTGCTGGTGGCTGGGCGCAGTGGTGGGCACAGGGGTCTGCTTAAGGAGGACGGGGAGGAAGAGCTGCATGGTGCAGTGCCCACAGAGGGCAGCAAGCAGGGGAGGAAGAGGAGGGCTCAGAGAGCAGAGGTGCCCAGGAGCACAGGAGAGCAGCTGGTGGCTGCGATGCCACTGGGAGGGCTCCGGGTGCACCCTCAGCTCCAGGTGCCCAACCCTGTGCCCTTGGGGACCTGCTGGGGCCACCAGCAAAGCAGAGGTGTGTGGGGGTCCAACACGGCCATGGCCCCCACCCTCAGCACGGTGCTGAGCTGTGCCAGGCTGCATCCACCCAATGGCACCCACGTGTTTGCACGGGCCCCCATTTCCCTGGATTTGGGTAAATAAAAGCCGTGTGACGTTTCCTTGGCTCTGCTGAGTCCCGGGCAGGGCAGGCAGCAGCTCTGTGCCGCAGCCAACGGATCTCAGCTGGTGGCTAAAACCGTCCCAGCTCCGTGCCAGGGCTGGGCACGGCACCAACACAACAAAGGCACCGAGAACCACAGAATCGTTCAGGCTGGGAAAGACCTTGAAGACCACGGAGCCCCACTGCTGCTCCAGCCGCAGCTGCTGGCACAAGCAGCGGTGCTGTGCCTGCTCTCCAGCCTTCCTCCACCTCGAGAACCCCGCTGAGCCTCCCGCGCGTCCCTCCCAAAGGGCTTCGAGCGCCGTTGAGAAGATTGCTCCTGGAGAGGAAGCCAGAGGGAATTAAAAATAGCCCCATCCCGACCGGGTAAACACGGCCGCCAGCCTCGTGCCACCCGGCAAAGCCCGTTGCCAGCCTGGGGCAGGCGGCTGCGTCAGCGCGGCTCAGCAGGGATGCGACGACGGGCGGGCACCGTGCCCGGGATGTCCTCCCACGGCCAGGCGCCCGGCCCGGGGTGCAGAAGGGGCCGGAGGTCGGGCTATTTCCAGCCCTGCTCTGCCCAGCGTGGCAGAGAACAGCCCGGAGAGCCGGCGGCACGCGCGAGGCCTGGCGCTGGACCAAAGGCAGGCAGAGGGAAGGAGAAGCATCGGTCGGCTCTGCTCCGGCTCCGCTTCCCACGGGGCTGCGAGGCCCCGCGGGTCGGTGACCGCAGGGATGTGCCAGCTCCGTGCCAGGAGAGCAGCTCTGGCACTGCCAACCCCCTGCCACGGCCCCTGCCAGCACCGGGGGAGGGAGGGAAGCGTGTTTAGTAACTGTTTATTTTACAGTTATAGGGTTTGTACAAATCTGCATTTACACGGGTCTGTAGAAGTCTGTACAGAGTCACCGAAGCACCCGAAGCGACCGTCTCCTCCCAGGCCCTTCCTCCCCCGGGGACACGCAGGAGCTAAAGTGCATCGTGGCCAGAGAGCAGAGGGGCTGCCCCTGGGAGGGGGGGGTGCCACCATCCCGTCCTTCGGGGCAGCGCAGAGGGGTCGCGGGACCCCTCGGCAGCACCCCCAGGTCACCACAGACTCTCCTGCACCACGAGTTTCTAAAGTGCTAAATCCTCCGGCTCCGGTGGCTGTGGCCCTGGGGAGGTGGCGGGGGCCAGGACCAGGCTGTGCCCCCCGCCAGGCTGCGAGGGGGGACCCGCGGGCAGCCCCCCGCCCTCACCCTTGGCACTGACCACCCTGGAGCAGCCTCTGCCAGAGCAGAGCCACACGCTCCGGATCTCAGCCTGCGGAGGCAAAGGGAACTCCTCCGCGTCGGGAAACGTGTGCCAGGCGTGACTGTGCCCGCTCGCCCTTCAGCCAACCCGGCGGGCACAAAGGCACGGCCCCTGCCAGGGTGAGGGTCCACAAAACTCCCCCCGGGGCGGCTGTGAAGCGAGGGGCGGCAGGTTGGGCCAGCAGGGTCCGAGCTTTGCCGGGCGCGAGTTTTCCTCTCTATCCTGAAATCCGCCAACTCTCCCACCAACACCCGATCTGCAGGCGCTTGGCCCCTGGCACGGCACAGACGGCTTCGGGCACAACACAGCGAGGGCAGGGAGCGAGGAGGGAGCCGAGGGGACGGGTAAGGGCACTTGCGGGAGGCTGAGCAGCTCAGGGGAGAGGTAGAGGCGTAGAGTGGCTATTGGCTTCGTCTCAGCGGGACACCAAGCGGGCTAGAGGGATTTGGCTTAGCTTGGAGGGCAGGGAGCGCCGGGACTGGTAACGGGATGGAGTGGGGAGAGAGGGGCTCTGCAGGGACGGGGGTGGCCTCTCCGGGAAACTCCCTCGCAGGTGTTATTCTGAGGGGGGGAGATCTGTGACAGGCTTCCTACCGCAACGACTTCTGTCCTGCGCAAAGGGTTTCACGAGGTGGAAAAAGCCTTTCTCCGTGTTCGAGCTGTGAAAAAAAAAAAGTCTGCAACGGGTGTTCTTGGTGCCACTAACTCTCGTGGTGACACGATCAGGCACCTGGCAGCCCAGACCACGTGCAGGGCGAGTGACACTCGTCTCTCACCTCGCTGACCCAAGAGCTGACCACGCTACTGCCAGCGAAGGAGCCCCAGCGACGGAGAGCTGAGCTCCCTCTGCTCTGCTCCTGCCCCTGCCCGTCTCCTGGGAACGGATGGGGCTGCAAAAAGGAAGCAAAAGGAGCCGGGGAGTGTTCCATGGTGGAGAGAACCTCACGGCAGGGCTTTGTGAAAGGCTTGGCTCTACTCGGAGGCTGCCTCTAGGAAAGGGAAGGATCGGGCCCCCGGCAAAGCTGGACGCGGAGCCAGAGGGAACCCTGTGCCTCAGGAGAGACGCAGCCCCTCGCCTCCTCTGCCACACACCCAGGCCAGGCCCTGCCGTGACGCCCTCCTCCAGGCGAGGATCTGCCCTCGCTCCCACTAATTATCCCGAAGGGAGAAGACGGGATGGTTTTGGCACAGCCCATGC
Organism: Eurystomus gularis; assembly: GCA_013400335.1. NCBI lineage: Eukaryota > Metazoa > Chordata > Aves > Coraciiformes > Coraciidae > Eurystomus > Eurystomus gularis. Next base: position 10,510 of record VZZY01018353.1, read on the forward strand.
ACGGCTCTCTGCTCGCGCAGTCACCTGCACGCAGCCCGAAGAGCCCGACTCGTCCGTGGCTCCGGTTCCTCAGGAGATCGTGGCAGCTCCCGTCTGCTCGCTCCTGCCCAGGAGGGGAGGACAAGGTGAGCGTCGGTGCAGGGAGCAATCCTGCTGGGCTGGCTCCCATCGGTCTCTGTCACAAAGGCCAAAAGCGTCACTGGACGCAGCAAGAAGAAAAAATAATCTTCAGACAGGTCGTTTCCGGACACGTCCTTTCGTCAGACATCCCCCTTCCTGCCGAGGAAGGACGCGGAGACAGGGAGGGCCCTTCCTCCGGCTTCAGGGAAAAATCTGCAGTTCAAACTTGGGCGCCCACTCCAGCGCGCTCTTCACCACGGCCAGGGCAGCTGCTCCCAGCGCGACCGTCAGCCCCATCACCGCCAGCTTGACAAAGCGGTTGGTCCTTGGCTTTGTCAAGATGGATTTTGTCCGCTCCTCCCCTCGGAGCCGCTCCCTGAAGCGCTGCCTCAACACAGTGTCCGGTCTCTGCTGCACCGACGCCAGCTCAAAGTCCTTAAAAGTGGAAGCCGCAGTTCTGCAAGAGAAGAAAGGAGTCAAGGAGCGTCCCCAGCCTTGGTTCATCCTCCTGCCAGGAAGGAAGATCTTCCCGAGGAGGCAAGACCTGGCAAGGGGATGTGGAGACCGTGCAGGTGCGTGGGCTGCCCTGCACTCACCGTTCCGCCTGCTGCTGAGCTGCCTCCCTGGCCAGTTCGGATGGTGGGAACTGGACAAAAAGGTCCCCAGCTCTGCTGATGAGAGTCTCGTAAGGAAGGTCCTGTGGGATCTGGGACAGGAGGTGGTGGACAGAGGCCATGTCACATTCGCAGTCCAGAACTTCCTGCTCCCGGTACAGCACGATCTGCAGAAAGGAGCGAGAGCACTGAGGACATCCAGGGAAGTGGGGACGGCTCCTTGTCACTCACTTCAGAGCCAGAAGAGAAAAATGTTTCGCTTCCAGCTCAAAGATGTGCACTTCTTCAAGGGGACACACCACAGCGAAGCACTCCCGGTCTGGGCAAACAAACACCAAACCCTTCCCAAGGCCCTGAGGCTGTGGAAAGCCCCTTCCCGGGTAGTTAGGTCTGTCTGCTGAGCAGAACCTGCTATGGGCACATCAGAGACATGAGCAGAACCTCAGCAGGGCTGGACTCCGCAGCTCGCCCTCCAACAGAGGTGCGTTTGGCCCTCCCACAAGAGAAAGGGCAGACGGACGGACGCACAGCACAGGGCTGTCCCCAGCCAGGCTCCCCAGCACATGAAAACAAAGAACATCAAGTCCCGCTGCCTGATGGTGCTGAACTGGAGCAGCCTGCAGACCTGGCCACCCCCAGCCCACCCCAAGCTCTGCTGGATCCCACCTGCCCTCTGCCATCGCGGGGCCTGGGGATGGCAGGAGCACCGGCTTTGCCAGCCCCAAGCTCCCGGCACCTCGCGGTGTTTCGGTTAACCCCCCGGTCGCTCCGGCCAGCACCTACCACAGCAGCAAAATAAATGGGCATCAGCGGATGGCAAGCCAGGAAGAAGTCATATAATCGCACGACGTGCCTGAAGTCAGACAGAACGTGCCCGAACCAGGTGATGAGCCAGCTGAGAGCAAAGATGGTTCCCACCTCCGCGCTGCACGGGAAGGAAGGGCTGTTAGATCGGGTGCTGCCAGCGCGGGAACAGCGATGAAATGCTCCGGGGAGATCCCTGCACCACACCTCTGCGCTGGGAAGGGGAGATGGACCTGGCTGACCACTCGGAGCCCAGCCCACAGCCACGAGCTGCACCTCTGCTACAACCCCGCAGCAAAGTGCTGCCACGGCTCGTCTCACGTCCCCTGGGGCCCACAGCAGAGGCCCACACTTTGTGCTGTCAGAACCCGTCGGTGTGACGTACCCTGTCACTGCGGCACGCTGACCTGAGGACACCCCAGCCCCGCAGCACAGTCACCTTTCCTGACTCCCTTCCTCGTGGTTTACAAAATTATGTGAGTTTGTCATCAAGCCTGGTACCCAAAGACATCCTGGCCATGAAACAGGACAGAGATACTTGCCCAGAAAAGGACCCTGGGCTGGACATTCCCACCCACCCTCCAGCTTTATTCTGCCCAGACCACACTTTTGTGCCCCTACTGCAAAACCTGGGAATTATCCCCAGAACCAGGAATAAACTACAGTAAGGTGACACCAGCCACCAAACCAGGCACCCGAAGCAGTGGTAGCAGCTTCATATGACACCTTCTGCAACCCTGCAGCCCTTCCAATGTGGGCTGCAGACCACAGGGGTGAAGATGGCAGCGTGTAAAACCCCTCCAGGCAGGGCCTGCTCGGGAACAGAATTCCACATGGCTTTGGACAGCCACTGTCAGCGTGGACGTGCTCTGAGGAAGCCACTGGGGACGTGCAAATGGCCCCATGAGCAGTACTGGGGGGCTCCGAGGGATGGTCTGCATACCTCTGCATGAAGTCGTGCACCTCAGGGTTCACCTGGTCTATGATGGGCATCAGGTAATTTAAAATGTGCTTGGTATTATCCATCGTTGGGTCCATAAAATCCCTGAGGAAAGATGTGAAAGACGCTCCGTCAGGCAACCACGTCAGCGAGCTCTCCTCCAGGGAGGCAGTCAGAAGGTAAATAAGTGTCCTTGCAATAAACAGCTTTGCCGGCAACCCTCAGCCCCAAGGAACCGTGTCTGTTCGGGCCAGCCCCTCTCCTACTTCTCCGGGACAGGCAGGGCTGATCCGCAGGGAAAACCCGGCCCCGTCAGTCACGCTGCTGTCAGCTGACACTCGCGATTTTGCTGCAGCGCACCCGTGAGCTGTAAAAAAGCCTTTCCCAAACCTACCCCCGGCTCTGGGAGAGGAGGGGGAACCCCTCCGAAGCACCCCCAGCTGAGGGCTCGTTCTCGTTCCAGCACACGCGGGGCTCGGGACGCCGGCGGTACCGACCACCGCACCCGGGCTGCGGAGGCACCGCTGCCGAGCCGGCGCCCAGGAGCCGGAGAGGCCCTGGCAGCAGAGGACTATGAATAATGCATGTGCGCTGGCTTTTCCAACTTCAAGAGATGCTACATGTGAACCGACAGCCTTCAATTATCCCTTCCCCAGAGCACAGCTCCCTGCAAAGCCACGTGTGGTCACGCTGCTCTCACAGCACCCCTCTGGGTACGGACGTGACAGGCCCTAACCCAAGGCTCTTCCTTCCAGGCTCCTCTCTCAGGAGCAGCCCCATCTGCAGAAGTGTCCTCACAGCTTGAGGACACGCAGGCAGCTCCTCTCCTCCAGCTGAGCCCAACGAGTACCTGAGATGATGCGTCGAAAGCTTTTCCACCAGAGCAGTGGCCAGTCTGTCCCCCACCACCAGCAGGAAGGTGACCACGATGTCATGGTAGCCCTGGTAGTAGTGCAGCTGGGGGTTGCGCTTGAGGACGTGAAGGATGATATCGATGAGCTCCTCCTGCAACCCTTCCCTCTGGTCATCTGGCATCCCTGTGGGGACAGCACCGGGCAGCAGTGGGACAGGCTGTGTCACCAATCGGTGCCTGCAGGTGAGGCAGGGGTTGTCCCAAGGACTGGGCAC
>VZZY01018354.1:0-100298 GCA_013400335.1 Eurystomus gularis
AAAACAACAGAAGAAAAAAATCTGAGGGTGTTTGATAGCTAGAACTGGTTGCCCAGAGAGGTGGTGGAAGCCCCATCCCTGGAGACATTCAAGGCCAGGCTTGATGGGGCTCTGAGCAACCTGACCTAGTTAGAGATGTCCCTGCTTATTGGACTAAATGACCTTTAGAGTTCCCTTCCAGCTCATTACATTCTATGGCATAACCACAAGGACATGCAGCTCACATGGCAGTGCCTGTGACATGAGATGCGTCTAATGCTCTCATCTTGGCTATCATCAAAGGCTTCATGCCCTCCAGTTTCTAGAGGTTCTGTCCTCTTCTCAGATGGACAGTTCTGGCCTTCTTATGTCCCAAACAATGACACCAAATTTGTAGCAGATCCCTGGAAATACTTTTTGTATTTAAAAAGAATAATAAATCAGTACTCTAAATAAAAAGCTCCATGGCAAGTGATTTTATCTTTCTTAAAGCCCTTTGAACTTTTTAAACCTTCAAGTGTTTGATTTACTTTGTGGTTCAGATGCCAGCTCAGGCTGATTATTTTTGAGACTTGTGCTCTTGTCCTGGGTCATTGAGTTTTGCACTTGATCTTCAAGAGCACCTTAGCTTCCACTACAGGCTCTCTATGAGAACATGCAGGGTTGCATTCAGCTACAAGGAGAGAAAATACAACCCACCCCAAAGTACTGGAGTTGATTTACAGGAAAAGGGGCAATTTTTTCCTTTATCGCTTCTACTGTTGCAGAGAGATGAATTCTCCATTGCATAATAGCAGAACAAAAATAGATTGCTTCTGTAATATACTATACAACAAGCTGGAATACATCAGCCTTTTTCTTCAACAGTTCTTTGCCAAATGAAACCTTATCTAAGTTCACCGTGTCATTTCCCAAAATCCTGCAAGTACTAAAATGGCATTTCTGCAGTAACACAGCTGTTAAGGTCACGCATTGCCTATCCTGCCGCAATGCTGCTACCTGAGACACACAATGAGATTGGGAACACTTGGTTGCTTGCTGGGTGGACAGAGGTTTCCATTCATGATACTGGGGATGGGCAGCAGTGGTCAGGCACTTGGGCTCTGGGTCAGGTACTGGCCAGGTTTCTCTTTATTTGGGGCTGTATGTGTTGTGATGGATAACTCTCAGTAATTTGCACACTAAGTTTCCCATTCTGTTCAGTCTTGACACAGGAAAAGTGTCAGGGAAATGCCCTTGTTTATAGAAACCCTAATTAAAACAACTGCTCAGCTCTGTGCCATTGAAAGCAAACAACTCTGAAGGGAGCATTTGCTTTATCGGTACTTGGAGAAAAAAAAGCAATAAATGCTTACAATCTGGCTAAAATTAGGTGTTAAAGTGAAATATCTATTTTTCAAGTCTATAAAAAGTAAAACCTTTTTTAAAAAGTTATGCTATTTGTTAAACACATTTCAGGCTCTGCAGAAAAGCTATTCCTTTCAATCTGAGGGAAATGTTCCCTTCAACACAAGGACTTTATGGCTTCATCCTCCCCCAGCACCTCAGCCTGGTGTTTTTGTAGAAAGGGATAATAACTGAGACTAGCGGGAAACCAGTTCCTCCACATATTGGCATCTTGTATCCAATATTCATCCTTTGACCACTTTTTTTTTAAACTTGAGTTATCCTAGTTGTCTACATTTAGTCTGTATCTAGGGCTAAACTATAGCAGCTGCTCTATAACCCAACCACCCCTCCCTGGCCAAGAAGGGGCATTGGGGAAAGGAGGGGAGGCCCAACATTAAAATGAAAACAGTTTTGATGAAACAACCAAACTAATACCCATTCAAGTATGAAATATAAAAAGTTATACTTAGCTCAGTGAATGCACAGTGGCAACAATGAACAGGAAGGCAGTCCTCAGGAGCAGAATGGTGAGCAAACCCCTCCAGGTACCAGGAAGAAGAAGAGGAGCAGCAAACTCCCCCCTTTATACTGAGTATGGCATTTATGGGATGGGATACACCTGTAGCCAACTCAAGTCAGCTGCCCTGGCTGACTCCAAACTGCTAATAGCCTACAGGGGGCCTATGATTCTGTCCCAGCAAAACCAGGACATTAATCACCATTACACTTTGGCAAACCCTTATAGATGCTTTCAGGGCTGCATGCCGAAGGCTACTAGCCCATCCAGCCCCAAGAGAAAATGTATCTGCTCCTGTCTCACCTCCTTTCTGCTATGAACTTCACTCTAAAATTCAAAGGAATCACTTGTAACTGCAACATTATATAAATGTATTTGGAGAGTCTGGGTTTGGGATGGCTGCTCAGTGTGACAGGCTCTGCACTCCCAGCACTCCTATTGCTGCCTGGAACCAGCACAGATTGAGGTAGTGCAAACAAAATGTTCTAGCAGGAAAATGGGCATTTTATGATGGGTGAGGCTGACAGTTGGGTAGTACCTTGAATCTCAGCAGATTTCAAGATAATTCGCACAGAAAGAACAGGCAAAACTCTACTGCAAGAGCCACCTCAAGCAGACTCTCTTCCTGGGGAAAGAGCTAAGAGGTATCGCAGGGCTGTGTGCCCTGAACAAGTGTTAAACTATTCCCTGCATCCCTTCGTTGTCATCCCTGCAAGTATTGAAAACAAAGCCTCACATACTTCATAGGCAAACCAAAATGCACCTGCCCAGCCCCACCTGTATTCCTAGAGCACAGTGACAGCCCAACTCAGCCCTGTGACACACCAGGGTCCCCAGGTGGCCATCCTCATGGTGGCATGTGGATTTTGCCATGGCACAGGAGCCACATCGTCCCAACCAGGGACAGACGTGCAAAGATGCTTGCAGGAAACTGCTGGCTATGTTCAACAGTGACAAGCTTCAAAAATGGTAAATTATGGATTTTGGCATCATAGCAGGGTAATCCCCCCTCAACTCATTCTGTCCAGCACCTCAACGCCCTGCGCCTTGAGCAATGGCCTCATCAGGTGCTTTGGACGAGGGCTGCCAGATTTCGGGTGAGGGCGGGTGGGATGCAGATGGCAGGCACAGTTTGGGAGCTTACTTTTCTACCCCGGGGCCTGCTGGGCAGGATTGATTACACTGCTCAGAAAGCGGCATTAGCAGATGTTATTGATGTGGGACTGGCATTATCCACAGTGCATGCTGTCGATGTGCAGAAATACCACAGATGGCATCATTTTTAAAATCGCTCTGCCAAAATCTTTTAGAACAAAACTTGCCATTTCTGTTTGCATTGATCCTCCTTCCTACTATCAATTTTTGCTCTTTGCCATTAATGATGTGAGGAACAGGGAGTGGTCATTCTCATGCCGGTGCTTCCATCCATGGAAGGAAATAATTTTCAGAAATTCTCTTAACGGTGGGGGAGACCTTGTTTTGTTTGGGTTTTGGTTTTTGTTTTTCTCCTACTCTTGCTGCTCTATTTAACATCAAAATAACAGGGCTGTTAGACTGGCTACCAAGTCCCCAGATGGCCATAAGGAGAACTTGGTGCAGTATTTATGTGACGGCTGTACCATAAAAATGGATCAGAAAATGCTACAAGCAGAGAGCTTGGCTTGAGCCAAGTCCCGTGACCTGACACAAGCTGGAGCTGACGAGGGATTTCAAAGGCTGAATGATGCATTTCCAGGAGGGCAATAAGGAACATGACTTAGGGATAATGCAAAAGAAAACCTGATACCTGCAAGGTGCCAGGAACAAGGCTCAGTCCAACCTTTCCTCCATGAAGGGGCCCAAAGTAAATTTGAAATATTGCAGTGGTTTTGAGCTTGATTTTCATTTGCATGTAAAAGTTAGTCTTGAAAGGGTATCCCCAAGGTATGGGCCATCACACCGAGTTCTGATTTTATTCTTACTTGCTCCATTCATTCATTCTTATGAATAATAAAATAGGCCAGCTCATCTAGGATGTAGACCTCATACTTTTAAATGAGGGGACAGTGGAGCAAGCTGCTAAAATACAGGCAGCTGTAACTGCACCAACTACAGTTTTGCAGAGTGTTCCCATATTTCAGCCCTCAACTACCTGGACACTGCTCCCTGAATAGGGCCAGGCCAAAAGGCCAAAGTCCCTTTATTTTTCCTGGAAAAGGTTTCAGGACTGAAAAAAATAGGACAATCCAGAAAATGCAGATGCCTGGGAGCCCCAGCATGAAATGCAGAGCACAAAGATTGTGTATGTTTTCAGCACTATTACATTTGCAGGAACAGACTTTTTCTTGCAATGTATTCACATGAAGTTTTGTGTCAAACAGCAGATAATGAAAATCATCCTGGTTCCCATTACTTTGGTGGCAGCCTGTCTTGAATACAGCATTCAGTTCTGGGCCATCTCATTACCAGGAAAAACAGACAAATTGGAAACAATTCAAACAGCAGCTGAAATGATTTGGGGGTTGCAAAGATTGATTTATGAGAAAAGATGATGAACTAAATATATATAGCTTCACTGAGTAATGACTGGGGTTATGGTTACTATGTTCAGGCAAACAGAAAAGAGTTATTTTGTGAGTACAAAAATGTGATGCTAAGGGGAGCACGATAAAAATGACAGAAGAGAAAGTCTGAGCTAAGAAACAGGACAAAATCTCTGTGAAATAGTCTCCTAAAAGGCATGGAAAAACCTCCCATCTTTTTATTGACATTTTAAAGAAGACAGGGAAAAATATAGATGATACTGTTATTCAGCCAATTTATCCAATTGCTTTTTTATCAATCTATAACCCCAAAATAATTAAAAAATTTAAAGGGGACTAATTTATCCTATCCTCAGTATTCCTGAAAAATACCAACCGATGCTCTCTCTGTAAAACAATGATGGAGGAGAAATTTGTTCAGACTATGTAACTCCCTGTGGGAGACCTGGATTTTGTAACCTTGGCAGTTCTCAGAATGCTACAAATACTCCCTCAGAGAGGGGACAACATCTTTAATCTGATTAGTCTGTGGGTTTGGGGAGTTTCTTTTGTTTATTGCACATGGCAGGACCCCGTGTCTGTAGGCGACATCCCCGTGCCTGCTCCTGTGCTCAGAGCCCTGCGTGGAGCCCAGCTGGTGCTGGAGCTGCCACCCACCAACATCTTCTCACCAAGTCCAGGACCTTGCAACAGAATGGTCGTGAGGAAACCCAAGTCTTGCATCCAACCTGCTCTTCTGACATTGTCAAATGTCTCCATACATTTTCCAGCAGTGCAGAACTGCTTGCCTGGCCCCAGTATGCAGGGGGACATTCAGGCACAATGGAGAATGATAACAGGATGAGATAGACAAAATGGACAAAACTCTCTTATCTGATGTCATAGAATCATAGATTCATTTAGGTTGGAAAAGACCTCTAGGATCATCAAGCCCAACCTTTGTCTAACATCTCCCTGACCCCTAGACTGTGTCCCAAAGCGCCACATCTACTTGTTTTTTGAACACCTCCAGGGACAGTGACTCCACCACTTCCCTGGGCAGCCTGTTGCAATGCCTAACCACTCTTTCAGTAAAGAACTTCTTCCTAATATCCAATCTAAACCTTCCCTGGCACAACTTGGGGCCATTACCTCTCATCCTGTCATTAGTTACTTGGGAGAAGAGACCAACACCAACCTCACTACAACCTCCTTTCAGGTACTTGTAGGGAACAATGAGCTCTCCTCTAAGCCTCCTCTTCTTGTCCATAAGGAATGTCCAAAGCCATGAAGGAAATGCATAGTAGGTGGGATGAAATGTCTTCATTGGACCCATTTTCTCTGCAGAAATGGTCTAGTTAGAGAAAAACTACTTTGGTCTAGACTGCCTAAATTCATTATTATCACTAACCTTGGAGGTCACAGTCATGGCCACTGTGCTTGGGGCTGCACAGACAACTGTTGTCCAGCTGAGAACTTAATGAAGAAAATCTGCACTAGAAAAATTAGTTAATCAGCAAAATAGCTAAGGAAGTAGTTATTTTCTTTGGATGGCAACAATGCCAGCACTTTGCACAGCAATGCCTGTGAAAGAAGTAGCATGCAACATTAAGTGATATAAGGGAATGTGTCATTAAAGAACCAAAGGGCTATTTTTTTCTAAATATGTCATTTATAAAAAGAAAAAGAAGCCCCATCTAAACCTGTCCAAAACCATTGTTTTAACCAATGTGTTAAACCATTTTAACACATTGCTGTTTACTTCTGAAAGATGTTGAGAGCTTATCTTATCTCCTCCTACCACTGTTTGAGGCTAATCACAACGTATTAGTGCATTCACAGTATGAAAACTCTTTCACATTTTAATAAACCAGTAAAATTAACTCAGAGAGTTCTACAAAGTCTGTTTACCAAAGACCTAGTCTTTTCCTTTTCCAAAGTGCAGAAAACAGCTAAGAGATTGGAAGTGATGGAGGAACAGTGAAGCACTGGATGACACAGGCTCCTATTCATGGAAACAAACTACAAAAAAGCTCAGTGGGAAAAGAGTGGGAGCTGAAAACAAGCTTAAATGACTCAGGCTGCCCCAAACAGGGAGGCTTTCCAAAATCCGGCCATCAGCAAACTAGGGAAAAATTCCCACCCCCTAAAGTCAGTCCTGTTTCCCAAAGGGTAAAAATACCAGTTATCTGCTACCAGGGCAGCAGCCCAGAGTTTCGTCCTCCTGCAGAGCTCCAGATCAAGGGCAGTGCGTGATACAGCAGTGAATCAACCTGCACTGAGGAAACACTTTGATATACGGAACACAAAGGGACTTGACTTTGTTTGCTCTCCCCACTTAGAGAGGGACAGTTAAACCAAGTGTGTTTCCATCCATGGTTTCCTTATGCAAGAGGCTAGGGAAAAAATTTAGGGGAGGGCCCAAGAGACTGCAGAAGGCTTTGGGAGATAAAAACCATTGGGAAACAGCAAAAGGAGGTGACAGAGCAGTGTAGGGGATCTGGAAATTTGCTTGATGCATACAGTTGGAAAATTGCTTTCTTTTTTCTCAACACAGAGCAGATCCATGATTTCCCCTTCCAAAAAAAAAAAAAAAAAAGAAGCTTGGTTTACCAAGGGTCAGCAGATTTATTGTTAGCTTTAAATCAGCACAACTTCACCTGCGGGGTTTAGTTTTGGATATATTCAGGATGGGGAATAAATATATGAATTATTCTGGTATAGCAGTAGTAAATAGTCTGGCTGTCTCAGACCAATTTCTATGGTGCCATATCTCGTAAAGTCTGATAAATCCAGCATGTGCAGCTGCTGAGGAGTTTGGGCAGTGGAAAAAGGCCTATATGCCAGTGAGAATCTATATACCAGAGACTCACCAGCCATGTACTAACCCTGCTTTTGTGATGCTGAGATTTAGTTATGGCCTCATCCTCCTGTGTTTTGGGTTAGAGATGAGAGTAAAGCTGGGGAGTGCAGAGCAGCAGCAAGTGAACCTGCTGGACTGGGTTGTACTGAATTCCCCAGGCTGGCAGGAAAGTGTTGCATGTCTGCATCTCTCATTTTAGAGTTTATCACACTTATACCAGGTCCAGAGATTTTGGGGGTTTGTTGCTAAGTGACCTCTTGAAGTCCTCTGTCCTTTCCAGATGCAGTGGTTTGAATTCCCTGGATGAAAGAAGAGGTCCAAGAGGAAAATTATTTCTAATCCATTAGATTTCAGGAATTTTAGATAGCCCACCCCTGCTTCCCAAAAACCTTCTCCACTCCATCACTCCCAAACTTTAGTATAAAAATCTTAGCTAAATACTGTTTTTTATTCCTTACTATTTGTAAATGAGATTCAGCTTTACATCCAAAACACCCCATTACTTTTTACTATGAAACATAAATATGATCCTTTTCATACAAAGTTGAATTTTATCTCAGGAGTAAATAAAAAATCCCAATCATTATCTGGTTGTCAATATTGGATAAAAATATTACCATGTTAGATAATGAGAAAAGCTATCTAGGCAGCTGGAACAGCAACTCTTGTACCCACTACCAGAAATTAAAAACAGAATTATAAAAATATTGTTGTGGATAATTCCAGCCCAGAAATACTGAGCAGCTCTTGTGAATGATCATGTTTTCACTAATGCTTCCTGGCAGAACTGCATCCTTATTCATGCTGAAATCACTGGGAGCTACTCACCAGGAGGAGGGTGGTTTAATGTGTTTAGGAGGCTTGGAGAGCTGTCTGAAAGCAGTCAATCAGTCTGCATTGTGATATTCTGGTTCTGACTGCATTTTGTTTAAAAAGCAGAGGTAAATGTTGCCTGAGGAAATAAAAAGATTTGAGAGAAAAATGTGACTACAGAAGGCCAGCTGTCAGTTATCCAAAACATATTAAATCCTGGCAAACAAGTCTCCAAAATCACCTCCAACCAATTTTCTCCTTATTTTCTTTTTCTCCGGCCACACACAATCTTTATTCCACCAGGGCACCTACAGAGAGCTGAAGGTCTTGGTTCCTTAAACACCACCACCATGAGGTTGGTTAGACCAGCCCCAGTGTCAAACAAAAGCCCACCAGGAGCACACCTTGTGTGGGACGTATCAGTGCTCTCTTGTGTAGCACAGAATACTGCACCATTGTGCAGCAGAGCAAAACCATGGCACATTCAGAAAACCAGCCCTGGAGCCCTCCCTCTCAGTTATCTTGGGTCATCCCGGACACATGGGAGGTGTAAGACCTGCACCACTGTATTGCCACTTGCCTTTGAATTTATAAGGTGGAAAGCCATGGAAAATTGCTCTCCAAATCCAAACCTAGCCTTCTGCAGATGAGTAAAATAGCAGGATTATCCTGTCTGCAGTATCTTATACAGCTGAGGCTTTATTTGCTGAGTGCTTTTCTGACAACGCTGTCCTCTTAGGCGCTGCTGGTTGCTGGGTATATGTATGTGGTGGTGGCTTTTTGCCAGAGCATTTTGGTTTCAGCGGCAGAGGTTGTCAGTTCAGTGTTTGCTTGATATTGCTCTTTTCTCAGGAGGATTCCTCTGTTTCCTCATTCCCCTCGCAGCTATCACTGTGCCTCTCCACGGTGCTCTTAGCACCATTTAAACCATGCCAGCACATCCTATTTTTACACACTGAGAAATGGCAAACCTGTAATGAAATATGGGCAAGAAGGAGAGCAGTACAATAGGTGGTGCACGATGCTCACTGTGCAGATGAGTATATAAAACAGCGATGCGTATAACATCTCTGAGCCCTGCTATATTTTGGCAGCCTATTTCCTTCTGGTTACAATTCAAGCACTAGTGCAGTCTGTGGAGACTCGTACAGGTTTGCTCTGGGGGCTGCTTGTCTGAAATACATATCTCTGCATCCCTAGCCTTTCAGAGCAGTCAACATCAGATGGGATTTTTTAGGCATCTGATCTAGGAGAGAGCTCTCCAGGGCTGATGTCACTGTACTCCACATGATATATATGCTTATTTCCCTGGCAGTCAGTCCTAGCGGGTGTTTGATGTGCAGAAAGTTTTTCTTTCAAGCTGCAGACTTGATGAAGGCTACAGCCAAAGGACCAGGGGGCTCCCGGCCCCAGCCAGAGAAAATTACAATCCTGCATGGAGAATTGTGAGTTGAACGAGAAATATGAGATGCCTGATGGCCTGCTGATGGGCATCATGTGCAGCTCTCTCTGAAATTTTTGCACATTGACCATTAGAGGCAATGAGAAGAAACCATTTCAAATTCATGGGCAACCAGCTATCTGACTGAGGATATTCAGGCTGGCATTTGTGAGGGCACTGCTGCCATTCACCAGGCAGGCAAAGGACACCTGATGAGGTATTAGGAGCAGACAGCAGTATTTAGCTGCTTTCATAGTGTCACTGCCACATGAAAGGTGGGAAAGTAGGGGTATAGAAATCCTCCTGGCTTTTGGGCTTGTTTTTGTCCTCTGTCCCTGTCCTCTTTTCCCCTCAGTACTGTAAAACATCATTCTCTAAGTGCATCTAAGTCACCTGAAGCTTCAGAGCGGCTGCATGTGAAGATCTGAAAGCTTGCATGAGACAGGTCCTTCAGGGAAGCAAGAAATGTCCATCCCATGGCTTTGTTTGGAAGTTAGGCTCCCCCCACTGTGACTGGTGCCAGGGAGCCATGGATATGTGCTACATGGGCAACAAGAGAAAAAGGGAATGTTGTGGGAGGAGAAGGGTGGCAATAGAGTCATTGTCCCTCCCTCCATCCCTACAGATGCCCTCATAGGTTGTGATATATCAGTTGTGCACCAGAGAGACATTGTCCTGGGAGGCCTAGAAGTAATGCCATTACAAGGAGGATCATGCTCGTCTGTCAGTTCTTTTGGTTTTCGGTCATAACCAGCTTTCATGTGACAGAAGTTGGGGCTGTCCGGCTGGAGATGCTGAGGCTGGCTCCCAGCACAGACCTGTGGCCACCACAGCTCAGCAACCCCAGGATCAGCAGCAGCACAAGGCCCTGAGCAAAATGGGCCAAGCACGGGCCAGGTCTGGCCAAAGTCAGTGGGATCTATGGAGGGTCAACACCTGTGTAGGTCAGCCCCAGGAGCTCTCCGGTGAGAATAACAAAAGCAATTTTTCTTACATTCATCCGCTTAACACTTGTGCTTTCCCTGCCTGACGGTGGGACCAGGCAGCTCTGAAAACACCTGTAGTTTTCAACTTGAAATGTTTGCGAAACATTTTCCGATCTGGGCAGAGCAGCTGAGACCTGAGCACAAAGCACGGTTCACTTTTCTGCTTTTACAGTGCAGATTTGCTCACCCTCAAGGCTGGACCTTGTGCTGGGTTAGGGCTGATGTGCGCCTTCGCCTTTCCTCATCAGTGCTCAGTAGCCTGTGAAGAGGAAAGGCTTTGTTTTAGTGGGAGCAGGTGTTTGATTACCTTGCTTCTCTCTTTTCATATTAAACATATCCCCGGTTCACCTCTCTAGGAGGGATAAGCTCGCGTTTGCGAACGCAGCAAGGGAAATCACTTGAAAGGCGACATCAGAGGTAGGCTGTCTGAACTGATAGTTTGATGAAACAAAAGAGCAAATGAATGAAAGAAAAGCATTTAAAGTGTTTTCTGCCTGCGGAGAGCAGCTCAGAGCAATGCTGCAGGCCAGCCCCTCTCTGCGGCAGGGCTGCCTACCTCGCAGAGAGCCCCTTCCCCAGGAGGCTGGACCCTTGGAGATGTACCCAGAAAAGGGGAGAAATTCAACCCTCTTTCCAGTACTGGTGCTGCCTCCCTGCTCAGAGGCCGAGCTGGTGGCAGATGCTCTCCTGCACCAGACAAAGGAGCTGTGGCATCCCCTTGCAGGACAGCATCCAAGGACAGCAAAGGTGTCCCCAAAGGGAACATAAGATCCATTACTGGCTGCGCCAGGCAGCAGAGCCGTGCCCAGGCACAGCAGCTGAGGACTTGGCACCTGAGCTGCCCTTGGCCTGAGCACTGGGTTCAGGGTGCCAGCACCAAGTGATGGTGGGCTGGAAACAGGGAGTCACTCAGGGGATGGACACATAGACTGACATTTTTGGATGTAGAGGAAGAACTGGTGGGGACCCTGCCTGGTTTCAGTGCACCCCACGTGAAAGTGCATCCCCTCAACTTGGGCCCGATCAAGTGAATGAACAGAGAACTGTTATCCAGGTTACATCTTTGTTTCAAACAGAAAGAAAAGGCAGCCATGCCTCGGTGAATAGAAGCCCATTGCTCTGCTCTAACCATCTGTCAGGCTCCCTGCCATGGTGTCTGTGTGTTTGCTCAGGCGTTGATAGGGAATTACCCACCTTATATCATGGCAGATTGTCTTTTGCCTGCTCACTACTCCATTCCCCTTGTGAATATTTTGGGTCTTTGCCTCCAGTGGCTCAAATGCAGGTGTTGGATTATAGCCATGGAGAGCCAGGGATAGAGAATAAAGAAATTCTTAGGTGTCTTTGAATGAAGATGAGGTTGGAAGGAATTTGAGTCAGCTCTCCCAGAGTTTGCAGATACCAGGGCAGCACTAGGATCAAAAGAATCATTGTTCCCCTTGGCATGATGCTGGAGGATGTTATCTAGAAACTGGTCCAGAGTACAGACTCATGGCCAAACTGGAAACATTTGACTATTGGAAACATCTGACTATTGGAAACATCTGCTGTTCTCCTCTGCTTCTTAAATGTTTCGCCAAAATATATTTCTTGTACATTCCCAGCTCAGAACAGCTTGTTACGAGGTTTAATTCGTGATGTGTAATCTTGTGACACATTGCTGCCTGATGATGTAGGACATGGAGATGATGAAGGAGGACAACTGGAGTCTAAACGCACCAGGAAGAGTGCAGTGCCCAGCTTGGAAGCTGTACAAAGGATTTTCAGAAGCATTAGCCAGCTTGCTGTTATTAGTCCTAAGAACCAGAGAGAGAAAGTTATCACAGCCAAAGATAAAAGATCGTTCAACAAAAATGCCTCAGAACTTAATGTCCTGCTGAAATTTCCAAGGTTCCTCTGATATCCTGATGTGATAAAGATGAGTGTCCTACACTGGTGTCCAAGCTCCTCACTCCATGTATGGACATCTAAATACCCTTATCCAGTCTGTGGGCTTAGATGCCCTGTAAACCACACTGCTTCCTTAAGAAGTCCCCCCTGCATAGTGTGGTGTACCTCCTCTGTCCTAGCTAAATGCTACAGCTCCATCCAGCCCTTCAGATTAATCATATCCTGAAGTGCTTTGCTGAATCAGAGCAGGCCTTCACTGCCAGGAATGGTGGGAATGCTCTCACTTCATCCCAGCTCTTTGGAGTTTCTCCAGGTTGGCCATCTCCAGAGTCAGAGAATGATTCAACCCATCCTGAGCCTGGGATCTGAAATAGATGGGTTCAATTGATTTTGCTCTGATAATGCCATGGTCTCTCCTCTAACAGGAGACGGAACAATCTGGCAAGAAACAGAGTGTTTAGACAGAGAGAGAGCTCGTCATCCAAATGAATTTGGGACTAGGTGTGGATGTTCAGCTCTTTCAGCCAGATGCAAATGCTCAAAAAATTTGTTCCTTACTGATTTTTTGATTGGTTGAACTTAAAGGTCAAACACTGGACTTCAACATTACAGTCATGCTTTATATGAAAGATGAGTGTATAAATACTTTATGAAGGGCTAATGAACAATTAATAGTTACTTCAAGTAATGGATAATCAAATATTATGGATTTTTATACAGTTCAACAGGTCAATATGTTGCTCGTGACCATAGCTGATTGCTACCCATAACACCTGAGTGATGTGATTATGACCAGCTTTAACACAAGATGTTTGTGTCTGTGCAACATCTATTAACCCTCTCTCCACTGTTATAGGAAGAGAAACCTCCTATACAGCATGCCCAGGACTGATGGGTTATGATACGAACATAAGGCTGTGGGCTGTTCAGTAGCTCATTTGTAGCTCAAGAACTTGATTGTTGACGAGCAGAAAGAAGTAGAGACAGATGAATGCAGACTGCAAACAACGAGCAACAGCTGCTAACTGAACAGGGAAAGCTCCGAGTGCCAGAACGGTACATCCAGAAATCCACAAGCAACGGGGCTTTTTAATGTGTGCTTGGGGGGCTTTTGGGAGGACTCCAGGAACTCCTTCAAGGTTTAGTCACATGCTTATCTGTCTCTCCTACTGTTTGAAAATTACAGCTTACAGAGCAGGTCACCTCGTTACCCCAGGTGGGTTTGTGCAAGAGAAATTGCTCCTTCATGATCTCAGCCTTGCTACTATGCAATCAATTCTGCTTTTAAGTAGTAAAGAAGCTCACTGGAAGTTGCCTGTTCTGATTACAGCATGAAATGTCTAACCTTGGTTTACAGTGACTAAAACTGTGTAACTTGTAGCCCGAGATTTACTTGGTCTGAGATGGTGTTACGCAAAGAGGGAAAAACAACTGTTTTGAAGCCTCCTGGAAGGCACTGAACACTTGCGTGAGATGGAAACACAGCTGATGGAAGAGCGGCAAGGGCTTTCTGCACAACTGCCCTCCCAAAATGCAGCTGCTAGCACCGAACGCTGCAAAGAGCATTAACGCAGATGCTGCTTATTTGTCCTTGGAGCTGCGAGGATCGCTTGAGTGACGGCTGAGGCATTTCACACACCAGTAAGCACATTCTCCCCAGGTATTTCTGATTGCCGTACATTTTGTTTGCTGACAGGTTTGTGGCAATATGCTCACTCCGGCTAAAAATTACACATTGGCTAACAGAACAGACCTAATTTTCCTTGCTTTTACATGGGTTTTGCAATCAGTGTAACTTCAGTGACACTCTACTTTTATACCAGAAATAGCACTGAGGAAATCGGATTTAACAGAGCAGAGAGCTGTTCAGTGTAGCTATTGTAGGAAGGCAAAACCAGGCAGAGGCATTTTTCTGCTCTTCCTGACCCTGGTATGGGCCAAAGGCCAAATCTGCCACCAGTACAAAGTAGAGCAACCTTCAGGCTCCTTTAAATGGCCTCAGTTTGTAAAAGCTGCTAGAGAAATTTATGGTACCCATGGTTTCCACATCACCATGTGCATACCCCTCCAAAACATGAGTAGAGCTGCTGCTGCTGCAGTGTATGAGTTGGTTGTGGTCCCTGGATCTGGCGGGAAGGAAGCTGAAGGTGGGAACTGGCTGCATTCCTGAAGGCATCTGCAACCATCTTGAGTATACAGAAGAAAATGTTTTTCAGCAAATGAGTACCACTCAGATGCTTGTAGAGGAAAAACCCCATCCTTCCCTCAGAACTTGTGTTGTCCTCATCGCCAGTGACCAAGTCATTATTGGGGGTTTTTTTTCTTGATTTTTGACAGCCATCTCATCCTTGTGTATTTTGCTGCAGACATTTGGGGTTTTTCCCCTTCTTTTGCATGAATGTAGGGTAGGAATGGGGTAGGAAAGGAAAACTTTTCACTTGTGTGGGTAATACAGAAGTGACCACATCTCTGCCATGTCAGAATTTCCACGGGAAGCTTCTGGCTTCCTTATCCCTGCATCTGTGTCTCCAGTCAAGGGTGGGTGGCTGCTGCAGGTTCCCACCCTCACTCCATTCCCAGGACTTCTTCCCAACCAGCTGAAGCTTATCTAATGAGGGAGGGTAAAAAATAAACCCTGTTAGCTTGCCAATGCCTCCTGGATGGGATGTGCAGCCTGGAGAGAGCAAGGTGTCTGCCACGCTTGTCCTGGATAATGAAAGGAATAAATCAATTCATGTCCAACAGTGGGAACTTCCGAGTTGATGGATGGCACTTGGTGAATATTAAACTCCCTTTTTTTTATGGGATGGATGTTCTCCAGCCAGACAAATTTTGTCCTTTCACACTTCAGATGAGGGAGCTGCAGCAAGCTATGGCAGTTGCTGAGGATTGGAAATCACCTCCCTGAGGCAAGTTCCTGTAGGCTTCCAGGAGCAGCAATCTCTGTTTTTAAAGACACTTCAATACAACTTAAGGCTGAAATCAGTAACTCTGAAAGATCTGAAAACGGCTTCATTCAGCAAGGACCTCACTATGTGGGTTTATTTAGCTATCCATTGAAATTCACAAAAAGGAAATAATCTAAACTAACAGTTCACACAGTGCGGGTTCTTGTATTGTGTTTCCCAAGAGATCATGTTGCATCCGTCCTCCTCTTTTCCCATGACAAGTGATAATAGTTGTTTTTATCTGTTAATAAGATAGCACGGGAATTCTTGCAAAAATTTTGTGTAGAGAGATGCACGTGATTTGTTTCAGCCTTTCAGCTTATGCTGTTTCCTCTTGGTTGTGAACAGGTCAGGTTCTTCTCTAGGACAGGATAAACCATGGGTCTGCCTGGTCTGAAGGGCTGCAGCACTGGGGAGGTCCCAAAGACACTGTGGGATCAGATACATGTTTCTAAAACCTGGCATGGATGGAAAGCAAAAAAACCTGAGCCACCATGACCAAGAAAAGAAAGAAAAGGTGAATGATGGAAAGGACGATAAGCTTCTTCAGAGGTCATCTAGTCTAGCAGGCTGTCCCACTGCAGATGCAGTTCTGTTGAAACTACTCCAAGAAAAATTTCTCAAGCCCTTTCCTAAAAAGCTCCCTGGACAATCAGTGCCAGCACTTAGTTACCCAGCTGGCCAGAAGGCTTTTGCTGGTGTGTTACTTCAGAGCTCATTGCATTACCTTACCTGCAGAAGCTGCAGGCATTAGCAGATTAGAGCTGAGGACTTGGCCTTTTGAGTATGAAATTGAACAAAATTGTAAATATCGGCATATTATACACTCCATGCAGCAGGCCTGAAAAGGCTCTGGGAAGGTTTGAGCATTTATAGTTTTCACAGAAAGAACTTAAAGGAGATAAAGACAAGTATTAACTTTTAAAATAAGGGCTGTATTTCATATAATAACTTTCATTATCTGGTGCTGCTGGCCTGAGCCGTGTTAGTCAAGTGGATTTGTGGACTTCTAATCTGTATTGTTCTGCTTGTTATTACCCTGCCGTTACCCACTGACTCCTCTGTCAGCTGGGAAATAGGAAAGGCTCATTCCAGTTTTTATTTTCCTTCCGAGTCTTCAGGAGCCTTTCCGGCTTCAGGGAGGTCTGACCCACACACAGGTGGAGTCCAAGGGAAGTTTTCCAGCAGAGAAAATCCCTCCAGGGGAAACACTATGGCTTCACTTCCTCAATAGCTGCTGCTTTTGTGGCTGATGTTGACACAACTGGAGACTACCAAGACAAGGCTGAACTTTTGATACTCAGAAACTGTACTTTTCCACTTCTGTATATTTTATGCATAGGAGAATGCTGTCCCAAAGCCCGGGTTCCTTTATTCCAAGTCACTCTTGCAAGAAAGGGACTTTTTTGTCCTGTGGGGAGCAATACAGACACTCACACAGTATGATGCTAATCATACCCCAGAACACGTTTAAGTTTTATTACTTATTATGGGCAAATGCTGTCACTTCATTGTAGTCAGGCAGGACATTTCTGGGTCCTCAGCTAGCTTCACTGGAAAGACAGGGGATAATGACTTTCTACATTCATTACCTTCGCAGTTCACAACACGCCACTGACTGCATCTCTTGGTAGACTCTGAGGTTTGTAATGCAAAAGATTTTACTGCGATGCATTTTTCCAGAGGCTCATTTTTAGCACTTACTCATACAAGAGGTTCTTCTTCTACTAATACATTAGTAGCAGTATAAGATAAAAGAACTAGTTTAGAGACCACACTATGGTCTTGTTTTTCTTTCTCTCCTGAAAAGATGTAATAACACACCATAGTGCAGCAGCTAGCACTCACACTTTAAAGTCTTTGCAATGGAACAAAAAGGGATCTCCTGCAAAGTTATTTCTAAGTGGCCTTGTTGTTATGCTGTCTGGGTACCAAAGGCTGATTTACTACCATGTGGAATTTGGGACATCATCAATATTTAATCTGTATTTTGTTTCCACTGATACCTGATTGTTTCTGTGAAACAGGTTTGGCCTGTTTAAATTTTGCAACTTTCTGTAAACTAGAGTTTCCTAACTGGGCCAGGTAGGATCTTATGCAGAAAAAAAAAGAGCTTTTCACTATCAATATGGTACAGCACTGCAGAAAGCCTATACAAAACACTGCAACAGAATAAAAGCATGTTTTTTTCAAAATAAATAATTTGGATTATTTCAATGTGCCCACAGTCTAGCTAGGTTACTTTATTTCTGTACAGAATATCATCACTGATGTTTTTAATGTGATCTACCTGAAAGATATCTGCGTGTTCTCACAAATGCTGGCTTTATGTTGTCAGTTGAGAATTACAACAATGTAATCCTAATCCACATTACTTCTGTTGCTTCAAGAAAAAGAATATTTGGAGCTGGTGTTATTTTGATCCTTAGCTCCTTACTGTCTGTTTAAAGAAGTCCTTTTGCTCTGTTGACCTGTTGCATCATTATAGTGCCTGAAGCCCTCAAAAATGTTAACGCTTTTGCTGAGCCTGTGAGCTCAGGAATTTAGGGCTAGTGGGATCTCACAGGTCACTCAGGAGAGTTCCTTCTTACTGCAATGGCCTCATACAGCCCTTTCCATGAACTATGTCAGGGCATTTTTATTTTCTCAGCTGTAAAATGCAGATTATTACATAAAGATTGCTCAAGCACATACAATCTGCATCAGAGCTGCACAGTTGACCCCAGATGTGCAGATATTTAACCAGAAACCAAGTTTTACTCCCATGCGTTTGGATACAGAGAACTAGTTTAGGCACATACCTCGTAGAAGATGAGGACAGTCCTAAAAATAAATTTTTCTAATTTATTATTCTCTTGTTTAAAGGCAAATAGAAACCACTTCATTGTAAAAGTCTGCATGGTTCAGCTTTCCCTCTTTTTCCACCTGCTGCCTTTCTTAATGCAGAGGAGCATCTGAGAAGCGTATGCTTTTTTATTAGCAGGAGAGACAGGCTAAATTGGGATATGATTCATGCTGCCAATTTATGCCTTCTCTTCCTTTATTGTCAGTGCCTAATGAGAGGTAATTGCAAAAGCTCGCAGAGGGAGGCACTTTTGGAAGGAGAGAGAAGAATTAGAGAAGGTGTGGGTAAGGTTGTTTTCACTGTTCAGAGGCTTTTCATTCCACTGTTGGTCTGTTCGCGACTTTCCAAAGTTGCTCCTGTCAAGGCTGTATATAATTTCCAAAACTAGAAATTGCTGGGATGGATCAATACTTGTAACAGATCTCTGGCCATTGCTCAGAATGAGTCAGGAAAGGCAGCCCACCGATGCAATGAACTGTCATCAAGTCCACACACCAGCCTGATTTTCAGATGAGCTCTCTGCTCTGAGGTAGGAGCAACACATTTTGCTGCTCCCTCAAGATTGTCCTAATCAAATTACCCGGGCACAGTTCACTGTAGGCACAAAATGGCATCTACAGATGTAAGCCCTGCATCTCTTGTTTTCACAGAAGAGCTAGCAGGATTGGACACCTGAAAAAAAGCTTGGAAGCGGACAGCTATTTCCCAGCATTAGGCTCCGGATTTCACTGTATTACACTTTTCCTGGTTTGATAATATTATTATTAAAAGGCTTTCATTGAGAACAGAGGCTGGGTTCAGTACATGTCCGTGAGGCGGACTGAGATCACTTGCCAAGTCATTAGAGAAGAGGGCTGGCTGAGATAATTTTTCATCCTTTATTGCTCTTTTTACTCAGAGACCTCCCTAAGTGGGAGCTGGGGACCCCCATGCAGGGGTGGCCCCAGTGCAGAATTTTCCAGGCAACAAAGCTTAAGTCTTCAGGCAGCTCACAGGAGCACTGGCCCATGAAATCCCAGTATTCATCAACTCCCTCTAGCAGTGTCACTCCTCTCTCCTTGGCTCAGAAAGGAGGCAATAAGTGCCGAGGACAGGCTCAGATTCCCCAAATCCCTCACTGCGGTGCAATGTTGCATTCAGTTATGTAAAAGAACTGAGTTAAAGGATACTGCTATGTGCTCTGGTTGTTACTGGCAATTCAAAGAATGAAACATCATCACTGCAGAAGAAAAATTTTACACAACCAGTCACAGCCAGCTTGCAGCTTCGGATAGTTCATATGTCCATGCTGTGATACCTCTTCCTGTGAAAAGCTGTAGCTCCATACTGTGTTAGAGCTGCATGAAGGGCTGATGTCTCCTTTAACATGTGATAAGCTAATCTTTAGCCTGATAAACCATGGATAGCTAAACCGAGAACTAAGCACTGTAAAGAACAACCACTAATCAGTGATACAAATAGCTCAGTCTGCATCAAAGGTAATATTTTAGCACATGCATCTAAAAAAACCCTTCTTAAACACTCTTCTACCACAGTTCTTTGCCACAACATTAGCACACCAAGACCATGGCCAGTTGCATTGATGGATTTGGTCTAATTATCTCCAGGTATTCTTTGTCTCTCTGGCTCCATCTATCGTCTCTCATCTCAGCCTTAAATTGCCAGCTCT
Source organism: Eurystomus gularis (assembly GCA_013400335.1). Lineage (NCBI taxonomy): Eukaryota > Metazoa > Chordata > Aves > Coraciiformes > Coraciidae > Eurystomus > Eurystomus gularis. The sequence goes on from VZZY01018354.1 coordinate 19,842, forward strand.
GGGACACAACCTGCCCACTGGGTCTATGCCTAATGCATCACAGTAGGAACTTCAGGCACTGGAGAGATGTGAATAATAAATAAATAGAAAGTGAAATACAACTTTCGTCCAGCCTAATCCAGCATAGCAAGAGCAGGTTCCCAGGGAATGGCAGTATATTTGTTTTCCAGATCATTAGTTGATACAAAGGAAAGCAAGAACATTTATCAGCCTCCCTCAGAATCACCTTTAACAAGAATGAATATTCACCACTATAAATAAGACTGTTTCAATTAAGTCTGCACATAAAAATGCTCCATAGTGTCACAGAAGGCTGTGCTATTCAAGAAGAGGTGCCTAGATGAAAGTATTTGAGGCTGTATTTGAGAACAAATTCAACCGCCTCACTTCCAGTGTTTCACAATTAGTCACTGAAAATTATGATGTTTTCAGCTTATTTGAATGTCAGCCCACAAGTTGAGATGTAGAAGAAACCTCGGGCTTGTTATTTTCTACCTGTTAATGGCAATCTGGTACCATAATTGCTTTCTTGTTTAACTTCAGATGATATATGGTGTTGGTGATAGGTTTGTTTCCCTGAGTATCACTAACAAAGAGCAGTCACAGTCCAGAGCTGCTCATTACAGCCTCCAGGGAACATCATCCCTCATGTGGCATGGTGACCTGACCATTCTGTCCTACTACACAGACTTGTTTTAGCATACCCCTCTTTTGCAAAAACACAGCCATTTTCAATACTGCCTTCAAAAATCTTAATGAATCAATACCCCCTCTAGACAAATACAGGCAAAAAAATGTATTTTAGGCTGCTGAAGACCAGTACAGTAGATCTCCAGCTCAGAAAGTCACTGGTCTTCTGAACACCAAGAGCTGGGACAGTATGCTGGGAAAGTACTTGCCCTGTGCCGTGGGACCCTGTTCTTGGTTGTTCCCAGAGACTAATGGGAACCACGGTCTGAACCAGTATGGCTGTTGTGGTGTTCTCCTGTAAATGGCATCATTTACTTAAAATGAAAATAAAGATTAAACAATGGCTCTAAAGTCAAATGTTTGCCACAGGAAAACTAAGGATAGACAACAGTTTCATGAATGGGAATGAGTTGATGAACAACCTCTCTCAGCTAACCTTTCCTTTCCTATTCATTGAGAGAGCTGTGATGTGCAACCACAGTTCTTCAAGGGACGTTCACCCCTTTAGATTCCCCTTTTTTCTTCACATATGTGAATTTATCCTTTGTAATAAGAACAAATCTAGAGGAGCTGATATACTACTGAAAAACATGATGCCAGCAGTTATAGGGAATCAATGAAGATATTTGCTGAAGTCAATAACCTAAATTACCAACAAAATAATAGCCAGTATAAGCAGTTCCTCTATACTTCTCTAGTACAAAAATCAGACCCTGCATCTAAATATGGTATCAGAGACAACAGTAAATGGTTCCAAAAAGGATTTAGCCTGTTGCAAGATTGCCATAATGCAGAAAAGCGGTAATTTACTCTGAAATTACAAATTAAATTCAGTTCATTCAATTCAAACAGCTTCAGGAAAAGCCATATCAAAACTAGAAACCATGACAGCTGTGTCACCCCAAGTAACAAATACAATGAGGCTTTGAGATGAACACCTACTATTAAGTCAAAGAGAGCAATCTATGGGCAGTCATGGTTCAGACATCCTGATTAGCTTTAATTAAAATTCTGATGATCAGGTGGCTATGGAAGGGACAAAACTTTTAAAGAATTTAGGCAAGTGCAAAAGGCTGGAGATAGGGTAATAATTAGGAATTATATCTCTTGTTAAATTTAATTCTGTTAGCCTTGAAATTACCATGACAGATTTCAAATTTAGTGGCAGTTTTCTAGTCACTAAAAAGAGCTTAATTATATACTTTAAGACTTCGGGAGAATTTATTCAGATAAAGCTACATGGGCCCTATATCAACTATGCGATATGCTTGAATGGACTCAGATAAAGAAGGAATAGATATCAACTTGTTCAAGAAGCTTGAGACATCACATACCTGAACGTTGTTTTGAGACACAAAAAAAGTTCAGATAACTTCTTAACTTTCTCTTTTAATTAATAACAATCACTCTCATTCAATTTGCCTTTCTACTCCTTGATTTCAGCTGGGACTAAAAGCGAGACAGAGATAAAGCAGCCAGAACTCTGAATAGTGCTGATACTAACAAAACTTGTTAATCATTGGAACTGGCCTATCTCTAGAGTCCAGGCAAGTCATCTAGAAAAGATGAGCAAAGTTCAAGTCTGCAAGCTATTCCTCTGAGTTACAGGACACCTTGTAAAAATCATCACTGTATTCTATTAACTGCTGTTAGTTTAGGAGAAAATATAAGATACTTAAGAAAATGTCAGATTCAGGAGTTCTGTCAAATGGAAGAAATATTTATTCTAACATGCAGTTCGTGACAAAGCTCCTTAGGGTTTTCAGGGCCAGGGAACATCCTGAACAATGGATGGATCAGCAAGATGATTAATAGTCCAAAATACAGATGCAGAACAGTCTCATCTCATAGACTCAAACTCAAGAAGACAGATGTTAATATTATTTTAAAGCCATCTTCATTGGATTCTGCCATATCTATGTAATATATTTATATGGTCTCATTGTCAGGTTAACTGAACACTTTACAGTTTTAAAGACATTTATTCTCCCAAGAGCCCCATGAAGTAGGAAAATACAGTTGTCCCATTATATAGATTTGGAGCCGTGGCACAGAGGTGCAACGTCACACACGGTGAAGCAGGGAATTGAACACAGCTTTCCTAAATCCCAGGTTGTCACCCTAACTACTGTTCCTACATATTCTTTACACCAAAATGAATGGCTAAGCCAGAGTCCCTGCAGCATGTTTCCTACTGTCTACATTAATCTCTGAGCACCTTAGCAAACCTGCAAGAGTGCTACATCAAGAGGATGGAGTGGGTCAGTGGAAGAAGTAACCATTTATTACGGTTTCCTGTTCATGACTGAACTGATCATACACATTAGGACTGGCAAAGAGCAAACAGTTCCCAGAGATAATCTTTCAACTGGTAAGAATGGGATACAATACCTCATAGGAGTACAAATGAGCTCTCAGAAATGATAAAAGCAGGTACAGCCCAGACTGGAGGAGCAGAAAAGGTTTGTATTTCAGAAGTTAAATTTTTTAAAGGTTCAAATTTAAAACAATAAAAAAAACCCCAAGAACAAAAAAGCCCAAACCAAACTAACACACAACCCAGCACTGGTCATGTGCAACTGTCATAGAACAACAAGAAACCCCAAAGTGCTTGTTCTGATACTGTTGAGCATGGAGGAGTGCTGGGAACCCCACAGCTGCCAACCACTGCAAGGAGGGCACAGTCTCCCTCAACTCGGTGGATCATGTTCCAGATAAAATAATTATTCAAGACAATTCATTCAGCCTGCCATAACCCCTTCAAGCTTTGAACCTTGTGGGTTTCCATGCTTGTGGGCATTGGAAAGGGGCAAACAATTGCCCTTAAATGACCGAATGGTCAAATAGGTGCCATTTCTGAGCATCTTTGTGCACCTTAGGAAAACAGCAATATCTCAGACGCTGTCATCTCCGGCTCCAAGGTGGGACCCACTTTATTTACAGCATTCCTGAAGGACCTTTGTCCTGCACTGTTTGGTTGCACATTCTCACTGGTTATCTTCCGCATCTTTTCAACAGCATCCAAACCAGGGGATGTTGTTGCTGCACTTCTTCAGTATTGAATCAGCGCTCACAGTCACGGTGCTGTTGTTTTACAAAAGTTTCTAAGCATTTTCTCCTCACCTTAGATTACTGGAAGACTCTCAGCTGTAGACTATTCTTAGCTCTGAGCTGTTTTAATCTTGCTTAAAAATTAGTACCTCATTGGGGTCTAAACCTCATTTTTCCTACTGTGGATGTGAATCCACCATCTGGAGCTTGGCACAACCACACACCCAACCATTTTTAGGGAATAGATCAAATGTGGAAGCGTTGCCAACATGCTTCTACACAAATAGCTTTGTCTTCCCTCCTGGATGATACAAATATTTCACAAACGCATACTGCAACATATCCTCTCTTCATGCTAGCTCTGCCAGGACAGATTCATTTTATCATGCATGGAAATTGAAGAATTATTCCAGTTACATGCTTCTAATTGCAACCCCCTTTCTCTCCTAGGCTTTCTCTCTTCTGTGACCTTTTCTAAGCCACATTTGAATTTGAGGTTATAAAGTCCTTGGAGAAAATCTTATTTCCCAAGGCTGAATCTCCGTGCCTTCATTAATCTCCCAGTAATGTCTGCCATTTGAAGCTGGAGAGTAAATGATGGGGTGTTTTTGAGATACCGTGACTGAAGGAAGACAGAGTAGAAGTGATAGTTTTCCATGTCTCCTTTGACTGCAGTCAGAATAAGATTGCCAGATGTAAAGCCTTCAAAATGTGAAAAAGACCACCGATGGACAAGACACCATGAGAGCCAAGGTGGGGAAGAGAACCCAGGTAGGAGGACACATGAGCCAAGGACAAGCAGAGGTGATAATGGGGAATCCTACATGCCCTACAGTTCACTGAGGCTTTTAGAGAATAACATTGCCTATTGCCGACCATATGTAGCAGACTGGGATGACTTTTGCACATTACTTCTGCTGAAACCTTTGTCCAAATAATACCATTTCAATAACAGGCGCAGGATTTGTGAATGTATTGCAGGAAATCCCATGTTATATGGGATATCTGGTATCGCAGCATGTGAGACACAGGAGCCAATATGCTGTTTTCCCACCTGGAAATGTGTGCCATCTCCTTTATAAGACACCTGTGGCAAATTCACCCATAGCAGGAGTCTTTTCTGCTCCCTGAAAGATGAAGGTTCCAGTCTGTGTTTTTATTTTTTTTTAATAAAGTTGCTGGTCTTTGTGCTCCTCTATTTTTATTGCAGAGCTTAGCCCCCCTGATCCCCATATTTCCTCTCATGGTAGAACTAAAAAGTCTTCATTTTTCTGCTCTGACACCTCCTCTTTCTTAAGAAAACACAGTACCCAGCTTCTCATGTGTTGTTCTAGCAAAAGTTTTCACTCAGAATTCAGTGTGTGATACAGGATGCCAGGAGAGGAAGATCCCAACCTTCCCATTACTACAGGGGTAAAGAGACCTTTCCTCAGTTCTTTGTGCCAGCAGCAACATTAAACATTAGGAAATAAAAGTAAAGGCTGAACTAAGTTTTAATGAATATGCACTGGGTGAATCTCTGCAAAACTGAAATACCATACTCTCTGCTCATGATTAATTATGGGCATATCAAGAGACTTCTTGCCCCCTAATATAAAAGGAAACTAAAGCTAAAGCAGTTTAATTCAGAAAAAAAAGTTCTAAGGATATGATGTAGCTTCATTAAATATAAATGTTGATTCTTTTACTCTGCCACTGTTCACCACAATGCAGAAATCGGAGCCTTTTCCTGGCATGAATACACATGGATGTGCAACAATAGTAATAGTAAAGCAATTAATGACAGACACTGCTGAGGAACAGCTCTCTAGCTTTCTTGCATAGGTACGTCTGTAGAAGTTAGCTTATTGTAACATTTACATAAGATTCACTTCAGTAGCCTTTGAATTTATTTTTCGATGTTGCTGCGAACAGAAACAGATTAGTGCTCTGCCTTGTCACCAGGCCAGCCCTGCACACGGGACAAGCAGGGCTTGGAGGAGTTGCACGAATACTGAACAATTCCCTGAACATCAAAGATGAGTAGCAATTCCTAATTGTTATCACTTACTTTCATGCCTCTGACTCATTCCTGAATTTTTGTTTTTAAATAGTATAATTCATCTCCATGTGGCAAAAGGGCTTACATGAAAAAGAAGCACTTTTGCCCATCTTTGAAGGCTTTGTGGCTGGAATATGTTGACAAAGACTGGTGGCTAAATTGCTGTTTGTAAACAGTTCAGGAGAGGAGGAAAAACATAAAACAGAAATATAGATTCCCTTTGATGAAATAGGTCTTAGGTCTTTGCTTTCTGCTGTGCTAAAGCCTAGCTATTGAAGACAGATGCTGGTGGAGTTATCCTGCAGCCTCTTTATAGAAAAATACTTAGAAGTATAATAACAGCATGATTTTAGTATTGACATATTTATACTACAGAGCACAAGCGTGAGAGTTTTTCAGTATGAGCTTGCAAGTCATTTGAAAAAAAAAACAAAACCATCTTTGAAACATGCCCCCTCACCACCACATATTCTGGATGTGCAGCATTTTGTGGACAAGCTATTCAATGAATATTTCCAATCTCTTTGCTTTCCCTCCTTGCTGGTACAGAAAGTTCTGTCAAAGTCATGAATCCAGCTGCTCCAGCTTCAGAAAGAGAGCTGAATTTTCACTGACATATCACCAAATAAAACCCAAGGCTATGAGGACTGAAAACAAGAGCCTGATCCCACCAGAGAGAAAAATTTGACTTTCTAGATGCCTAAACCACTGAAGAGCCCTAATGAGTCATTTCCCTCTTGCCCAGCACCCATCCCAGCCCCAGTAGAGCGCAATTGCTTTTACAGGAGGAAGAGGAGACCAGCAGAGCCCAGAGAGGTGAGAGCAGGAGCCACCAACTCTACAGCAGGGTCTAAGCTAAAGCATCTCTGCCTAAAGCAGAGAGGTGCCAGTTTGGCCATAGGTCCTGCTGCCTAGACCTGGCAAGCCTGAAAGTGCAGAAGCAATGTGCTGAAAGATGTAAGAGCAGCATCATAGCGTGAGCCATCACCAGCCTTTTCTCACCCTACCTTCCATCACCCCCACAAGCGAAACCCTGCTTACCTCTCCTTTCCTTCTCAAGCCCTAAGCTTGAGCAGGCTCAGCTTTGCCTTATTAGTTCTCAGCTGGTAGCATTCCCCTGAATTACCTTTGAACCTTGACAAGCCATTAACCCCTGAATTCCCAGGCTTTGCCTGGCTCAGCAGGGTTGTTGAAGAATGCTGTGAGTGAGGTGAGGAAGCCTGGCCAGCAGGTCGGGTGCTGCAAATTCCCTGCACACAAGGGAAGGCATGGAGCCTTCTTAGGGTGGGATGTTATTTCTATCTTCTCCCTTTACTTGCTTCACAAACGCTAGAGGAGCACTTGGGTGCTGAGGCAGCCCTCTGAGCTCAGCAGGACTGTGGCTGCTGCCATGGTGGTCAGGGCAGAGAGCCGCATTTAGTCTTTATGCTGCTCAGAAAGGGGAAATGTAACTTCACAGGCTATATTACAGAGCTAAGCATTTAAGTGTTTGGGAACTTACGTGGTCTCTCCCGATGGGATGCATTTTATCCTTTAAAAATGTAGAAATGAAAAAAAACCCCTACATATTGAGTGTGTCAGCTGAAGTATGAAACTATAATCTATGTTCTTATTTGAGCTCTAATTTTATGCCTACTGGTACTCACTTATACAGAACTTCAGCAAACATTTATATCTCTCTTATTTATCCTTTTTTCCCTATTAATTTCTCTTACGTTCAATGAATGATCCTTATGCCTTTTGGTTTAAGACTTCCTTGCAAAGTTGTTTTTCCCTGCTTTTCCATAAGCCAGATATTTTAATTTCTTGCACTATGCCTCATTTGCTAGCAACAATGATGTATTTTCCCTTTCCCCATGTATTTATTTTTACTGAGAGATGCAGCCGTTCATCACATTCAAATGAAGAATTATTACTTAGCTATTATTATTATTGCTAGTGATAGTATGTAAACAACTATAATGATGTGTGGGCTTGTATAGGCGCAAAGACCACAATAAAGATGTTGCCTTAGGGGGAATGAATGAGGCAAACGTGCAAAGATTTAACTAATACACTCCCTCCTTGCTGGTTTTGTCTTCTTGAACTGTTCACTTCAGCTCCCCAGCGTATTTCCTTTGGTCTTGTTCTCCAGCTGGTTGGATTGGGAGCAACTGGTCAATGTGGATCCCTCCGCAATATGTGATGTCACTGCCACAAGAAGGACACGTGCCAAGGCACTTGAGAACATGAATGATGTGGGGAAAGGGGTTCCACTATTATTGATTTGAATATGGGTGGGGGTGTGTGATGAGGAAGGGCTGTTTTAAGTGTGTGGAAAAGAAAAAAAGAGAAGCAGCAGAACATTACAGAGATGATGGCCCAAACAAGACTGCAGGACAACCTGGAATGAAGCATTCAGAGACCACTGCTGGGTCAGTTCTGGTGCTGTGTGTAGGAACACAGCCTTCTTTCTTTGGTATCCTTGACTGGGAAATAAGTCTTTTTCATATACATTGCTAATACATAAACAGGGTTGCTCCAAAAGTATAAGGCTCTGATGTTCATTTTATTCCTAACTGGAAAGAACCAACAATAAATCATGTATTTGCTCAGTGGCTCAGTGGCAGTTACACTGCTACCAGATGCCAACAACATTATCTAAAGTGGGTAGGTGACAGGGAGAAACAAGCCCCGCACTGATTTTTAAGGTCTTTAGTTACGTTTGCAGGCAAAGAAAAATCAGTAGAATATAGGGAGGGAGCATGAAGAGAGAGCCAGAACTGAATGGAAAAACCCCTGCTCTTTGGCAGATCCATAAAAAAATTTCAGACTAATAAAGTTCAGTCTCTTTATCCTGTGCTGCCAGCAATTTACTGCCCAAAAAATAAAGGCATTTGGCTTTAGGAGGATTAGCCTTGAAGACAGTAAAATTTCGGTATCATGTATTAGGCTGGCTTCCCTCCTCACAAATGGGAACATGAGCAAAAGAAAGAGGCATCAGCCTGGTCATCCCTCATCCCACAGTTTCTGGCTGCTGCTCAATACCAGGAGACCAGCCTGACCTGACAAAGCTCTCTCAGGAAGGGATATTTGTAAATATAGGACAAATAAAGAGTATTTTGCTGCAATAGGTGTTCCTTGGAAATGGGCCACCTTGGTCATAGGTTTCCCAAGACCACTATAAAGAGCTTCTCTTGGTCTCAGCTTGTAAAACCCAGCTGTAGGACAGACCTACCCACCTGGGTCCCCAGAGCTACTGTGAACTTTGTGAGAGCTGGTTTCCCACTTGAAGATCCAGGCTTGCTGCTGTTGGAGCCTTGTAACATTTTTTCAGCATATTCCTTAATGCTAACCCATTCCTGGTTCTGAGTTTCCTTTCTAAACTTCTCTTTCTAAAAGCTTGTGAGGTTTTTTAACACCAATAATTTTCAACAATGAGTATTGTGAGCAAACCAACAAGGGGAAAACGCACTTAGGATCTCCGAAGAGCTTACCGAGCAGTTTTTATGAGGAGTTGACAAAAGTGGAGAAATAACTTAAAACACATTTTATGAATTCAGAAGCCTGTTCTGAGATAAATATTTTATCCTTTCTTCTCCAAAAAGAGGGGTGATAGTGAAGGAAGATGGAGAAATGGAAAAATCATCTGTCAGGGGTATAGCAGATATCACTAACCAAACACTTTCAAGATTTAATATATACCAGAGCCCAAAAATCTTTCATATTTATTACAGCTGTTTTGCATCCCTTACTATATTTTGAATGAGCTTCCCTAGTCTAAAATACCATCCAGATCTTCTGCCACTTCTGTTCCCACTTGCTTCTAACCAGCTAGAATAATGTATGTAAAATAACATATGGCCTGTGCAATTCTTCTATGCCACTAAGGTGCAGACTGTGGGCCCCAGATGACAGGAGTTGAGGGACGCAGATCTGTTCTTCTCTGATAATCATAACCCCCAAAATTCTCCTGCTTTGGGGATATTTAATATAATATTCCTCCCATTCATCTGTTGTAGCTTTGGTGCTTTTATACTTTTTTTTTTTGCCATTGATTCATGGTTTTTAACTCTCCATCCCTTCCTCCTAAAAACACCTTTCTCAGCTGGTTTGTTTGTTTGTTCACTTCCACAAGATCCTTCAACAAAATCGCAGCCTGTCAAAAGCAAGGCGCCTGCATTTCTGAGCCCTCGCTGCTTTCCCAGGTAATTTATGAAAAAGGAAGAGCCTGTTTGAGGCGTAATCCAATTTGTTCTCTCTCAGCATCATAAGCACATTTGGAGCCAGATAAGACAATTATCACATGGATCTTTAATACCTGCAATTTATAGCTAAAAGGTTTATTCTGATAACTTTGTTTTCAAGTGCCATGTGCTAAAGCACGGCGACGGGGGCTCTGCAGCAGTGAGACAGCAAAACTGTTCCTGTGGTGATTAGCCTGGCACATCTATGCAACATCAATGGGGAGCACGATTTTGGGGAGAAGACATGCTCAGAGCAGCAATATAAGAGCAAAGATGGCACTGCTGCTCGGGGGAAGGGGCACAGGGCAGGCAGAAGACAAAGCTCGACTCCTCACTGCATGGTGGTATGTGGCTTCCCCATGAGATGGTATGGAGGTGCTCCAACGCTTTCACCAGCTTCAGCATGGAGGAGGATTTCAGAAAGCACTCAGAGAAAGAGGGTTGCAAGTGAAAAGTGTTTTTATAATCACTTAATTTTCAGTTATCAAATGTGACTCGCATGTGTAACCTTCAGCGCCTTGCAGAGCACGAGCCCAGAGTCTAAGAGCAACATTCAAAGCTGAGCACCAAAAAGTCAGTATTTCCAAGAGAGCTCAGTGAAGTTTCTAGCAAGCCTGCAAACATTTGCTTTTTAGCACTATGCATGAATGCTGATATCACAATATATAGTTGCTCATTAGAAAAAGAATCTGATTTCTAATTGAATTACTGGCTTTTTATTATGGTTTATGAATCAGGGTATAGAAATGAAGTATTCTAATTATTTCATGATAAGAAATGAAGATAGAAACATATGGTTTCATCATGTGGAATGGTCTGTTGAACGGTCTATTTTCAAAAGATAAAGTCTGATCTGATAAAGAATTAGCTTGTTTCACTTGCATGATCAGGATGGACAGATATAGTAATAGGTAGCCAGGAGTATTTGGAGAGAGCTAACATCAGGTACATTTTAGTTCAATTTAATGTGCAACCTTTGAGCATTGTAGGGTAGTCGGTCAACAGTGAAAAATTAAGTATATTATGACCATGCACTGTAGATTTGAAAATTAAAAAGTTATGTATTTTTGTAAGGCAAAAAATAATTCGTTTTGAAATGTTTATAATTCTACAAGTCACTGTGATGATTTAAGAGCCACACTACTTCTCATAGCTATGCATCTAGGGCACTACCCTACTTTCTTATCAATCCAAACAGAAGAATATTTTATAATAGTTAAGACTCTTTGATGTTTATGTGCTTCTTTGGTGAATTTTACTAGGAAGATCTTGTATCTACTGCTATTTTAGCTATCCCTTGATATATCCAAGCCATCAGAATCTCTCAGCTCAGAAGGTCTGTGGTGCATTTCTTTAGGGACTTCATTAGTGGAAGATATCCTGACTCAGTATATGGGCTACTTTTGATGCATCATTCATACATACAATACTCAACTCTACATCACAGGGTTGGAGGGGATATTTTGTGTAGCAATTTATAATAGTTACCCAAACAGTGTTCTAAAATTATAAAGTATTATTTGCATACTATAACATTAACTAAAGACTTTCAAACTATAAAAACCTCACTATCAGCTCATGCCCATGTGACCAATTAGCATCTTCTCCATGGATAATTTGACCTACAAATTACCCAGGATGTTTCAGAGCGAACAGTCTGATCTGTCCCTGAATCCAGAGAAGCTGAGTCGGGGTGGGTGTGGGAAGCTGGGCTACAGGAGTGCACAGGGGCGTGAGAGGAGAGAAGGGATGCTTTGAAGGAAGAAGGAACTGGACAGATTTGGGATAACTGATGAGCGAGCTGAGCTGCTCAGAGGATGGTGCTTCTCCCCTGTGCCTTTGCCTTTTTGAAGGAACTGCAACGGCTCAGAGTCAAAGCAGATAAAGTCCTTCTGTTAGCCTGCTCATTCCAGGGGAAATCACTCACATTTAGCCAGAAAGAAAAGTCTCAGTGAGTAGATGATGAAATGGGAATTTTACCTTTTCTGGAAGATGGTATTTGGCCCTAAGACAGGCAGAGATTATCCATTCTCTATGCTTCTTATTTATACCTTGAGGAGCTGACAGCCCTTCTAAAAGCAGCCTGAGGGTTTTTAGGCAGTCTGAGGTTTAAAATTAGGCACTAGAACTAATAGGCTGTTATTGTCTCTTAATTATATTTGACATGATGCTCTTAACTCTTTTCTGAAACATCATCTCACATTGAATGGAATCAGGATGCCACAACTTTTGTCTGCAGCAGCAGATGTGAACCACGCCATGACACATGGGTATCACGGCAGCTGCTCTTCCCAGCTCCCTCTGGATGACACACAGAGGCCCCAGCTGGACAGAAACAATCCACCTGGGTAAGGCTACACCTTTAGCTGCAAACTTAAATACTGCAGGGATGCTGCTTGGGATTGCTGCTTGGAGACCTCCCAAAGAGGCACAAATCCTCTCCTGCTTCTTCCTTGTATAGAGAGCAGAGGAAGCAATTTGTTTGCCTGTGCTCCTTATACCACCTCCAGCAGTGGTTCAGGTGTCCTGGCTGGTGTAGCAGGACATCAGACCAAGCCAAGCAAGGGCTTGCTTTCTCCTGCCATGCTCCCAGTGGTGTAGGAAGCATATATGGACCTTTCCTTCTCCCTTTGTCATGGCCCAGGGCTCTGAGCAAGCACATTTTCATCAGAGGAGTCAGGCAGGCACCAGCCTCCTGTCAGCAGAAGAAAAAATAAAGGGTTGCAATGCAAGTCCCTTTAGTTACACGAGACATTTAGGAGGTTTGGGGTTTAGGTTTTTTTGCCCAGGCTGCTGGAGCAGTGACCTTCAAGCTATTGCCTTGACAACTTGTGCTTTTTAATAAAGCGCAGTCTGGTGGAAGGGAGTTAATTTACACAGGTTTTCATTCTTTGAGCTCTGTCATCAGTGCACCAGCCTTACTTATTGAATTCCCCTGTCGATAGAGCAACCAACTGCAGCACATTCACATCCAAGTGCCCAAATGAAGCACCTGTTCTCAGTTACTTGAGGATTAATTTCTCTTTTCCACTTAGTTCCCTTTCTTCCTCTGTTTTTGGCTTCTGGTTCTTCTGGCACAGACACTGATACTAGGAGCTCCAGTTGGGGATGCAGCTACCTTAAACAGCCCTTTTATTTGCTTAATGCCTTTTCTTTATTTGCTTAGCTCTTTCAGCTGCCTTTCTTTCATTGGAAGCCCAGTTCAAACCAATCTATGCAATCTAATGCAAGCCAGCATGATTTTTTTGGTAGAGATTTATAAAGCAAATAAATGAAAAAGGAAAATACCCATATTGCAGGTAAGTCTCTTAATCTTACCAGGTTCTGCCATAAGACATAGCATCATCCAGGCAAAGCGCTTGAGCATGTGAATACCTTAAAGAATGAAGCAGATCCCCCAAAGCCACCCCTTCACCTGGGTCATGTAGTCCCATAGGTCCTTAGTTACCTCCCAGATGAAAAGTGGAGGACTCATTGCAGTTTTTTGCAGCACCAAATGCACAGATTGCGGTTTGACCCAGAAACCATTGTTTTGTTTCTCCAGCAGTTGTGCTGGGATAGAGCGAAGAATGAGATCTTTTTGAATGTCTAGGCATGGTTGTTATGAGTTAATTAATGCCTTAGCAGTGGGGATATATAAGAGAGAGTTATACATGTTTAAGGTGATTCATGCTGCCTCACTGGATTTAAGTCTAATGGGAAACTTATTTCACTGTATTTACAGGTAACGTCCATCCATATCCCAGATATCTCTCCAGGGAGCCTTCTCTCCACGGCCATCCAACTCCTATGAAGAAATATGGGCTACTCTGTACCCATCTTGGCTGTAAATTTTCAATTAAGAGAACAGTCCATTTACATCTCTGCAATGCTGAGATGCTGCTAAGTTGTGGCTCCATCAGGCTGGTTCCTCCAGCCAACAAGCCCTTGCCCCGCCTGCCCTGCTGCAGCCCCTCAGCCTGCTCTCCCCACCCAGAGCAAAAAAAAAAAAAACCTTTCATGGGGGAGATGCATCTCCCCAGGTTGACTTTGCAATCTTTTACTTTTCTGTCATTGGACACATCGATGGGACAGATCTGAGCCTGGCTTTTGGCTGTAGGAACTGCTCCCCTCTCGCAGCTCAGCCGGTGCTACTTTCCCCACCATCCCATGAGGTTTGATTCACCCGCGCCCTCAAGGCAGAGCCATTTTTACATTGGACCTTCAGGGCTAGCTTTTCTTTACGTGACATTATGTGATTAATTTCCTGCTGAGGTGGCAGGAATAGAACGGTGACACAACAATCTGTTTAAATTCCCTTTTCTATCTTCTTTTCCCTGCTTTCTTTTATTGTTTCTTGGCTTATGCTAAGCCTCAAGGAACTGCTGTCTAGTAACCCTCCACCATCTGCTGTGCTGCTAGCAGAAAGGAGCTATGGCCAGAGCTGGTTTTTCTTCCTTTTTCCCTTTCCCCTCTGCCAGGATTTTGCATGCTCACAACTCCCTTTGGGCATATTGTCCCTCCACCAGTTCAAGGGCCTTTGTGGTCTGGGCTGCTAAGTTAATATGCAGAAATGTTAGAGTCAAACTACCCAGAGCCCTGCATTATCCTGGTGTGTACAGGAATACAGGAGAGCTTGCATGTAGCACTCTGTACACCCAACTCCTCCTGCAGCCATGCACAAGGGTGGGTACACAACCTGAGCACATGTGTTTGGAGGAAGAGAGAGGAAGAATAAAAGGAAAGGAGGAGTATAGACTCTGCCAAACTCAAACACCTCCTGGAGCAACCCTGAACCGAAGCCCTTATTGCCGACGTGACTGGATTCAGGATCAATACAGCACTTGCACTGAGACAGGAGTTAAATGCCACCAATTCAGAAGACTTCCTTGTCTGAAATGAAGCCTTCAACAGCAGAATTTCAGAGAAAAGTCAATTTTCATTGTAATCAGAACACTTCCACAAAGGGTTTTCTTTACATTAAGAAACACCTTCAAAACCCATTTTTCCCATTAGGCAAGTACTGGTGGCTTTGGGAACAGTCTGGAGGTATCAGTGATGCTTTCAGAGTCTGCTGGAGATATTGTGCACATGAATGTTTCTGTATCTGACACAGCACAACAAGGCCATGACCTATTTAGATGCTAGGCATGAATATATAAATATTAAATAACTGTTAAACTGCTACATCAATTTTACATCTTGACAAAAACCTTTGACTGAGATTTTTTCAGAGCAGCAAGATTTATATTGTTTTCCTGTTGGGACAGTTTTATCTAAGTGTATTGCCATGTTTACCCCATTAGAGCTCTTTGCTGAGTCAAGCTAGAATACATGTTGAACAAAAAAAAGCACAAAGACTTTTTAAGGCAACAAAGAGAAACTTCAGCCTCATCATGTCCCCGTTACTGCTCAGCCTGAGCTGCAGGATCAGGCTGGGGCTGAGGGCACCATCCCAGCATCACCCCACGGGTCAGTGACAATGAGGCATGAGCAGGGAGCAGAAGTGTAATTTGGCAGCTGAAATCAGGTGGGTTTAGCAACAAGCTACATCTGCCCTCCTTCCACATCTACAGGGAACCACAGCAGTGAAGACAGCTAGGAAAAGAGAAGGAGAAATGGCAAAAGAAACGAAATACAAGTAGGGGCTACAGGGGGTCTGGCCCATCAAGGCAGGTTTTTCTGGAATAGAGTGAACTTGGGGATGTGGATCACAGCGTGCCAGAATATTTAAACATCATCTGCTGCTAATCATTGTCTGTCTTGGTTGGACCCTTGGCTCATTTCTTAATCTTAGACTTCATCTCTGACACCCCTGCCCAGAATCACCCACAGAGTAAAAACCCTACGGCTCACTGATAGTAAAAGCTGGTGCTCCTCCTTTTAATCCTTTTTTTGGTTTGAAGAGTGTCTCAGAGACTCACTAGGGTCTACAAGGCTTTGCTAGGCAGCACAATTTTTGGGGATGGTAGAAAATGGAGGGAGGAGAGTGGAGGAGCCATGCAGGAGGGTTTGCCTGCCCATGCCACCAGCTGTCACAGCATTCACCCCTGCATCACACGGGATGGTTCCCTGACTGTAAAAACTCCCCTTACCCTTAACTCTGGACCAAGCCCTAGGCCTGTTCTCCAGTGCAGGTTTGTGACTGGACCTGGAGGACAGAGTAGAGACATGGTGCCTTTTGGATGTAGGACATTTGTCTTTCCTCCTCATGCTTGTGCATAATGCTTGCAGAGACTGTGCCAGTCTCTGGCAAATTCATCTCTGCATACAGCCTTGCCTTGGGAAATGACTTTGGGATACTGTTTACTGTGACAGGTTCTTTTGGTGGCAGCAGCAAGAACCATGCCTTTCAATAGCGATGAGCTGCACAGCTTGAATCCAACATGGATTGGATCCGGCAAGGCATGTTGGAGAATTTCCCAAGGCTGTATGCACAACTAAATAAAACTATAGAATTACTAGATCCCCTACCAGATTTTCCTGAATTAGTTAAGGTCTCTGCTAAAAGATTTTTGTGAACTTAATTTTATGGAATATATAATTTTTCACAGATGTTCCCATCCAAGACATGCACCAGACTGCAGATCACACCAAGACAGTACAAACTGTAAGAGACAGCTTGCATCCCAGAAACCCTAAATAAGTAACCTGGAGTGGCAGAAGTGGGATCTCCCTTGTACAGCAGTGACTTGTCCAAGGTCGTATAGGAAGCCAAAGCCAAGATTTCAACTCAGTTCTCCAGCAAATACCTTAGCCCTTAAGTCTACCCTTTCCTCCTCAGCATAGAGTGAGAAAAATTATTACAGAAATCTCAAGTTCAAACTATTTGCTGCTTGGAGAGCAGCCCGTGTCCTGGCTGCTTTATCAGTTTATGTGGAAAGACTCCAAGACATCACTTACATTGACTCAATATTAAATGGCAATAACCACCACAACAGATTTACTGTCTGGCGATGTCTTCCTGTCTGCTATAGTAAAAGTAATGATAGATTTTTTGCTCATTAGAAGATTTAGGTACTTAGCCTCTCTAACAATATTTTGAATTTTCCTGTTCTTGGGAAGATCAAATCCTTATCAACAATGTTTTATTAGGGAAAGATCACACCTGGTGCTACCGTACAGTGCAAGGCAGGCTTTGCCTGGGAGTGATGTTGTGTTTGAAGGCACTTTCATGCTGTCAGTGCCCCGTGGCAGCAACCCACGGGCAGATGGGGGATGTTCTGGGAGGATGCAGCCGGCAAACATCTGCTGTTTTCTGGGGAAAGTTCAGCTCTGATGCTGAAAGAAGCACCTGACAGTCATGGTTAGAGGCACAGAGTGGCATCTAGCATCTCAGTGCTGGCTGAAAACCAGCAGGATGTGCAACAAGGAAAAATCTTAATTATAGACTTACAATAAAGTAACAAGTCCTCTCTTTCTGCCACCTTGAAGGAGGCTCCAAAATGGAAAAAATTTTAGGAACCTGGGTTCAGGCATCCCTTCATTGCACCAGGACAGGACTTTAAAGCTGTTACCTGCCAGAAACCTCAGGCTCAGGGTGGAACGAGCACTTCCCCATCCCAGCCTTCAGTTGCAGGGCTTTGAGTGCCCGGCGCTACCTGGGGCTATCATTAACAGGCAGATGGGTTTTATTTCCACAGAAATCCTGCACCTACTGAAGCAGGCTGTTTGATAACCATTTCAGCAGGGCCAGGCTTTCAAGCTCTGTTTGCTCATTAATTTATCTTGCATTTGCTTGCCTAAGGATGGTTAAGTGACTGAAGGGATGAGACAGTTTGAGCAGCTCTTTGGTTTTTGAGCTGCAGTTTGGCCTTGCCTGCTGTTACCAAACCACACAAACACTCATCCAGCCTGCTGCCAACATCAAAAATAGCCTTAATATCCCTGGTAGTTCCTTTGGCACCACTGAAAATAGCAGAAGGCAACAAAGAAATAGCATCAAGGAAGGCAGCACTTGCTCCTTATTTGTGCTGAGTTTGTGTGTGCAGACACTGGTGTGAGGGACCTCTTCACAGCTAAGCCATATATTGGAGGGAAGTGGTGGGAAATGCGAGATAAATTATTTTTCTGACATCTCTTGCACTCAGATGGGGTCTGTGACTCTCTCCTTGCTCAGCACTGTTGTTGCTCTCTCATTAGGAGCAATCATCAGACTGTTAATACCCCAGGGGAGCGCAGTGGCCTCTGCTCTGCGTTGCCAGGCTCTCCTCCAGCTGGGCTGCTCTTCTCCCACTAACTTCCCTTTAAATCTACATATATATATATTTTTATTTATTTATTTATTTATTTTTCCCACACACACATCAAAGGGGTAAAGAAAGAGAAATGTCAATTAATGTCAAGATTGGTTGTGAAGATCTCTTTTCAATGCTGAATGTCAGTATCTGTGTCTACCCCTTCAAGAGATGAAATCAGGCTAATGAGCTTGTGGTGCAGGGGACATGGTTCTGCACTCGACCCAGGAGGGACAGAGAAACACACACTAGAGGAAATATTATAACTAAACCCTTATTTGCTGAGTGTCTCTGTTCTCTGCCCACTCTTTGATGACAGGGTGTCTCATTATTCTGTGCTGAGCGAGCACAGAACTGGTTCAGGATGTTGCTTAAGTGCACATTTAATTTCAAGCTTGTGCCTCTGTTTTTGCAGATGTTCAAATACACACAGAAACACTGTCCTGAATAATGACGTGCTGGCAAGGGGGGTAGGAGAAAGACAGAAGCAGCTTATGGGACTCAAAACTTCATTAACGAGTATCTCCATTCAGGTTTTTCCTTCTTTGTTGACTTTGATTACCCCATTTGGTACCAGAATGCCACCTAATACCTGTTAGTTTTGATGGAAGTGATGAATGCCTGTGGGCCTTCAAGGAGAGAGGGTTTCCAAGCAAGCAGGAGGGAAGGGCCTGGAGAGCAAGTCTGATGAGGAGTGGCTGAGGGAGCTGGGGTTGTTTAGTCTGAAGAAGAGAAGGCTGAGGTGAGACCTTATCGCTCCCTACAACTACCTTAAAGGAGGGTGTAAAGAGGTGGGTGCTGGTCCCTTCTCCCAAGTAAAAAGTGATAGGGCAAGAGGAAACAGCCTCAAGTTGTGCAAGGGGAGGTTTAGGGTGGACATTAGGAAAAAAATTTTCAATGAAATAGTTGTCAGGCACTGGCACAGGCTGTCCAGGGAACTGGTTGAATCACCAAACCTGGATGTGTTTAAAAGCCATGTAGATGTGGTGCTGAGGGTCATAGTTTAGCAGTGGACCTGGTAAAGTAGGGCTATAGTTGGACTGGATGATCCTAAAGGTCTTTTCCAACCTGAATGATTCTATGATTCTATATGCGGGCTCAATCCCAACACAGGCACACAAAGCACATGCTCCTGGTGAGACCCTCCAGCCTTGCTCATGACCACAGGATATGTTTTTCTTGCATGGAATCACAAGGCATCTTTCCCTCCTGTCGCACACACCTGGCTACATGCACAAAGCACTTGCATTTCCCACTTAGACAGCAAGTCACCATAAAGCTCTATGTGTATAAATGCTATGCAAAATAGTAACTGGGTGAGGGACTTATCTGCTGCACGCTGCACATCAGGCTGTGAGAATGACCCTGAGCAAAAGCCCAAGGTACCACTCTGTGGAGGCAGCAGTGGGGTGGGTACCATCATGGCCCACATATGGGAAATTGGAGTCAATATTTATACAGTGTTTTGAAGAGGACAGGTAGAACTGTCTGAATTATTCATTCCAATTATATTCTTCACAAATGTTTCCCTTTTCCTCTCATCTTAATTCATTTGTGAATGAGTTTGAATTTCATTTGGTGCATTTCTTATAATTGACCAGATGCTGTTTGGGCACACAGTTTCCAAACAGCCCGAGCTGTCTCACAGGCAGTGCTGTCTGACTCGTTTTTTTTCCCCTCCTGCTGTTCTTGATTATTATTCCAGCTATATGGCTGGCCATATGTATTCTTTCTGCTTCCTAATTACTCTGAAATTTTTCCAGGGGAAAACTGAACAAGCATGCTCCTGTTTGATGGGGTTTTTTGGTAGGAGATCTGAGAATTGTTCTGAAAATCCATTCACCGAAGGAACTGTGAGTAATGAACTGCAAGGGGCCAAAAAAATAGACTGGGCTGCTTTATTGGGCAGAGCAATTCATCTCTCCTCTCTCCTGTCTCCTCTCCCTGTCCTCTACTCTTGATTTTCACATGTTCAGCCTTGTAAAAGTGAGATCATCACCAAGCTCTGGAAAGTGGAAGATCACAGGGTTTCCACATAATTTTGGATTTGCACTGAAGTTTGTCAGTGTTGCTGCCGAGAAACGTGCGGCACCAGCCACAAAGCAAGGTCAGGGAAGGCAAGTCATCGCTTGCATAAGCTATGGTGTCCTTGTTGCAAAGTTTAACCTTCTTAATAAGCACCGGCGGTTTGATTTAACTAACGCTAAGTGATGCTGGCTGGATTTCACCCAGGGTCCCTGCTGTAGGTATTCTGAAGCTTTGATAGGAACATTGCTATTAATCTACAGTGAGGGCAGGTTCTTGCTTGATGTTAACGATGCCAAAGTTGCAGGCACTTGTTTGGGACTAAAGAAGTTTTAACTGCTGACTCCATCTATTCTTAGTTTCCTCTTCCAGCAGTAGGAAATAATGATCCATCGACTCCAGTGGAGCACTGCTGATTTACACCTGCTGAGCATCCTGCCTAAGGTGTTTCATAGATTTCCTCACTGAAATACATGAAGTGGATGATTCCAGTTTAGATTATGAAAATGTATTCTTGCTGATGGAGCATCTGGGCAGCACATTTAGAAGAGTTTTCCCTCTCCTGCACAGTACCAAGTACTGGCATTATTTTGTGTCATGTGAAGATTTTTTAAAATGTCTTCAGCTTTTGCCTTCTATTATCTTGGATCATTAGCCAGCATCCTGTTATGCAATATGATCAGCAAAGCCTGGTGCAGTATCTCACAATGTGATATCATTTCTCAAACAGAGCATGCAGTGGGGAAGAAATTAATTTCTCAAAGCTGTGGCATCATTACTGACACAGTAAAATCAGATGGCTTCCCTAGTTGTTTTAAATGCTTGGGCTGAACAGTGAACTGAGAACTTTGGAGAGTTATTTAATGTATCCATTTCCAGCTCAAGAGGGCTATTTTCTTTCAGGACATGATTACATTGGCAAATGGAACCTTCCTGTACTCTCCTAGATTTCCCTTTTGCTCTAAGCTGTCAGAGCAAACTCCAGTTTACGGGCATAGCCCAGATACAAGGGGGATGAAGGCACAGGGAAGAGCAGGTCTCCACCCACAGGCTCTCCAATATCCCCCTGGAGAGTAATAATTTAATGAATGCCTTCAAGACAGCTCCACTGTCCTGGGCAGGGTGCACGCTGGGGGTCTGACTAGCCATAGATTCATCAGGCAGGTCACTGTACTGCGTGTATGCTGTATGGTCCCAGAGCACCTCACTGCAGCGCAGATGAGAGATGTGGGGTGCAGCCTCCCAGCCTGCCCATTCTGCAGGGCCCAGCACCGTGCAGACTGAGACGGTTTAAGAGCTCTTTGCCTCAGGGGAGGATGAAAACTGTTGTATGATTTTATCCTGAACAAATGACACACTGACCTTCCCTGGATAAGCCACGGGAAACAAGAAAAAAAAGAATGCTATATTTTGTTTGTTCAAACGCCTGAACCCCATTTGTACATCCAACGTTTAGATGTATGAATCACTCACACAGAGGCATTCATGCAGATAAAGTGCTGTGCATCACTTTGAAAGATTACCTCTAGAAATATGGTTCAAATGATGCAAATCCAAGAGATGCGATATGGTGTTGAGAACTCATTAAAACCTTCACTTCAAGAAGTTTCTTTAAAAATTGTTGTCTGTGCTGGAAATGGGAAAAAAAAAACCAAAACAACAAACCCAACACTCTGAGCCTGAAAGCAAAATTAGTTTGTTCCTTCCTTGGGAATGGAATAGCTGAAGTTCACTTCAGCTACTTACTTGCACTCTTTTGTCCCAAAACTGTTATTCACAAATAAATAAAGTAAAAAAGATTTGTCCTTCATGCCCACCGAGCCCAAAAGGGGTGAGAGGACATCAGCTTTCCTGCTCAAGCTGTGACCTGCTATGCATGTCAGCAGCTGGTGGAATTGCTTCTCCGAGGCAAAGAGGACACCTCCCCATCTGCTTTGCATTTATCAGCCTCAACTGAAAAAAACCCAAACACACATTTTGTAGCAGTGCAGCTGGAAAACTTATTTTTTGCCAGGAGGCATGTCAAGCAGCCTACAGGAATCCAGATAAGTGCCCCAATGTCATAACAGCCTCAAAACCTGAACACAGAAGGAATGCGCTGAACTAGCCCAGTGGAGATGTTCCTCAACCCTTACATACAAAAGCAGAGACAAGAAGGTTCCACTGAGGTAACTACAGTAAAACGCTTAATTCTTCTTCATCCAGCCAGGATCACAACAATCTCCTCGTGACAGCAGAGTCATAGGTTTTCTGAGGATCACTCATGGGTGGAAGATCAAAGACATCTAAGTCTCCCCACAACACTGCTGGGCTGAGCCTGGGTGGCCTGGTCCTGGTGTGTTCGTTTCCTCAGACAGCCTGGGCTGCAGATCACCCAGCAGGTAGCAAAGCCTGGCTCTAGCACTAACATCCTCCAGTGGCCCAAAGCAGCTGCTCTACAGCCACCCCACCCTCAAGCTCTGTTAGTTTTGCAATATCCTTGAAACTTTCCTCCAAACACTCTGGAAAATATTTTCTCCCCTTATTTGTTCTCTGCTCCTTTAGGAATACGGCATTTGTGAGTGTGCGCTTGCATTGGGCAGCTCGGCATGCTCTGAACACCAGCTTCTGCGAATAATTCTGCCTTTCTCGTGCACATCTTAGGAATGCAAATTTTTGCAAATGAGAACTGTTCTCTAACATTATGGATACAGTTGATGTTTTTATGGAGATCAGAGAATCTGGCAATGTTACACAGTGATGACATTATTCCAATGCTGAAAATTAAAAAAAAAAAAAAGAAAAATCAAAAATCCCTGAAATGCTGTCAGTCATATATACAGTTTGTTTGTGGACTGCTGCTCCTATCAGCTGCCTGTGACTACCAGTTGGTGAGAGGAAAGACACAGATTACAGGCACATTCCAAATGTTTGTCTTTTCCATGCATTTTTCAGAGGGAAGCAGCATGTTTCAAAGAGAAGCAGGAGATTTCTCTCTTTTTCCCTAATATTCACGGGCAGCTAGACTTGCTTTAGGAAGAATTTACAATGAAAGCAGCAAAGCTTGAATTGCAGACACACCAAACTTCTTGCCTTTCTTCCTCCCTGCTGATACTGGGCAAACTTTACAAATGGTACAGTTATCAGGTATCTAAGCAATATGACATTGCTACTTTATTCACCTTGTTGCCTAAAGCTATGCTTGATGGGACACATAACTCAGTGCTAAAAGGAGAGCGATACTGCCTGGGTCTTTAACTCATTTTTCTAAGAAATTGAACCCATTATCTATAAACCCCCTGGCAGCAGAGTGGCAGGGAAGGCAGGTATTCATCCTGCAGCTTTACAAAAGAAGAAATGAGCACGGGAAGGTTAAATGAAGTGTCCAAGGCTACACACCAGAGGAGCGTCAAAGTACAGGTGGAAACCAGCAGCCAGTGGTCCCCTTCCCTCACTTAACCAATACGCTGTTGCTCAGTTTAAAGAGGTGTTTCTTCCCCAGGCCAGGAAGGCTGCATTTTATTTTGTGCAGCCTCTGTCAGAAATACTAATTTAAGCTTCAGTTATCAAGTTTACAAAGAGAAACTCTAAAGGGAGTGTTTGCAAGTGATTTCTTGAAGCAAGAACGTAAAGCAACAAAGATTCTACCCTGGCATATTTCATGTCCACATGAAGGACCTAGGGAGTGGCTTAATGAAGGATGGCAATTCATTTCCTTTCCTTTTACTTATTTTTACCTGTTTACTCATAAATATGTTCTTTGTTTGACATAAAAAAAATAGATAAAACTTAGGATGGCAGCCTTAGATGTGAGAGATTGATGAGCCGATGGGGAGGTGGCTGACGATGCACTCCATTACCAGGGAGAAACTCACTGAGGAACTTGCATCTTTTCTGCTTCTAATTAAGAAGGGTTTGCAGTTTGTTAAGGATTTTGGTGTATGATCTTGTTTGTTGTCCATGCATGCATCGAGCTTACGAACACCCTGTATGTAGCTCAGTCGGTTTTTGCAGTAGCTGGGAGAGGTTTTGGGATGCTGGCTTAGAGGCAAGACGCACAGGTATGAGGATTCATCCTTGTCACCACGTTAGAAAGGAGGCTTTTCATATTCATCCTGCTGGTAAATCTCCAGTGACTCGATTTGCCCAGAAGCATCAACACTTCCTCTGCAGGTATTGCAATATGCGTGATGAGTATTTAATGGTCAGACATATGAATGATGAAACCTTGCTTGGAAGCACATGGGAGGGTTCAGATAGATTCTCCATCCCTCGCTAGTCCTTAGTCATGTCTGTTGTCCCTCTAGAGAAAAAGGGATAAGTCTATCATTAAAACTAGCTTGGCTGATAGAAAGTTTGCAGAAACTAGTAGATGAAATTCTACTGATATTATCAGCAAAAATCCCATTGATTTCAAGAGTGTTAGAGTTCATGTGCAAGGTCTGAACCAAAGTCCAACAAAATCCATGGAATATCTGCTGTGGTTTTGATGCTGTGTTGCACTTTGTTTATATGCAGATTTCACAAATGAAATGCTTGTCAAGTCCCTGGAATTCATGACAAAATTCCTATGACTTGAAGTGATCTAGACTTGAGAATCAGCCATACCCAATGCTACCCTTTTTCAGTCTAAGGACTTGTTTCTCTTCCTAGTGAGCTTGTGAACAATGTTTCTTTCACTATTTCTTTCCTAAAGCAAAGTTTGCCAAGAGCCTTATTTCTGTGCTCGACATTCACAGATGGTCAAAGAAATAACCTCTGCCAGAAGGATGCACTAGAACAGCTTTAAAAATCGGAGCCTCTGTATCCAATCTTCTGAGTTCATGAGCTTATTAAGTTTTAAAACCAATTCTGTAATTCCCTTTAATTCCAATAACCTTTGCATGGGTTGTTGACACTTCTATTGAAACTGCCAGATGCTGTTAACTGGAATTGCCAGTCAGTTTTGCATGTGCAGGTGCTGCTGTTGTGAGTAGCTTTGTGCAATTAATTCAGCTGTCACAAAGACTTTAGAAGCCTGTTGTGGATCAGATTGTACTGGTCTATTTTAGACCTGATCGAGAATCCTCTCCAGCCAAAGGTAATCCCTAGATGGACCCCATAGGCACTAAATCTCAGCCCACTTCCAAGCACAGGGACAGGACTGCTCTCTTTGTTCCCCAAGCACCATGGCCAGAACAAGCAGTTTGAGGGAAAGTAGCTGCTCCAAGGGCTGGAGTAAATAATTTCCTTTCCTAATCAGAGGCTGTGATAACATTGCCCCAGGGCAGTAAAACTCTGCCTTAATTTCAACTTTACAACATATCATCATGAGGTGCTTTAGTCTGGATTAATTTCATCTAACACAAAACCTCTGCAGAATCCCACTCTGAGAAAGGCAGAGGTGCCACAGGATACATTTTCCTGAGGAGCCAGGCTACAAAAGCTCAGCATCTACCCTGTGCCAAGTGCCCAAAACTTTTCTGCAGTAAATCTTCAGAACCAGTTTGACTCTCCTGAAGTTTCTGCCACTTTGTGCCTCTCTGCTTTGGAAACAGATTGCCAGCCCAGACCCTCTGTTTAACTCTGCCAAACCCTTCCAGTCCAACTGCCTGCATCCAATTAATGTGCTGCTCCACAGTAGTTTTAAGTGGAGATTATTGACCAAATGCTTTTTCACCCTGATAAATTCCCAGATTGATACACGAGGGAAACCAATATCAATAAGCACTGAAGATCAGCTCAGTGCTTCACACCACGGGACATTACTAGATAAATGCTGTTGTTATTATCATCACTATCTCTTGAGTTAAGCCTTGTTCCACATTTTAGAACTTTAGATAATTAGGTGGGAAAATAAAAATATGTAACAGAAAAGAGAGACCCTGGATTGTAAGTGAACACCTAGCTGAAATAGGCAAGGTGTCTCCTGACATGGGTCGTTAACCTTGAATAACTCAGGGCGGTACTGACTCAGCCTCCCCTTGGGCAGATGCATGGTGCCTTAGAAACCTCTTCTGCTGATTCCAGCTCCCTGCGGTTCCTCCGGGATCAGGTCTCCACTTGGACCCCTGCGTGCAATGGCTTTGGCAGTCACCAGAGCTGAAAGCATGGACCATCCACCACCTTAAACTCCTTGCTTCAGACAACTTTATTATTCCTCTGTCATTAATTGCAAGGAAATTTCTTCTGCTTTAATATACTGTTACTCAATACCATCAGCTTTCCAGAGCCAAGAAAAGACAGAGGCCTTATGGTCATCGTGAGAGCGCACTTCTAAAGTGGATTAGTATGCTATCTTTTCTACAGCCCATACCATGCTGCTGCTCCGTCTTTTCAGCTAAGGTCACTCGGGATTCAGTACTCGGGGCACTGCTATTTTTCCTCTGCAACACAACATGAATGAGAAATACAGTCTGGCAGAACAAGTCATCAGGAGTGGGGCAGACAAGAAGGGGCCCCTGTAATATTATGGACTCCTTAGGTATTTGAGGAATTAGGGAGGACACTTGCTTTGTCTTAGCAAGCCATGGTTAGGCCTGACCTCCAAGATTAGTCTCAGTACCAGCACACTCTGTGACTTTGGTTTAAACACTTTCCTGTACCTCCACTTCTTCCATTTGATGATGATGTTGAGAATGATACAAATCTCCCTCATTAAGTCCCTCATAAGCATAAATTATTTTCATATTCTTTTCTGAAACCAACCTCCTCTTGGATTTTGACCTGGCTGTGAACCTGGCTTGTGTGGTCCCGGCCCAGTTCTCACCAGGCAAGGATCCAGTTCCCCCACTGCCTCCGGCAGGCAGCCTCCCCCGATCCCACCCTCTGGGGTGATGCTAAGCAGAACTGACAGGCAGGTGGGTGGTGGTACCTCTCTGCTGCAGGCAGGGGTGGTTTATGTATCTCTCTCCTCCTCTCAATAATTACAGAATATTGCGAAACAAAGTAAATTTCTCATCTGATGTCTGTACCTCACAAAAGCTTGTTTAGACAGGCAGTTGATAGAAGAGAGGTGAGTCCTCCTACCCTGCAACTTTGATTTAACAACATAACTTAACAACACTTCTCAGTGAAACATTGGAAAACAGTGAGCAAGGGAGCTCTGACATAACATTTAGTCAGGCATAGCATGAGTTAGGCAGCAAACCAGCAGAATCAGCATATTTTCTTTTGTTTCTCTTACCAACTCTCATGTCAACAGTCTCAGCAGTTGTTCTTTGGAGGGCATTTATACTGTCACACATCGCATTACACTGCTATTTATTCTTTCCTGCCTTTGTGAGAGGAAAGCAGAACAGCAGACAAAGGCATGTGGAATTAACACATCCAAGAGAGCAATTCAGGGAGTGAATATTAAAGCAGAAGAGCTATGCAACACAGCATCACCCTGAAGCTGTAGGTTTTTTTTCATTGAAGGAATAGTGCTGCTGCCTGCATGGAATTCATCCACTGGCAATAATGTGGTGCTGGTGTCACGTCAATCCTATGAAGGTTCAAGAAAAGCCAGTGGTCTCTTTGGCCGTCTGTGCTGTGAAATTCAGAACAGATCCAAGACTGGCTTTATGAACATTGATCATGTTGGCACAGATCTACCATACATGTCCACAGCGA
Organism: Eurystomus gularis; assembly: GCA_013400335.1. Lineage (NCBI taxonomy): Eukaryota > Metazoa > Chordata > Aves > Coraciiformes > Coraciidae > Eurystomus > Eurystomus gularis. The sequence continues at coordinate 47,663 of VZZY01018354.1, forward strand.
AAGCTTTCAGCTTCCATTCCCATCACATATCCTATGAGGTGTGGCATCCATCTGCTTAATAAAGTTATGTTTATATATGTTTGGCCTCCAGAACTGATTTTCATACGAGCACAGCAAAGTTCAGAGGATCTCCTCCTAGAGATTTGTATTCAGGGATTTTTCCACATCCACACAGTACAAACTGTACTGGTTTTGTTGGCCACTGGCCCAGTACTCCCAGCTGGGCCTGTACAGTCCAGCTTGGGAAGTTACTGCTTGGCTGATGGAGTAGGTATTTCTTTCCTGCTCCCAGCAAAGCTTTGGTGGCTGCTACCACACAGCCAAGCACCGTACTGCTACTCCTGGTCACAAAAGCATGAGAAGCGCCTCACTGGAACGCATCTGCCATGCCAGCTCCTCTCTCATGTTGCAGGATATGGTGAATAGCATTTCTGAGTTTACTACAGCCTCTAGATCTGTGATTTTTTAACACTCTGTTATATTCCCCTCTCCTCTCCAAATGGGAAGACCCGGTCTCTCCTCATAAAACAGCACTTCCTCCCCCTCAACTATTTTGGATCACCTGGTTTTCCCTGCTAACAGACTCTTCAGACACAGGTACACAGTCAAGCCCAGTGCCAGAAAACTACCATTATTTCAGTCCCAAATCCCTATCACTGGCTGACTAAAACCTAACTAGACATAGGCTATATTCATGACCTACAGCAATAACAAGATCTGCCTGAGCGGTTTGTCAGTTTAAAGGAAAATTTGCAAAACGCTACAGGTCTCCATCACTCTGCTGACCTCAGAGGGCTCCTCTATTCTCCTCAGACCTGTGAGTGACACACATTTACCCAGGAAGTGCCATTCTCCAGGTGAAATAAGATCTGGATGAGAAGCAGCTGGCTCCAAATCAACTGAAACAAGGGAGACAGCCATGGGTGAGCAGCTGGGACTGTGGCAAAATAATGGAAAAAACCCAGTTGCCTCACTCTGTGCTCACAACATCTCCTCTGTTCAAGAAGATGAATGGTCTTGGGGTCATATAAACCTCATCTGCTACGGTAACAGCCATAGCCAAAAACAAGTGCTGATTGCTAAGTGAATTTCCACAGGCTCTTTTTGTGCCAACTCCCTGAAAATAAACCACCTCATACATTCATGGGTAGGAGTGCTCAGTGAATATGGAATTTGGGCTGTCTGTACTGTGGGGTGCATTGTTATCCTGCCACCCATGCCTTGGAGAGCAGGTTGTGGAGGGGAAAAAAAAAAACAAAACCCAAACAATCTCTCCCCTATTCCAGTAATTGCTCTCCCTGCAAGAAGTAGAGGTTTAGCACCTTTCCCCACAAGCAACAGATGGTCTAGCTGCCCCAGAGAGCTGGAGGATGTACTGGGCAAGCTGGAGGCAACAGCAGGCTCTGTCCTCCCAGAACAGGGAGGCAGATCGAGATGTCAAGTGTACATCTTTGGTTGCTCCTGAGGCAGCCCAACATGTTCCCCTCTCCTGTCGTCCAGCCAGCAGCCATTTGTCCACAGTAATGACAGGAAGTTTATAGCATCATCATCAGTCTCAGAATTCCTGGCCAGGCAAAGCATATGAACTGCCATGCAAAACCCAAAATGGGGCAGCTGGAGCAAGCAAGGTGCAAGCAGACCAAAGGGATGCATATAGGACTTCTAACAACCAAAGCACGAGTTTCTAAATACAAAGAGAAGCAAAAGGTAAATGGAGCAAGTAACCAAATCACTGTCAACAGTGTTTCCTCAGGAAACGCTGGCTTTAACCATCCCAGAAAGTTGAGACATCAGAAAAATATATGCATGAGCACAAAGATCTGAAATTCTGTTTCCCTCAAGTGCTGTATTGCTGGGTTTAGGACTGACAGTAAATTCACCGAGAAACTGCAGCTGATCCAGCATGTAACACCACAGCTGCTGCCTTGTACAGGCTGGGAAAGCATATTCCATCCTGTTCAGCTCACATTTCCTGGCACAGGTAATTCATATCCTGACTTTGTGCCCTAGAGCAGCAGCAGAAGTGGAAGATTTTGTTTATTTGTTTGTTTTTAGAATGAAAATTTTCTTGCCTACTTCATGGAATCAAAAGTCTGGAAAGAACCTCAGCATCTCTGCAATTTAGTCTCTCCACTCCCTTTCTCTGTGAAAGCTCAACCATGGCTATGTCACTCTTGATAAATATTTATCCAGCCTCTGTTTGAAGACCTCCAGCTATGGAATCCCTATGACATCCCCAGGAAAGCCTCATCCTTGCCATTAGAAGGTTTTTTTCCTCCTATTTAGTCTGAATCTTCCTTGCTGAAGTTTGAGCCATTACTTTATCCTGGAGAGAAGAAAAGATTATTCTCTTCCTCTTCACAGCAAAGTCTCTCATGTTAAGTAGGAGATCAGGGAGACACAGCAAAGGCTGAAGCCCCGAAGCTGATTCTGCCCCTTTTGGGAGTTTTCCTCACTGAAGGTGATTGTGGGTACAGAAGTACTTTCTCCCAGTGCAACAGGCATGTTGCTAACATGCAAGTAGGCTTTGTGCCATCTGAACAGATGCACATGCGTGTAGGCAAGAAAAGGCTGTGTTTGAGCATAAGGCATGAAAAAGGATTTGAAATTTAGATGGAAACAGGCTGTTTCTAGTATCATCGTTTTACCAGTGATGAGCAGAAATTAAATGTGGGTACAACATCTTACCAAACCATGATAGTTCCTTCCCCCCTCTACTGCATTATCCCTGCTTTTGAAATCAGAGTTCATTAAGTTATTCCCAGAAACCAGAGCCGGAGATGTAGCATGGAGGGGCACCAGTATTCCTGCAGCAGGTGAGAAATGCCCATCTCCAGGCCCACCAGGCAGTGGCAAAGCCCACAAAATCTAAATCACCAGCTGACAAGAACTTCTTCCAGAGTACCAAAGCACACGTGCCTAGAGCTATTTACCCAATTTGCTGTAAGCTCACAAACTACAGCCAGCCTGTAACCCTCACTGGTACAACGTTGTACTCTTCTGCTGACATGCATCAGTGCCCACATCTCTGGCTGCCATCCTCAGGAAGATGGCAATGGTCCGACTATAATCAGGTCCCTCTATCCTTTCTTGCTCCCAGAAGCAACTGCCCAGTTGAATGCCAACAGCTGCATGGAGCTAACAAGAAGCAAAGAGGCAGCAGGTGGTTCCAGTGGACCTCATCACATCTTTGCCCAAAATAATCTGCTGGACAGCTGTGAGGAGGAGAATCTCATCTGGCCGTGAATCAGCCTAAGCAGGGGAGATCGGATGTGGATTCAGGCAGAGAGGCTGTTGTGGATTATTTATGGTTCTTAGTGGATGGACAACTTTCCTAGGTTAATAACCCTGTAGTCAGTGCTTTTTTTGGTACTTGAAGAGGAACAAAGCACATCTGGTCTCACTTCTCAGGCTGGCAAGTATTGGATTGCTAGGGAGATAGTGTCCTTGATACTAAGAGGACTTTTTATCTTATTTTGCAGTATATACCAACGTAATCAAGAGGCAGCACTGGGGAAAAAGAGTCCTGTGTAGTTTGTCTCTGCCAGAGACTGCTGTATTATGAAGCTTTGAGGATGCTCCTCTCTGCGGGGCTTTGCAAGAAGGAAATTGCTGTCTGTCTTAGGCTGAGAGAGCTGCAGGTTTGTGTCAGACAAGGACTACAGAGGGCAGAGAGAAATCCTAATTAAAATGTTTTTACATGCCATCACGCACACAGCTTTTCTTTGTGCCATCCCAGCTTTCCGAGGCGGTCACCCACCTTTGGTGTTTTCCTTGCAAGCCTCTTCCCAGAGTGGATCTTTAGCCTGAATTACTCCTGAAAATAATTCTTATTACTAAACTGTAGGAGAAGATAAAGGAGGTTGCAAGCTTTAAAATCGCTCCCAAGGGTCACAGCCAAAGTATAAAGGCTTCCCAGAGCATGGTTGGTTGGTTGTATGGGAACCCAGCAATTATCTACTGTGTTGGATAAGCGGTTTGTATCACAGATCATTTCTGTGCATTAAGCTGATCTATGTTGACATAAGTGGAATATTGGGGAGCACATACTGGGACTCCTGATACTTTACACAATGCAGACATGGATAATTGAAAAAGCTGTTCCCTTCCACAAAGCACTGCAGGCCACCTCATCATCCTTCTCTTTCTGTTCCTCCTTTATGGGTAAATTGAAAGTGAGTGCACTGCTTGCCGCTCGCTGCTCTCCCCACTGTCTCTCTTTCATACTACTGGCAGCAGAGCTCAATGTTGATGGATGATCAGATGGGATATGCACACTATGCTTCTGCTGTTTAGGCCATGTCACAGTGGCTGGGAAGCAGGTAGTCAAAGAGGGCAACCCTATCCTCAGATAAAACCCAAAGAGCACTAGGAATCACATCTTGCTCCTGAAGGCAGTATGTGGATCCAGCTTTCCTTCCTACTGGCTTCTAAATGCTCCAGTGTCTGCATTTATACAAAATGGCACATGATCACTTAAAGCAATCCCAAAAAGCTCAGGTCCAGGATGCAAAATGAGAACAAAGACCCCCATAGGGTGGTCACTCCAGTCCACTAGACCACCACCACACACCCACTTATTCTAGTTCTCTGCTCAGTGACCAGACTAACTATGCTAAAACAGGGAGAGAGAAAAGCAGAAATGCACTGCTCAGCACTGCTCAGCACCCATGCTTAGGGATAACCAGAGGAGCAGCTCTGTTTCTTGCCACCGGGATTTCCCAGGGATGCTGTGAAGCTGGTACTGCTTATGTGCCATAATCTACACCATCAGCCTTGCCTTGGCTCTGTCCGGCCCCTATCGATCTGCAGTCTGGGCTCAAGGGAGCTGCAGCTTTCTTCAAGACAGTTTTGCGCTGCGTATTTTGACTGGAAGGTATGATTAAGTCTGAATGTCAAAATGTTCTGGGGTTGAGGAATAAACTCAAGGGAGATGAATGTAGTGAGACATGCTATTATTTAAAAATACCCGGGATGATTTATACAGCTTCTTCAGCCCTCATGCACCTCCTCACTAATGCTTATGCATTTATGGACTTTAGTTTTTAGCTGTCAGCGAGGTGTTTCTACTTTGAGGAGGAGATAAAGATTCCTGACACTGAACTGAGGCTCATAACCTACTGTAAACCCAGTGCTGCATGTTCTGGCCTCCTTCTGCATTTAAGAACTAGGAGGTACTCAGCAAAACAATCAGGCCACAAGTTTACAACAAACAGTAGGAAATATTTTTTCCCCTCCATGCATAATTAAGTTGAGTGACTCTTTGCCATGGGATTACAGACACCAAAAGGATAAATAAATTCATTAAGGGATTAGACAAATTTATGGAAGACAGGATCAAGCAGTAGCTATTCAGTGGGATGGTCAAGGAGCAATTTCTGCCTAAGAAGTTGCAAAACTGTGATTGCTGTAAGCTATGACAAGAAGGCAAAGAGGAGCTTATAGAAGGACTACTTTGGATGCTCCCTCACTTCATACTCTGTTTAAGCATCTGTTAATTGCCATTGCCAAAGGCAGGAGCTGGGGGCAGCTCTGGGTCAACATGGCTATATTTAAGTTCCTACCCCAGCCTGGTCATCTACTCCTAGGCATCTGCATCACGATCCAGTCCTGGTTCTCTGACTCAGGCAAAATGTGTGGCTTGAACCTCACTGAAGTCACCCAGAATCAGTATCAGGGTGTGCATCACTATCAGCAAGAAGCAGTTCAGCAGCAGCAAGCATTAGCTTCACAAGGAAAATAAATTACAGAACTCATTTCAGGGGGTTATAAAACCAGTTCATTCTGCAGATATAAACATTATAAAACAGAAAATAAATCATTAAAAATGGGAACACAGCGGGAGAAAAAAGGAAGTAAGGAGAAAAGAAAGGAGAGGTAATGAATCTGGAAGGACAGATAAGCAGCTGGAAGACGAAAGAGGAAAATAAAATTAGAAAACAGACCTGCAGTGGAAGGAGAATGTCACAGAAGTACATATTTGAGGGGCAAGTGCAGTTGGTGACTAAAGTCAGTAGATTTAATGTTGCCTGCAGATTTTCAGCTTAAACTTTCAAGGAAGTAAACTTCTGAGTGATTGCAAGGTCATCTAGCCTTCCAGAAATATCCCCAAGTGGCTAACTTTATATATTCACACAGAAGTGTGTGAGTCTCTCTCTATATACACACACGATACGTAATTTTACATATATATACACACATATGCATATGCTTACATATATACACACACGTATACCTTTTTTAGGACTCCAGGAAAAAAAAAAAAGCATCTTTTTGTGAAAGTATCAATGTTTGCTGTTGTCAAAGAGGGAAAGCTACATACATTTCATCTGCAGTTGTATCCTAGCTGTGCCAGAGGTGTATCACCAACAAGATATTACTCAACAAAGCTTGGGAATATGACAACTTTGAGTGAAAGCTTTATGAAAACAGACTGAAAGATTTGTAAATGAATCTGAAATGAGTATGTCAAAAAAACCAGCCAACAGCACAACAGATTTTAAAATTCAATGCTATGTCACCAGTGATGGCAGTTTCTTGAAAGGTGTGATGATGTGGGGAACGTGCCACAGCCTCAGTTCCCTGCACACAGCTTCTACCTGCAGCTGGGCTGCTTGGGTGCCTGGGGTGCAGAGAGGAAGTTCTTGTGCATACATACATACACACACACTCTGTAAGTGCATAAGCGCTTACTTTATAGCAGCAAGGCTTTCTCTGACCTTTAGATATTGCATATCAGAAAATGACACCTCATTATGCAGCTGCAAGGAGTTGAGGTACATGGGTTTTTTCCACTGTTAAAAACAGAACAAAAATAAAACCCCCAAAACAAACAAACAAGCAAGTCCAAACCTGCCCTACAGCCAAGATACATTTGAGTTCTCTCCTTGGTTCAAATCCTTCTCTGTGGAGTAATACATCTCAGCAAATAAAAGCATGACCCTCCTTCCTAATTCACTCCAAAGTAGAGATGATTAAAACTACCCATTTATCATGGTCCCCTCTGCACAGGGCCAACCGCTGTGAACTGCAAGGAGAAGGTGTAGTATCGCTTAGCAAGGAAATTCCAACAAGGACATGGCACACTTTCTTAGGACCAAATCCAATTAAAACATTTCCATTTTCATCTCCTGATCACCCCCAAAGTAAATCACAGTACATCTAGCTTCAGAGCACTTCAAAGCACTGTTCAATTGTATGAATATTTTAAAAGTAGCTCAAGAGAGACAGATCCTCTGCCGCTCTCAATTAGCACAGCTTCACAAAGTCAGAGCAATGCACACCAGTGAGGAGCCTGGCCCCAGATGGGGCTTAAATAAAAAAAAAACACAAATAACAAAAACCACAATAGCACAGTATGGGAGTTCAGCTTTTGCAGAACAACTAAATATTTCTGCTGTTGCTCCTCTGAGCGATGCTCTACGTATATAAAGCACAAATTTACATTATTTTACCTGTCACCCCTGTCTGGCAGGGCTAACCTTGCTTGTACCTGGCAGGGGTGCAGCCTAAACACCCAAGTCCTGCAGAGTCAAGAGCTCCTGCTGCTGGGTAGCTGTGCGTCCTGCCTTAGATTCCCTGGCTGCATGGGAATCTGGATCTCCAGTGACATGAGAGTAACCATTTCTGAAAGTCTTAACTCTCCAGGTTTCCTGTCCAGGAAAAGACAATTGAAATACCACTCAAAATGCAACACTGAGTACTTGGTATTGGGAGGCAGCCTCACCTCCTCATGTTGGATATCACTCTGGGGCTCTGTGCAGTGTTTCTGGTCCCATGGCTCTTGGAGCTGTCTCATTTAAGGAAATGAAACAAATACACACCGAAAGGAGCCTTCTGCTACTAAGCCCAGTGTTCAGGGCATTCTGAGTCTGAAAGGGCCAAGGAGATTATGAAACAAATACTCATGTTTCCTTTTATGTGGAAACGTGCAGGATTTCAGAATCTCAACAGGAAAGGATAAATTTCTAATGAACATTTTCCCATAAAGTGTGACAGATTTACATTACCACAAGAGATCTATTTTGGATGGCTAAAACCCCCGCAGACAGAGTCCATTTCTCTGGGTTTTTTCAAACCTTTCCCATGGAACCCCATTAAATTTTTATAGAATCCTGGAAGTTCCCTCTCTCGAGCATCCCCTGAGGTTTTGTCATTAAGGCAATTCCCTGAAGGGAGCTCTGCTGTTAGAGGAAGGAGGAGATAAAGCGAGTGTTGCATCCCCAAAGTGCCAGGATACACACAGAGCTTATTCACAGGGGCTGCAACAATCAACCTGAAACTGTAAAAGCTGATGGCACCGTATTACTAAGTTGCTCTTCAGAGAACTTTGCAAAGTCTTACACTTGTACCGGTGATAATGAAAGTGATTAGCATAGTATGATTAAACTCCCCGTAGGACTTTTTTTTTTTTTTAAATAAAAGGTTGGAAGTTGGAATTATCCTCTTCTATAATGACTTTTGGATTATACTGTCTGAACTGCATGGTTTTAATTTAGTATAAAAGTATTAACCCATGAGAGAAGCTGCAGAGGTTGGTGATGTTATCAAGTCTTCAGAATCCAATCTAAACACTTCCCTTTACCTCCTCTTTTTATCCTTATAGGTCTTTAAAGTAATAAATAAATCCTAGATTCACATATTTCTTAATCTTAAGATATTCAAAGCACTATCAAGTGCAACTGGCCTCATCTCAGCAAGCTCCAGCTCCCTCAGCCTCAGAAAAAGGTTGTTGAGTTAATCTGAGAGTGGAAGGAAGAGAAGCTCATATTTTCAATAAAGAAAGAAATACCCAACAAAAACCCCCTGAACTCACACGACCACCTCAACTCTAAAAAACAGCTTTCTCAAGGTGAAAATGAAAGTCATCCTGGGACTGGCCACGTCACCGCATGTGAAAGACGGAGCTGGACAGGTGGGGCTGAAGCCCCCACATTGGGCAGTCGAAGGAGGCTTTTAGGTTGGGCTTGGCAGCTCCCAGCCCTCATCCTTCCAGTGAGGAGAGTGTTCTGTCCAAAGCCCTCACAGCTAAGGAAGAGGAAAAGTCTCTAGGACAAATCCTTCTCCTGCATGGGGCTGGCAGCCCTTGCCCTGAAGGACCTCACAAGGGGCTTTGCTCCCACGTAAGAGGGTTTCCACCCACATAGTCTTGCTGCCTTCTGAAAGAGCTACTTGACAGCCATGCCTACAGTGTCTCACTGCTATAGGGCTTTACTGCATCCATCTTTCTAATAGTTTCATGTGTCACTGACAGAGTAGCCTATTTAGCTTCAAGGCCTTTGAAGAATGAGATGGCACCAGACCCATGGCATTAAAACAGACTCTCTGAAAGTTAATGGGTGCAAAACTGCGTATATTAAGTGGTGGAAAAATTGATCTGATCTCAGGTGGAGGAAGTTTTTTCCACAAATCCTCTTCTTGGCCAAACAGATAGAAGGAATGACCTCAGACATTCCTCGTTTCAGGTGTGGTGGATCTGTCTGATCCATTTAATAGCTGAGTTCCCCCTGCAATATTGTCCCAAGGAGTCCTGCTGCCACCAGGCCAAAAGTAAAGCCCACAGTGGTGTCTTCCAATATTCATTTGTATTTTGTCCAATGATAGGGAGCACCATAAATTCGGTACTGAGCTCTCCCAAATCAGCAGCCTTACTATCCAGAGCAAAACTGGGGCTTCAACTGCCTCAGGCTGGCTTCAACCAAGATATTTGCTCACAGTCCACTCTGTCCCAGAGCAGGATCCTATATAGAAGATCTCCCTTCAGAGTGTTATCTTATATCCTAAAATTGCTTTTCTCTGTACAACTAAATACATAGTCCATGGTTGCACTTCTCCAGATGCATTTCCATGGCCAGAAGCACCTTACAGATGAAATCCTGGCCTTTTGCAAAACATCCCCATGGGCTGAGGTAGGAAATGTTTTGCAATAACCACCTGTGGCTTCCTTACCACCTCCTGCCAAGCTTAGCCTCACCACTGCATCCCTTCATGTCTCCAGAAATAAAGAGACAAGGAATGAAGGAAAGTTTGTTCTTCTCTGGGGTCACCCTTTGCACGTGCTAGTAGACCATGTAAAATAACAGTGACCCAAACTTCATAACAAATTCATCTGTCTGAGGGATGGGATGCCATGAGCAAAGCTCAGTGCTGATGCTCGGGAAGCTGCCTGCCTGCCCCTGCCCACAGAGCTGCCCCAGCTCAGGGCACGGAGGGACAGAGGCTGCCTGGGTGCTGGAACATCCCTACCTTCATTGAAAAAAAAAAATTAAAAGAGGCAGAATAGAGCGTATTACTTAGAGCTGAAAGTGCTTGACTCTGATGGCCTAATGACTCACAGAGTTTGGCTGTGCTGGGACAGACCGTGCAGGATTTCTAAATATTTTCCTCCCCAGTGCTGCTCGCTGCCCCAGAATGAGACTGCAGCAACTGCATCCCACCGATGCATGCACAGTAACATTGTGTTTCTTCCCATTCTGGGGAAGTTTCCTATGTATTAGCCTTCCAGGATATATAAATTTATTTTTGTTAGTATCTTGATCACAATATTATTTAATGTCAAATTAAATTTCTGCCAAATTTCAGGATAAAATAGACTTTAAAATTAATACATATATAAACAAAGCTTCCAGCAGCCAAATCCTACCCTCAATCTTCAATATTGTAATCTAGCCTACTAACCCACCCACTGAATTCTAATATACAAAACCTGGGAGGCAGGGTCCAATATTTGCTACTCAAAGTCTATCTTTCTGGATAAATGCTGTCTCTGTGCTTGAAAACAAGTGATTTACTCCCCAAATATTTGTGTAATGTTTTGCCAGTGTGAAAATATTCTGTAGACATCACACTTTCATAATATTGTTTCTGAGAGATCAGCTTTTCTTTACTGTTATTCATCAAATCTGTCACTTTCTACTCTCTTAACTTCCACTGCACAAATGCCTCTCCTAGGAGGCAATTATATACGCTTTTTTAATATTCTTAAATGTTATCAGATGCCTCTGCAAAACAGTTGTCAGATCTCTTACAAAAATTGAAGGGATTGCTGTTTTGCTTAGTGCCTTTGCCCACCATAAATCAGATTAACAAGACTAACTAAGTGCAGTTTAACTCTTCCCACTGTGACTTGAGACTTTCCTGAACTACATGCGCTGCACTTTTCAAGCTGTGCCAGCTCTTTTTACCCATTAACCAAAAATGAATTAGGGGAGAAGTTCTCCATAACATACTTCATTTCTCAAATCAGCATGAGGGATGAGCACAGGGTCTGGCAGTCATCTCTTAACACACACCTCTTTCCTTGTTATACAAAACAGGTCAAGAGCCTAGACTGGTGAGGGGGAAGTTTGAGTGCTTGAGTTTAGAGTGACCATCTTCAAAACCACCCTAAATAAACACACTTTTGCCAGCAAATGCCTTATGTACCCTGTGTTTGGCTCCTGATTTAGCTGCAGGCTGCTAGCATCTTAGCAGGGCAGCTCAGGACCTTCCTCCTATCCATGATGTTCTGCCTGCGGGGTCTCCCTCACAGCCCTGGCACCTGGAGGTGAACACCAACAATCCCAACACACCTCATCCCCTGGGCTTTGCCATCCCTGTCTGCATTAAAGTACAGCCAAGAGCAACATCTTTGCCTCCTCCTTTAGTACCAGCAGAGTGGTGGCCCATTGCTCTGGGAACTGGAAGGAGAACTCCAACAGAGCAAGATAAGCACCCCAGATTTGGGGTTTGAGGCACCAGCAAACAAGGAGGCTGTAGAAACATCCCGCTCCAGCACTTCCTGTTGGCTCATCTAGGCAGGTCTCTGTCAGGCTGAGGACCCCTCTCGAGGGATTCCATCCTCAACAATCTTCAGCCACAGATGGCAGGAGCTCCACAGAGCACCAAGGATCCCAGGTTGTACTCAGCAACCTTATTAGCCCAGCAATTAAAGCTAAATTTGACCAGCTCTTTGCCAAGAAAGCGTATTCACCACTTGCTCACGGTGCCTGGGGTATTTACTATTCCTTGATCACTGCAATAGCTCAATTAACTTGTAACACAGATTTCCTGAGTTTATTAAAAATAATAAATAAATCAATATACAACTATGCATTCTCATTTGTAAAAATAAGCAGCAACATCACTGCATATAATGTCCTGAGGTGGAAAAAAATTAGAGAAACAAGTCTTAGAGAAGGTACCATAAACACACCACCATCATGCTGGCCTAGGAGTCCAGTGGAAATAAAGTAGAAACAGAGTTAACAGCAAGACTCTCAGTGACTTGAAAGGGGCCAAGATTTCATCCTGCTCATTTCAGAGTGTGGAGCTCAGAGAGCAAGATACCTGCAAGGACACCTCTCCAGAGAAGCACTGCCTTTTTATACACATAAAAATGTGCATTTGTAAAGAGGTAGATGTACAAAACTTAGAGCTACTATTTTCCAAACATGCCACTCTCATTGAAATTCCTGATGGATTTGTGTTCCCAGGTATTCTCTCAAAAAACATGTCACTGTCAGCAGGGGACTGACTGGGAGGAGAATGCACCATCTCTATCCTAAATCAGAAGGATCTCAGAAAATGAGCTAGCCAAGGAACAGCATGAGAGAAATGGGGCATATGATGAAAACACATCTGTCCTCCAACAACCTTGATGTCACGATTTCCAGACACCCTCTAAGAGGACTGAACCTCTGGTTTCCACTTCTTTTTCATAGGTAATTCAAATTCCTGAAGCGGATTGAAAACTTCAGCCAAACTCATATCACCACACACAGTCTCAAATATTCATACGGCTTTTGCATTATGAATCACCGTGCTAACTGGTGCATCCATGTGCCATCTTTGGCCACCCTGGCTCTGGAGCTCAGCTCATGGAGAATCTCAGATGATTCAAAGTCAGTAAGTTCCTGCTCAGAGAACTTCTCTAAGTCTATTAACCCGTCTGACCAGTGACACGTGGAATGGTAGTTTTAAGATGGGGCAATCCAAATGGCTGACACAGTTATATCAGATCCAGACAGCAAGCAGATCTCACCTTGAGCCTCCCAAGGTCACAGCCCTGCAATATCTCCTGTGCTCAGGTGGGAGATGCTGCAGACCCCCAGGGCACCGCACTGAGCTGGTGCCTGTGGCCTCCCCAACTCCATGTCCCGCTCCCGAGGCAGCACACAGCACTGCCATAATCTCCATGTGAGGTGCCAGAATCCTCTTACAAATGGGAACCCTAAACTACCAGGCTCCAAGCACGAAAACTAGGGAGAAGAACAGAGCAACAGCAACTTTGTAATGCACTTGTTCAAATTAAAAGTCAGCAGCTTGTCTAAAACTTGCAGAGAAACTCGGACCAGCTGCAAAGTCTGTTCTTTCAGACACAGAAACGCAGTGAAAAGGTTAACACAGAAAGATCCCACTGTATTAAATAAGCTTCCAAGGCTTTTCCTATGCTGCTTGTCTCTTGCCCAGACTATTTCCCACTAATTCTTTAATAACAGTGCAGCCACCAGTGCCATAACTGGTGCCATGCTTCCATAAATGCTCTGAGCCAAGCCTGGCCTTGAGGAAACTCACTGAGAACAGGAGTTAGACCAGCTCTTCATTTGACCTATGTATTTTTTTAAAAATATGCAATTGCAAATCTTATCTTCTCTACACATATGGCTCCCGTACAGAAAACATTCTGTCCACTAAAAGAACCTCCAGGGGCATAGTATTAGCTACGAGCAAGCAATGCAAATACTGAAATGCTTTATCACCAAAACAGAGCCCAAATGCAAAAGCAATATTTGACCCAGAGATATTTTTCAATTTATTAAAAAAAAACCACCAAATGGATGACTAAAGGCTTCTGCAGGAACATCCTAATAACAAACAGTACAATTTAAATAGCAACTGCTTACTGACAAACTACAGCCAACGATGCATAGTCCTCAAAAACTCAATCACAGGTTGTGCAAATTGACCATATTTTCACCTTTTTCCTTTACCATGGGTCTTCAGCTAACCCACACCCATAAGTAAGCCAGGCAGGAATCAAAGACAGGTGGGAACTGAGGCAGGTTTCCCTGAGCTAGAGAAATGATGCCACAGAAAAGTGGAGGCAGGAGGCTTTGGGAGGGGGTAAATATCCTGCTGTGTTACTTGCACACATTAGTGCAGAAAAACAAGTGTTCAAGGAAAGATGGGTTTTATACATGAACACAAGGGTACCTCACACAGCCTTGCCTCAGGAGAGTAAATCATTGCACTGCTTAGGAAAAAATGGATCAAGCTTAGCACAAGCTAAGGAACGTTACAGAGCAGTTGGAGCAGGAAGCAGCTACTGAAGCAACGTGTGCTGCTGAAAGCTAGACAGACATAAGGACAGGGATGCAATAGCTGAATCATGTCAAAGTAACAGCTTCCTCTGGGCAGCTGTACAAGATGCCACTTCAACACTTCTCCTGAGAATTTTTTTATTGGGTTTTGGGCTGCAATGTGAATCCCCAATAGGTGTTTCATGATAAGCTTCCGAGTTCATATATATGATGATTTGATTGAACCCAGAAACTCAGCTGAAACTGCTGAGCTTCATCCAATTAGGAGGTAAACTAATGTAAAATCCAAACAGCGTCTGGGCAGCTGAGTCAAAGGTCAGAATTTATAAAAGAGAGCAAACCCCAGGGAGTTTCCTTAAGTTTCAGGTTTCCCAACATTTCTGACACTGCAGAGATAACTTCTGATCTATTCTTATAGATCTACAACTTCCATTTTTTAATGTCCCTAACATCCCTGAGCACTTTAGCATATTTTCAGTAGCTCCTATGACCCATCTAGTTTTGCAGGAGATGCTGCTGTGTCCTTTTGGAGTCTGTGTCCAGTTGGCTTTATGTGAACTTGGCCTCATACCGGTGAAGTCTGCCAGCTCAGTGGTTATCACAAGCACTGATGTCTTGTCACTCTTGGCTGCTTTTGACCCAGCTGGAATATAGGTCTTTCACTGTGTGTAGTTATTGAGAAATAACCATGTATTGATCTTGCCATTTAGGTACTCAGGATTAATCAAAGAGGGGCAATTTATCCATTCACAGGTTAGCAAGGCCTCATGGAGTGAAACTTTATTCTTCTTCTACTGCACCTACTCATTATTTTCCCTCTCAATTCATTTTTTTCTGAACCACCGAGGGGACTCCAACAAAATGCAAAACCCTCACAAGTGATTTTCTAAGACAAGGGAGTTGGCAGCTTTGCTGTTAACATCAGTTTTGATGATCTCAGGTACAGACTGAGCCTTTACTCTGCTTTTAGATTATTTCTGAAATACATAAGCAGCCTGCTAGCGAGCTTGCCTTTGATAGGTATTGAGCCTGGGCCATCTTACTGGCAAGTTTTCACTTGTGCATCCTTTCCAGGATGCACCATCAGTATTTATCATGTGAGAAATTACTTTTTGTTGTTGTTATTACAGTAGCTGGCTGACTTGGTATGATCAGAGAAATGACTAAGAGTACAAGCTACCTCTCCTTTTAACTGTAGGGAAGAGCAACAGAACTTGCTCTCCCTTCTACCCCCATGCTTCAGCCACAATATAGACCCATAAATGATAAATGAGATAAACACTTCCAAAAGTGTCTACGTGATTTGTGTTGCTCTGGTCCTTCTGAAAACATTGCTCATCAGGAGTTCAGTGTCTGCATGCGACTCTTTAAAACAATCCCTGATCATTTTGTTCCTCTCCTACTCTGTTGTGCAGTGTTTTTCAGTGTGAAAACATTTTGACTGTGATCATCTGGATATGCTGAGAAGTCTTTTCAATGCTGTGATGGATTTCAGAAATCCACATGGTCTCTCCTTTTACAACCCTCTATTTATCCCAGCTGCTAGAGTTGACTCTCAAATCTTCACAAATAGAGACAATTACTGCTCTGTTCTTTGAAAGAACACCAACCCAGGCGGTCCTTGTAGTTACCAGAGGACAAGGTCCTCAGGCTCTACAAGGAGCACTTGGGGGCAGCACCAGAGAGGTTATGTTAGGGAAAAAACAAGAGCCACGTGGCAGCTGCAGATTTATCATTACTCCACCAATTTCACTCAACAGCACTGATTTACACAAAAGGCAAAAAAATGTAGCTTTACAATCTAAGACACAAGATATTTAGTTTAGCTGGAAGAAAAACCTGCAGTGCTTCCACCCTGCCATTACAGCTCAGGGAAAACATATGAGCAGTATTTTGGCTTCTTTTATATCCTTCCTGTTGAGAAGGACACCAAAGGCAAGAACCTTATCAGAAAAGCCACATCTTTCCTTGGACAAAAATCCACAGATCAAAACCACTGATGCTTCTGACCTAATCTTACGGTTGTGCTGGCCACCAGTGAAAGGCTGTGTTGCAGCAAGCACTCCTGCAAACCACCAAACACTTCTTTCTTCCTCTTGCACTTACACACCTAACCGCACTTCCATGATGCTGCAAGAAAGGTGAACACAAGCAAAACACCTCATTCCTGCCACTTTGGCCCTAATGGCAAAAGTTTCTACTCAGTTCCCCAACCAGACAACTGCCTCATACCTGAAAGGGCAGCAGGAGAGCTGCAACCCCTGAGTGAGTCTACAAAAACAGGAACAAGGTATCTGCTCACATCTTTATATTTCAGGACAAGAAGAGAAAAATCTAAATCCCTGGCCAGAGCAGGGCCTTACCTTGCAGCAACAGCAGGAAGGATCCTCAGGAGCACTGCTGCCATCACCCTCCACCTCACAGGGGCAAACAGGTTCAGCTGCTGCATATCACAGAGGGCACAGCTTAAGGCTGTCTGCTGGGAGACGGGGCCTGCATCTGTTTTCACTTATGAAACAGCATCTTGATTAGGATGCCCTGCCCAAACCAGTGCTCTGCTCCAACCCAGAGCAGCTTATAACTCCCTGACCCAAAATCCTTTCCAGCCCCAACCTTCCCCATGCCTTTCTTGTTACACACCTTCCTGTTGGACCCTTCCCTCTTAATCTCTGTGATCTCCCTTTTAGGTCCTACTATTCCATCGCTTGCTCCCCCTCATCCTGGTCCAACCAACAGAAAAGCACAGCTGACCTCATTCAGGTAGTAGAAAGCATTTTGAAGTTTATATCTTAAATAAAACTTCAATTAAATGAGCAATTTCTTACTTAAACCCCTTGTGGGAGCAGGGACTGAGAACATTGTTGATGCTGCCTTCACAAGAGAAAAAAGCCCTGACCCATATATGTGTGTCTGCTCAGACATGCATGCATCAGGGAGAGAATACCAAACAAACAAACAAAATGTTCCTAGTCCTTTTATTAGCCTTTAAAAATTAGAAAAGCTGTGTACACCTTCAGGGAATACTTAAAGCAAGATCTTACAGTATGGTACATCTGGAGTCCAGCTGTAACATACCATAACAGCACAAGGTGCCAAAAGAAAAAAGCAACAGGCCCAAGCTGAGTGTCCTGAGCATAGCACCGGCTCTGCAGAGCCTGCAACACCTTGCTAGTGGTGGGGAGAAGATCTAGATTTTATTCATATTTTGTAGAGTGAAGGTTATTTCCCCGGTGCCTTCTGCTCCCCAGGTTCCTGTACCCCCAGAGAGAGGTAGGGAGGTGTCCTCTGCAGCAGTGATGCTCTCCCACTCCCTTAAGAAAGGTGTGGCTGTTTCTCTTCTGGGTTACAAATCACATAGGAACTATCTTCTTGTCTAAGGTTTCCCAGGCAAACTCAAGGAAGGACTAAAACTGAATCTAAAGCCAAGTGACTGATTTCAACCCTGAACTGAAAGTGCTGAGCAAAGCACAATGCCAGCGGGACCCCACCTTGCACTGCTGGAGAGGGTGGGGGGTGGCATCCTGAGTCTGCTGAAGTTATTGGTAAAAACTCCCTGGTTACCCCAGGATTTCACTTTCCAAGCTTTGCTGGGAATTTCATGCTAACAAGCCGGGCCATTGGTTCTGGTACCACACCACACAGCAGCTTCTGGCTGAGAGAAAAGTCCTTATCCTATATCTGAGCAGCTCCAGAGCACTGCCCTGCAAGGGGGACATGCAGGTGGGATACTGGTTTCTTTCTGGCTTTGTGCAGGACTGTGAATAATATGATACCTCTTACAAGAGAAAAATGTATTGCATTTAGCAAAAAAACCAACAAAAAATATGTATGCTGGCAAGCAATAGCTCTTAAGGTGCCTAGAAGGTAACAGAGGGCAGCAAATCACATATAAGCAATGCCAAAGTGAGGAACAAAGGCATTCTTAGCTGTGCAAACACTCCTCTCCTACCTGAAGAGCACAGAGTCAGCTGCTTCTCTCCTGGGAGACACAGGTACAAACCCTCTGGGAATATGGAGATAATCCAGAAGAGACTCATTAGAAAAGCAGCGAGGTAAACCAGCAGCTCCCCTGGCTGAGGGAAGGAAATGTTCTAAATACAGAAAATAAAGTTGAATACACACACAAATGGCAGAATACTGAAGGAAACAATACATAGCAAATAATTCCTTCTCTGCCTTTTTGCTTCTGGTTATTGATGGCATTGACTGAAAACCAAACTTCTGGGCTTTGGGCAAAGTTCTTTAGGGTCTTTTGGTCTTAGATGTTCAATGAGAACAATGACCTGTTGCTTGTGGTGGAAATTAGTGTTCTATCAGAGAGGACTCCTATGGATTTCAGTAAGCTTTTAATTGCTGAAGGGCAGGACTTTCATGTGCTTCCTAGGTGGGAGAGGAGGACCCTGAGGAAGCTGTGTCAGAGAATGACAGATGATCCCCACCACACACAAGGAGATTTCCCTCCCTGAGGCAGGGATTGAGGTGGTTATGAACAGTCATGTAGAAATGAAACATTGGGGTGGGGGAAGGGGAAGAGAGTGTGGACAAACAGATCTAGCATGGTGAAGAGGGCCACAAACTCTCCCAAACCAGTCCCTCTGCACGGCCATGCAGCAGTTCACAATGTTGGCATGGGGCAGTCACTCTGCCTCTAACTTCCACATCCTTCTCGTTTATAATCCCTTCCTGATGAGTAGGACTCACCTACTGTGGACAGCTATGAAGATGTTCTGAGCTGTTCCCAGCAGCCAAGTGCTTGTTAGCCCTCTGCAAGCAGAAGTTGTCTGTGCATCGCCCTTGGATAAAGGTAGTTGTAAGCAGGAAGCAAAGCAAAGATTTAAATTATCAATGGAGGGAATTAGAGGAAGTTCTTCCATCTGCTGGTATAACAAAAGCATGGTTAAAAAAGACATTTCCTAACTGAAATCACAGGAGTCAGTTCATAAGCTTTTATTAATGGCTCAGACACGAAATCTGAAATATGTGATTAGGTAACACTACAAAGTCCGATAGGAAGCATCCTATCTTTCCAACATCATGTAAGCACTTACAACATTTTGTGACTGTGGAAGTACAGTGGGTTGAAACATATTTCAAAGGAATTAACATGGCTGAACTGATGCATTGTAATGTGCTAGGCCAATTAATTGTATGGCTGGAGAGCAAAGAGTGAGGGTTTCGCTTAAAGGGAACCAATACCTCAGTTTTTCCTGCTGTACTCCACAAATCGTCTTATTTAAACACAGGGGTAGTTAAGATTAGTATTTCTATTTTCTGTTCCTAGCTATTTGGGTTGGGGCCCTTTTCCCTTCATAGTGCAGCATGTGACTCACACTGCGTATTAAAATACTGCTGTAAAGAGCAAAAAAGTAGTGATTTAGTCAGGACCACAGAAGAAAAAGGTTTGCCCTCTTCTCTCTCCTCCCTTTTAGCCTCCAGATGTGGGCAGAAGGGAGTGTCATTTGAAAAATGCAGCAGCTCTTTGTGTTGTGAACTCTTTGAAATAAACCTTACCTAACCTTCCATATGTTTGCAGTTTAAAATGGATCTGTATTTACACTAAATGAAATATTTACCAAAATGATTATGAACATTCTTCATTTGCATAAGTCAATGCATTATACCTTTAATGCCGTTTGAAGGATCAGTGCAGTTTTTTGCAATGAGAAGTAATGTTTTGGCAATACTGATTTTTTTGTATAGTTACAAAATTGGCTATTCCTGAAGGAACAATTAGTGTCAGGCAAATAATCAAAGTGGTTCTGACAGTTTCTTATTATACAGCCTTAGTTTTTAAGATCTTTGCCAATAATTAAGGAACTCCAGCATTCAGCTCTGCATCATTAAAGCTCAAGCCTACCTTCTGATGCAGTGGGAAAAATAAATCCCTTTAAGAAACCTGTTGCTGTCAACAGAGACACCAGAGGAGAGGAAAAAGGGGAGGAGAACAAACACATTTAGAAACTGGAATATCCACAATGAAGCCAGACTCTCAACTGGTACAATTTGCCGTATGTCTCCAGAGACTGTGGAGCATCATCATGTCCCAGCAGCCAAGGGTTTGCCCACACTGACGTGCTTATAGCCACACAACAAAATGTTGGATTCCCTGCTTTACACACAGTATTTCTTCTCTGGCAGCTACTCCATCTGTTGCAGTGTTACAGCATCTGAATTTGCTGGTGTACTGCCAGAAAGGATGTTTTCTTCTCTATTTGGAGCAACAGTCATCTTCCAGCTGATCCTTGATCTACTGAGCGTTAGGAAGCCACACTGAGGTGTCCTCCAAAGACAAGAAACTCCCTGGGATAGATGTTTGGCAGCCTTTGTCTGAAAGTACGGTTCAAACTCTCCCATCCAGGTTTGGGTATCAGCTTTTGGCCCCAAACCTTCTGTTCTTGTGCTCATTTGAATGTGAACCTCACAGGGAGACCTTCTGTATTTACACTGTCCAAGTGTTGTCCTTTACTGTAGGAATTTATGGTGGTAATGGCACCATAAACGCTTTTTTTCCCAGCACTGTTAATTACACATTATTATCAGACTCCTTACTGTAGCTTTCTGAAGGGAAGAGGTGCTTTACAGCACAACAGCAGCATGGCAGCATTAGGGATGCTGGAATAATCTTTCTAATTGATCTTGGAAGGAGCGGGCAGTGATTTCCTTTGAGTGATTTTCATTAACTGAGCTCTTTGTTATTGCTTGGGTGTGGGTTATGAATAGAACAGTTTTCACATGAGTGTACCTTCAGTTCAAACACAGTTCAAACACAATATAATCTGCTTCAGTAGAGAGGTGGAAAAATGCAGTTTTCAGTGGCATTTTTATTAAGTACTGACAAACCCTTATGCATGTTAATGCTTGACAAAAATACGGCTGACCCAGATGCAAAACAGTGTGGTGAGTTACGGCATATCATAGGTGAAGCAAAATATATCCAACACCACATGACACCCACCATCCCTGCAAGCTCAGTTCACAAGCACAGGGAAGTGGGAGGGGAGCCTGTGCTCCTCAACATGTTAAATAGTGACCATCTACTTTTAAAAAATGGTTATTTCACCCCAAGAAACCTATCTAAAAAGAAAGCAAAATAACCACAGAATAACTGGATTAGACATTTGCATGTGAATTGCATCTTGTACTGCTGTTGAAGTTACTCCATGGGAACATGTTGATAAAGCCAGAAGAATGGAAAATTCAGTGTTCTTATGGCCTACATATGCTCAAACCCACAACTGGGACTTGGCAGTTACAATTTCTTGCTATTTGACACACTAGTTTTCTCTATTCACTTTTGGTTATATGTGTAACCTGTTAAAAAATATGCTTAGAAAACCACCTAGTTAACCAGTGAAATAGTTGTAGGTGCGTCCTTGACCATAAGCCGTGGAGAACATGAGCAATTGCCTAACTTGTATGACAGTTCTGTGATCCCTTTAAATCGATGTAGGCTAACACTGCCACCAAAACAGCTGTTCCTGTCCTGCACTGCTTCATCACTGTCCCATCACTTTGTTTCAGTTCAAGCTGCATGGCAAAGCAGAGCAAGGGATCTGATCCAGATTCAAACTAAACTGACAAAAAACAAGCGTGGCTTATGGTGATGGTGGCCCTAAGACATCAAGAAAGGCATTAATCCATCTTGGAACAGTATCTTACAGGATCTTCCCAAATTTACTGTAGTACACCATCTTCCACTCGCATAAGAATAAGGTATTTCTATTTAAGCAGTAAATAATAATCCTTCTGCGAAACCGCCTCTGGTTCCCAATTGTCATTGTTATAGATTCATATCACGGTGCTCCTTTCAGAGCGTTGGGGCAAACCTGGCTTGGTGTGAACGAGCGCAGCTCCCCCAGGTTCACAGGGCTGGTGCTCATTTCACTGGGGACGTGCAATCGTGCAGCGGGCAGCACACAAACATGGGACTGCAGCCACCCTGGGATAAAGCCCATGGATTTCACAGAGTTACACCAATAAATGCCCTTCAGCTCTGGAGTTAGATGACAACACAAGTAGCCTGAGTTGCAAGAGCAAACAATTGGTGAGCAGTTCAGAGATGCTCTTTCAGACAGCTGGTTTTGCTTGATTACCTCATTACTGTTTTTCCTTCTCCATTAGACTGTGCTGTTATGACCCTTTCATATAGGGTCATTTCAGGTCTGCAAGGTATGGTGTTGGAATTGGAGGGAGGACGGGAAGGAGGTATTTTAGGTCTACTGTAGGAAGACATGATAAGCATAGATGTTTACAGTAAGGCTGAAGAATGGTACAAAGAGGAAACATTAAAATAAAAAAGCATCGCTACACATCTCCCTTCCCTGAGTTTACCACCAGTAATAACAAATCCAGATCATTCATGTAGGAAGAGCTGAGAACTAGTATGAAGTTGAATTTAACTCCACCACACACGACCTGCTCTGCCAGACACAGCTTCTTTCAGCTGTGGTAGAGAGCAATGCTGCCCCTGAGAATCCCAGAAGGGATCCATCAGACAAAGACCTTCTGGGGGAGATGGTGGAGCACCATGGTATTCGTAGCATGCTGTCCTGAAATTAAGCCAATATTTGCCATTTGACTTCAGCCTGTAGAAGAGAGAGTCATTGCATGGGAAAATCACTGGAGCACAAAACACAACCTGCCCCCACATCTCAAACAGTCACCAGCAACTAGTTACACAGGTTGGGAAATTATTCTGCCTCAAATTCCTACTTTTGTGAACACAACTAATTTTTGTACCCTCAGTGGTATCTGTTAAAGTCATTCCTCCCTACATCCACTTTCTCACCCACTTTCCCTTTCTCTCTCCACCCACAACCAAATACTCTAATGGTGTTGATCACACTGTGGAGAGCTGCCAGAGGCTGTGTGAGATGGATGGGTCAAACAACCAAGGTCAGCTAAAACTCTTTGGGATTTTTTTTCTTTGTATGTTCATCCTAACATACTCTAATCTGCAGAAATCTGGTTTCAAAGGCAGCTGCAGAAACCTACCAACATCACTAAGAAAGTGGGGATGTCTGGTAGGGGAGGACTGACTTAAGTCAACTCACCAGCTGAGGCCAGTGTGGACCTGTGCCCTGATTTCACCCAAACTCCCTTCCCGGCACAGTGAATCCATAGAAAAATCAGTGCCAGCTCAGCATCTATCATAGCACTACTGCAAATAACACACTCTGCCCAAGATGCAGCACTGCTGGGGGAGCGCAGTGGTTTGGGGAGGGCAGAGAAAGAGCCAATATGTGTCATTTCTTGCTTCTGTATCAAGTTTTCACTATGCTGCTTAATCAGTACTGTTTGATACTGCTACAAGCAGGGAATGTGGGTTGTGCCAGTGCTTTTGCTGCATTCCTGCTGCAGGGATATCATCCTGGCTATACACAAAACTGTCTTCCCCACAATGACAGCAAGAAACAGGGATTTTAATGCTTGACAGTATTTTCACAATGCCACTGAGAGGATGTGCAAGAGCAAAAGCAGCTCAGTTTGATCTGTGTTATGTAGGAACTACTTGAAACAGCTAACGGACTATGCAATGTAATTAGGCATGAGGTCAGGGGAGCTCCCAATACAATAAATAACTAAGTTTTGAAAACATCTTTTCCCATTCATTAGGAAAAGCAAGTGTTAAGCAAGTAATCTGTCTCTTCAGTGCAATTTCAACACAATGTATGTCATAACTTGTCTTACAAAATGAATTACAGGGCTTTCTGATAAGGCTTCATTTTACTAATAGCAAAGTGGCTCCAAACACCCAACAGGGCTTTGTTAAGATGGAAGCATATTGTAGCACTAATGAAGCATGAGTTCAACCTAATTAACAGAATGGCAACAGCAATCATACAGCCTTTTCATTCACTTTTACACATTCTGTAAGAGTAACAAAGTTGTGTTCAACACTGCTGGAACCTTCTGGCTTTGCTCTCTATTTGCACGCCTGCTAATCCCGCTTCTTTGTTAAAATGGGCCCAGATCCAGCCAAACGCTAAGCCCGTATAATCATAGATAATAGGGCAGGGCCCTCAGGCAATCGCGCTGCTCACCCGCCCACCTGCCAGCTCCCACTCCTCATATTTAACTTTAAGCACAAGAGCTGATCCCTTGCAATCGGCAGGGCCGCTCACAAATTTCCAGTTAAGCAGATACTAAAGTGCTTTACTGGATTAAAACTGCGGTTTCTATTGTAAGAGGAAGAGTCACAGGCAGAATTTATTTGCCTGAATAACCTATTTTGCCCATGTTGGAAAACAATAGCATTTTCATTACCCAATTCACAACTCACCTGAATGAATGGGAAAGGCCCCTTGCCTCCAGCTGCTCTTTCATTTCGGCTTGTGAGTCTTTGAAGGGCACTCCAGGGTACACCATATTGGTGAGTTATTTGTGTCTGATGTGGGCATGATGGAGGAGATGGCCAGACAGAAACTAAGTTTGTTTCATTAATTTGGACGTGTTCTGTGCAATCTCTCATTTGAAGTGCTGAAAACAAGGCTGCAGATGGGGAGCCACAGATCCTCTCCCTTGGCCCAGCTCCAGCTAGGGTAATTACATGCTGTCTGGCTGAATCCCTTCATATGGCTTCAAATGGAAAAGTCGTTCTCCACTTTTCCTCCTGAAATACTGCAATATAGCATGGCAGTTGCAGAGCAGCAACTGAGCAGTACCTGCAGTAAGGCAGTAGTGGGAACCATCTCTTATGGACTAAATAAAGGCTGAATTCCTTCAGTAACCACCACAGCTCCTCTCGAGAAGGCTGTCCTGCTTCAGGGCTCCTGGCCCATAAGCGCTTTGAGATGCCTTGAAATATAGGTATGCAGACAGGGCTGGTGGGAGGGTTAGCACAGAGATACCCATTATACCGTACAATGTGGGGAAAGTTAATCTCCAGTTCTGAACTAATGAAACCTGACTGAAGGAGGTCACCTTTCCACTTCACTGTAGTCGATAACTAGCACAACTATGTTCTCTGGTGTTGCCCTGCTGTCAATCACTTGGCACATCCTCTCCACAGCAACTGCTCCAAAGTCATTCAAGATCTACACACAACCCAGGCCCAGAGACTGGCCATCTCCCGCCCTCAGAAGGAATTTGTCTTTCCTTGGTTAAAGCAAATTATACACTACATTTTTACATAGAGTAACTTTGTAAGCAACATGAAAAGAGATGAAGGAAGCTGTGATCAAAGCCTCTGGTAAGACTACAGTCATTTGAGGGCATCTAACAAGTTGCCAAATTTCGCTCTTGTTCTAAAATGTTCTTCAGAAGCTGCATTTTTGTTTGATCACATATTTAAGTAAAACGGATCATTGCAGCAGAACTTATTCTTGAAAAATTTTATTCACTTCTACCTTACAACCTATGGCAAACTGATAGGAGTAGAAAAGATAACCCATTATTATTGGGGAAAACTTGAATAAAACAAAATTCGGACAGGAAGGCTAGACAGCTTCATAGACTGGCAATATATAGGGAAATCTCTCTCTTGATCAAGGCATTTCAAGTCTCACAGCGACTACTATTTTTGAGTACAAGGAGGCTGGGTCAGGACAAGACTTGAGAGGTGGCACACTTTGGTCACAAAGTGACATCTATCAAGTCCTGTCCTTTACTGGACTGGTTCTTGCTTCTACATTGCCATGTTGTTCCACAACACAAAAATAGCATCATGTTTCTTTTTTGCAGTGTTTCTGAATGGTTCTATTTTATCTGCACCATTTCTGAAATATAAAGAGTTGATTCCTGTAGTCTTGACAATATCACCTCAGCTTCCTGAAAATATCAGTATAATAAACTCATTTCTTCCCATTGGTAGCAGAGACAAGTCAAATACTGAATAATAGACTACCTTCTTATTCCTAAAGGTTTGTAGAGGAATTCTTCCAGATTAGAGATACATGATGATAAAATTGATAGAATAATACATGCAATGCTGCCCTTTACTTTCCCTAAACATAGCTCTTCAGGTCGCAGGGTGTTCTTTCCCTTCCATGATTACAATTACCTAAAAATGATACAATTCATTTCTACATAGTGAAAAAGAACTCATGTACTGCTTTATCATAGAATAAGACGAAAATTTTGTTCTCTGGTTATTTTTTTCATTACTTTTATGGTACAGCAGAAATACCTGCAGTGAAAGTAAGATGACACCTCCAAAAATATTAGTCACTTAAAGGGTCAAACACTTGTGAAGAACAATTGCTTTCCCAGTGTTTCAGTTCATACTAATCTTCCACGAAAGGAGCACAACAAGCTTTTGCCAAGCTTGAAAGCAGAGCTCAGGAATGTTCAGGACATTCTCAGTAGCAGGCCCTGGTACAACATAAATCTTTATTTGCAGGTATCTTCTGCCATGTCTGGCTGATAAAGGAGCACTGGAGAACTTCCTGAGAACAGAAGAAACTGATGAGGGAACAGAACGTAGTAATACATTACAATGAAGCCTTTTACAAATGGATGTCAAACCATTTTTGTTGATCTGAGGAAAATATGCAGGATAGAAAACCTCATTAGAAATTAAAAACTTTGAGACAAAATGTGTGCAAGCTCAAGACACAGACAAATAGTTACAAAATGGCTTTATTATCCCAGGGAACATAGCACCATCAGCAACAAATACGCCTCTTGTCTGTATTTATATTCCAAACAGTGTTGTTCTCCGTAAATCACTGGTTCTACATTTGCCTATGTTTTCTTCTTTTTTTTTCTGAAATAAATCATATCCTATAACACATAATGGCAGAGGACATGTTCCCATGCATAGGCAAAAATGGTCCTTTCAAATTCATCTGGATATCCCACCTCCTAGACATTCTGACTTACGCTGCCGTGACATTCTCACAGCATCATTATCAAGTCAGGTGCAAAATAACTAGTTTTCTCAACAAATGCTGCCTGTGCAGATGGAGCTGGCAGGTCCATGGCTGAGGGAAGAAGAATAATATGAGCTATCATGGGTGCCATAAGAGCACGCAGTGTTAGCAGAAGCTAAAACTTAGCAGGGCTGAAGCTGTAAGGGAACAGTACGATGACTGGCAGCTGGATCTAAGAACAGTCTCTGCTGACTGAATGAGAGTCCCCAGGACACAGAGTGCAGGTGTCCCGCAGGGTGTTTTGGGTGAAATACTGCCTCTTCAGAAGCCCTAGGAAGTTGGACTTCAATGGCACCAAGATTTCACCACTTCCATTGAGAAGGCATTGGTTTTCCTTGTTTACCTATTTCTCCCAGAAAATAAAGCAGTTCCCCTCTCTCTCTCCACATATTTGAAAAGATACAGGGGAAAAAATAGTAAGTAATGCTGAAAATACTATTAGAAAAATATTGGAAATAAAAGTGGGAAAGATTAAATAATTAATGTTTTAGTAAGAAGAGCTCCTGCTCTAGACATGTATATACAGCTCAGCACACATTAAAATACTCCACAATTCACCAATCCTTCTGTCCAAAGTAACAACCAAGCTGGGACAGGTAACCCCAGGCTCCTCATGCTCTGGTGCCATGATATGAGGTTTCCCCGTTCCTCCATCTAAGCAAGAAAGTCCTCTGCTGAACTCCTCTCCTGCCTTACACCAACCTGGCTCCACCAGAGTTGGTAGAACTCTGAGCAGCAGATGGATATTCTTCTTCAAAATTGTTGGTTGTTATCTCAGCTCTTTTGCTTTGAAACCAGATTTCAAGCAGGGCAGACAAAAATGGGGGACAGTTACAGCAAGGACAAAACCCTGCTGCAGTGGGTGGGGGAGAGCAAGCTGACCCATCCCATCTCTCACCAGCAGCATGAACATGAGCTCCTGCAAGGAAAATAACAGAGAAAAAGGCATTCAAGCTCTTTTTAAAAAAAGACATTCCCTTTTTCTGAATTTCACAACCCTCTCTCTTTGCTTTTTGCTCTCTCTCTCTATTTCAGGTAGTTGATCAGGGGTATTTCCCCTTCACCCACAGCTGGAAATGAGAAACCAATGGGAAAACATTTGCTGCCAGCAAGTAGCTCAAAGAATTCCCCAGCAGGGACCAGCCAGGGCAGGGGGATTACAGTAACCAGCATCAACAGATTTGCATATTCAAAGGTTGTAATTGAGGAATAAGCAGTAATGCCATTATGCAAATCCCCAGGCCCTGACTGGCCAAAGCCAGAGCTTAGCATTACGGCATCCTTACCGAAATAAACCCATGCTGATGATGAGGTAGCAGAGGGGCGAGCACAACCAGGGAGCAGGGAATTGCTGAACAGGAGGAAAAGGCACCATAATTCGTCAGTAACTAACTGTGCTCAGCCCTGAACTCCAGCAGCTGGGACACCTCCTTCCCGCCTCAATATTAGATCTATTTGAGCTCACAGTGCTCTTCTGGGTCCACGGTGAGTTAGCAAAATTATTGCCTGCAACTGAAGAAGGAAGAAGTATATCAATAAAACAACATCGGTTTTTGTGCTACCAGTGAGCTAAGTAGCCATTATCATGGTTCCTTTCTTATTTTTTTCTTAACCCTTTTCAACCTCCTCATCAGCAGAATTGAATTCGAGGAGGTGTATTTCATCTAGTAGATAATTCTTCATCAACTCCACTTGTGAACTCATGCTTCAAGGTCAACAAAGGTTATGGAGAAATGAAGAGTTCAACTGGCACATTTTAAAGCAATCAGTAATTATAGCAACACTTTTTGCTTTCAATACCTGAAATACAGCCATGCTTTCCCAGGGATTCTGTTCAAGTCTATCACACGTAATTTTGCACAGTAGATGCCTGACTCTGCACCAGCAACTCTGTTCACCTTGATTCATGAATAACTATCCCTCACTTCCTACTGTAAATACAATTCAAAACATATGGGAGAGAATTTATAGTGAATTAGGGTTGTACATTATCACCATGATTAGCTGCATTTGTTACCCAGCAGATGTCTGGGTAGTAAAAATCCCCCATGAGTACAGTATCCTGGAGTTTCCCAATTCCTTGATAACTAGTCCAAGAATTTCTCCTTCCTGCTGTGCTCTGATCCTGGTGGCCCAGAGCAGATGCTTGCTGTCTGCCCATCTCCTGCAGCACTAATCCCATTCTCCCCATGCTGCGATCCCAGCAGAGCATCATGCTTCCCCTGCTTTTCTCTCTCCCCAAAAAGCTTTCCCAGTAACATTCATCATTCTCACAATACCAAAAGACTTTGACAAGCTGAGCCAAACACCTCGCAGGTGTTGTATCGTTGCTTACCACCAGAGTTACAAATTTGATGACTGATCTAGCTGTAACAATTTATGATACTGATAACGCCATTATAAGCATCAAGATGATGCTTGTAAGATATCACAGCCTATGTCTAGCCCCTCTTTTCCCAGGCACCTCCCAACCATGCAGCAAAGAAAAAGCTTTGTTCCAAGAAAAAGCCTGAAGAGAGACATGGTGAATAACTGGCACAGAACTAAACCCCACAAAGGTCAAGTGACTAGTCCCAAAATATGAAAGACATGGTACTGCCTTGACAGCTTTCACATAAGGTTATCTTTCCCCCTGCACTGGTTTCTCCATCCCAGGTATACCTTACTTTTGTCAGCTCATGTCTTCCACCACAGAGAAAGAAGTGTCACTGCCCGCCCTAGAAGCTAAGACAGTACAGATACTCCCATACATAAATAGATATTTTTGTCCCCCACCAGATCTTTGCAGGCTTTTGTCAATGATCACTCTGCCAAGTGACCACTTGACATCAGCCCAGGGTCTGCTACGGTGAGAGCCCACTTTGTGAGACCAGTGAGCTCATGCATGGTGTAATTTGGACTTAACCACCAGACGTTTCCCTGCCCTGGAGCTCCAGTGCATCTCAGTTGCTCAGCACTTCATACTTTCGAGTCCTAAGTGATCAGGTTCTTACCTCTAACAGCAATGACCTTACACATACCAAACATCAGGCTATCATACAAGATTATGAGCACTGAGTTTTCTTCTGGCTGTCCGACAAAGCTTCAAAGAAGAAAACAAGCACTGTCAGACACCATCTAAATTCCTGTCTCAGCACCCTGACAATATTGCTCCAACCTCTTCTCTTCAACCAGCATACAAGCAAGACCTCATCAGCGGTTATTTGCTTTATGTCTTTTATTTGCTAATCAAGTCTTCAACTTGGAATTCCAGATTAGTAAATCTCTTTCATTTAGTAAAAAGGCTACAAATACTAATCTATACCTCTAGCAGAAAGTGACTTTTTTTACATAGTAAGAAAATGTAAGTTTAAACATAGATAATGTTGATTAATTTATAATTTATTGAACAGTTACTATTCACTCTCTTCCAAACAGCATGGAATATAACTCACAGGGTTAACAATAACATCCAGTTCAGCTTCTCCAGACCAGAGTCATGGTTAAGAGGCACATTTTGAAGCCATTGCATTCAGAGACATCTGCTTTTGAACCTTTGAACTAAATACTATGCAAATGAGCTGAAACCAAACCGAACCAACCTGCAAGGCCAAGATTTTCAAGATTCTAATTACATTAAAAAAATGTACAAAAATAGACATCCACACATTATGCACGCACCCTTTTTTAACCATTACCTGGCAAACTCTTCAAGGCAGGGCTGTTTCAAGAAATTAAGCGCCATAAGATAAGCAAAGCGTGAGCCCTGCTTTATTGAACAGCCATTAGCCATGCTAGACACTGCACCATAACATTAATTTTGCAACTACAAGACATTGGCCTCGAACAGAATTAATGCATGTGCACACATTTACTACACAGTCATAAATTTTAGTAATACAATTTTACAAGCTCCTTAAAAGGTAACCATTGCTAAAGAGGAAAAAAAAAATTAGTAACAGGAAAGGCAGGGTAAAGTTCAACAGCAATATTTCATTACCAAGACAAGGAAAGAAGACAAATGACTCAGCCTCCTTGGTTCTCCCCTCTCCCCCACACCATTACTTGGGGAAAAACACACAGCACAACACAGATTTGTTTTATTGCGGTAAGTGTGTCAGCCCGGCAGGACAGCAGATCAGGAGGATTTTTCACTACAAGCAGAGATTCATCTGTCACTAAAGCAGAGTTTACAGCAAAGCTTTTCAACAGGGACCAGACTCCCCGTCGCTTCCAGGGACAGGCAGAATAATTAGCATTTCTCTAGTCCCTGTCTCCCAGGTAGGGCTGTTTTACAGTGCGTAATTCTATCTTTTCCACCTTTCCAGAGGGGACCCCCACCATTGTGGATGTGGACTGGAGCCCCACCACATGCTGGGATCAACATGCAGACAGCACACTGCATACAGGCTCAAAATAAGCATGGAAAAGAGAGCAATTTTATTGTGAATGGTAGGATTTGACATTTTTCCTAAAGCACCTGCAATCAGAACTGTATGTTCTTACCTAAGGAGTTCACCCATTTATTTTCATTCTTAATAAACAAAATCAGTTTTAAACCCCCTGGTTGCAGAGACTGGCCTGGAAATGCGACTTGCACAAAGCTGAACATGAAAGCAAATGGGAGTCACCTTCATAACCCTGCCATTACCCAGGGTGGCCTCATGGCGTTTTGGGGATGAGTGAGAGGAAGGGTCAGGTCACATTTCCTTAAGTGCTGTCAACCCCACCAGTGGGACAAGGAGATCTCAGACCTCGGGGGATTTTTTTTTTTTAACTGAGGCCAAAGCACCTGGTCAGGTGCTTTCTGCCACGTCTGGCAAAAATTCCCTCTATTTACTGAGGAAATCTGGTTAACTCTGAGAAAAGGCAAGATCTGAGCCTGCACTGTATGTTCAGAGACTTACTTAGTGGACTATCTCAAAATCTACAGATCCAGGGAGGAGGAGGATTGTGGATGGGTAATTGCTGCCACAAAGCTCTTCATTTCTAAAAGCTTCCAGACTCAGCAGCAACCGTGTCTCTGGACACTCACCATTTCCTCGATCCTATACCATATTAAGCTTTATTGACAATTCCCCTGGTCCAGAAGAGAGCTTTGCACATCTCCTCCCTACATCCACTGCTGGTTCAAGAGGACCAGCCATGCCTAGTGGAACCACACACAGGCCAAGGACAACTGTTTTCTTGTGCTGGGCTCATCCAGGACCATTAGCTAATCTCCTTTGAAAATCTCAGTGTATTGCTTTTGGGAAGGATTAGATGTACTGTTGCTTTTGGAAGAGCTTCACAGCTCTCCTACACATAGCTCATGCTATATTGCAGACAAGAAATAAAACCAAATGGAACTTACTTAGAGGAGGAGTTTGGCTGCTGACAGACCACTTCTTCCTTTTTTTGAAGATTTTGCTCCAGTTTCTAAGTGAACATTGTAGATTTATGGCACAGTCAGCAAGATATGGAGTGGTCCATGGCCTCAGAAGTCATCTGAAGTGACCAAGCTTACTGGAGAAGTACTAGCAGAGTAGCACTTTACAAGATATAGTGCTCTTTCCTGAAAGAAAACAAATTAAAAATGAGATGAAAGTACTTCATCTTCATAATTACTTTCACAGGTGGTTGCCTTTTCCCAAAGTACACACCAGCACAACTGACCTTTCCTTTCAATAGGACCATGCTGCAACATGCAGGCTACTTTTTCTTCTTCCATGTGCAGATTCAGTGGGACAGTCACAGGAGCACCTCGGAGAGCAGAATATGGCCTCGAGATCCAGCATTTTGCTTTTGACTCTTCTGTGCTTCAGTACAATTGATTGCTGTGAGCAATACACTCAAAGAAGCAAAGAGATCGTGGGGCTAGGTCTTGGTCACCGATACAGCCTTGCACGTAGGAGCTTTCTTCTACCTTGAGACTCAGCAACTCTATTCAGCAGCTACTGTAGAAACCTGGCAGCTGGCCCATCTTCCAGCACAGTGATGACCCAGATGAGGTCTATATATCCTACATATCCAGCTTCTTGGCTGAGGAATGCTATGCCAGAGTGCTTAGGCTTTGTTGACATCAGCCTGGTCACACTTATGATTTTTATGGAAGTCTCTGCTCCTGGATTCATGCTGTAACATAAAAATCCAGAGGGCACTTCTACTTGTAAGTTTCTGGAATTTATAGGTACAAGAGAAAAATCTGGAATGAATGCAAATCCATGCTACCATCTCCAAACTGAAACCAATGCTAAACTGAAAATCACAGTCTTCCCAAGGAAGGGGTGTGATAGTTTGCAGCCTGACTGATGACACAGGAGCACTCAGGGCTGGAGCTGGTGGCACAGCCCTGCAGAGAGCACTCAGCAGTCCCCATCCTGGCCAGGATTGCTAAAGAAATGCATTAAAGGTGCTTATGCAGTAGAGAAGAGGAAATCAAGATCTTGCACGACTATGTTTTCATGTCATTTGTCATTATTTGTATATGTTCTCTTTTCTGCAGCTGCCCTTTGCAACCTCTGATGCTGGAGCTCTATCTTTGTTTCAACACCTGGAATTTTAAGACAACCTGGTTTTACAATTACAAGTCAAAAGCAGCAAATAAAATTCCTACAGAGATCCTAAGCAAACTGGCTGCCTGGTGATAGCTGGCTATAGATCTATAGTACTAACTTAAAAAGAATGGTGGTTGCATAAACATGTTAGGGAAATAGGTACCAAAATATTAGTCATGACCTTGTTAAAACAGTTGATATGTAAAAACTCAGTCATGAAATAACCTATAAAATGAAATACTATGATTAGTGTCAAGAGCTAATCTCCCAGAAGCCCAGACAACGTGAAGGAGCTTTTAAAAGAAACCAAACTCATTTTTCATTATCTTCTGCCATCTTATTATTTCACATGTGAGAAATCCATTAGCAATTCTGCCAAGAACTAGATAGGCTGCTCAGTTATCTAACACTGAGACACTCACATCCCATGGCTATCTTGATGTCCCTGGAGAAAAAAAAAAAAAAAGGAAAAGCAGTGGAGTAATAAATTATTACAACTGTTTCATTAAAACTTAGGACACTGTCATTTTCAAGTTTATTTGGTATTATATTTAAATGAACCAAAAGGCAACATTGTACAGTAACTTTATAAAATAAAACTATTACATAGTACATTAACCAAAGCCCCATTAAAAAAAAATCCTAAAAAGTCATTTGAGGACAGATCCTGCTCTTGCTATTCTGCACACATGATTTATTGAGCTCCTTTCAAGCAGCACTCATTTTAGGAAAAGCAAATGGCATTTGCCCCCAAAGTGGAGTATCTTTTTTATAATCCTTGCATTTTCATTTTATTATGTGTAATATATCAAGTTTATAAGGCATAAATACAAAAAACAGTTCAATATGCTCATCATTATTTTAAGTAATACAATCTAGGACACTTTTTTCAATCACACCAAAGATTACAAGGTACCTATAGCTTTAATTTTTTTTTTTTTTAATACAAAAGTCTATCATATAGTATACAGGATATTCTAGTTGGTTACTGATTCACAAGGTTGATCACAATATTCTTGCAGGTTAATATTGTCAGGATTTCACCTAGCTTGTATGCTCTGTGCAGAACCACAGGGTCCCTCCTTCCCAGGCTGCTCTCTTTTGGCAGCAGCATCTCACCACTCCATCTCCTTACCCATTTTAAGCAAAAAGCTCTGTGTCAGATGTAAAACCCACTAGGAACAGCTAGGAACGTACATCCCATGGTGCTGGGGAGCAGAGGAGACAGCAAGGCAGTGGCTCCCGGAGGTATTTGTGGCGTGGGGAGGCAGGGAGCCAGGCTTTGCCCACTTCCCTCGGGCTCCTGGAACTGTAGAGATGCTCCCAGAGGTTGCAGGAGCCCAGTCAAGCCCTGACAGAGAGATCTGTGACAAATCACGGTCTGGTGTGTAAGGAAACCACCACCCCAATGGAAATGGGTGCCACTGGCTGCTTGTGCAAAGTACAGATGGGCAAAAGCACCTTGATAAATTAGAAGTGCCATGGGCGCTTGGGATGCTGAGTGTTTGGGTTGGGCCAGCTTCTCATCATGGCTCCATAACCTGCCAAATCCTTCCCAGCATTTTGGGCATCTCTAATGTAAAGACTCATCCGGTCTTTGCACAGAGAAAAAAAAAATTAAAATCCCTGCACAGATAAAACAGGGATCCTTACATCTTCTCTACTGCATCAGTGCAAGCACAGCCCCAGCCTGCCCCTGTAATCCCCTGCATCCTTCTCCACTCAGATATTCAGATATTTTCTAAAATCAGATGACTGAGATGCAGCAGAGGATGCAGTGCTATTTTTGAGTCGGGAGGCAGCAGGGTCAGATCGTTCATGCTAGCAGAGGAGGGGCTGGCAAATGTGGGGGGAGCTGCCCAGCATCTGTCCCACGCTCATCCTGTCCCTCTGAGGGACCTGTTCACTGATGGTGAGGGTAGATGCGGGACTGACTCTGTGCCACCACAGGACCGGGCTGCTCCTTCTGACCATGCCTCGTGCTTGCTATCTCTGAGCCAAGAAGGGGTGTAAAAAGGCTTTCTGACATTACCTGGAACCAGGAATAGATTTTTTTTACATATATAATCAGCCTAAATTGTGCATAAGGTAAACTGCAGAGCAATGCCCTCTGGAGCGTATTCACATGTCTAATATTAGATATCTTGCTGGCAGCTCCAAATCGTCCCCAGAGGTTTCTCTACCTGTCTATATGTACTACTTACAGATCCTGAGCTCCTAAACTCAGGTGCTCTGAATCATAACCAAAGGCAGCCCAAAATAGACAGTGTGAATTGCTCCCTGCCTGCTGTGACTCCATCCTGCAGCATCTGGGAGGAAAGAGAAATAATCTTGGTATTACGAATGGGCCAAAGCTACAGAATTTGGGTCAGGATTCAGGCCAGGCAGGCACAGATTTTGGTCTAGGGGCTTATCCTTGTTCTGTATACACTCAACCCTGTGCTTATACTTGTTTTCCTGATAGATCAACAGTCCCGGGGATCACCTATCACTAAATAAAAATACAGCACACGAGTGGTGCATAAACAACGCTCCAGCTGCAGGAAAGAACTGACACACATCTAGAGACACAACAAAGCCTTCACCTCCCACACACCCTTTCCTCACTACTTTTTTTAAACCAGCCAGAAACAAGCAGCGGGTGCAGTACATCCCAGGGAACCAGAGGAACAAGCATCCAATGCTGTCCTAGCTGCTGTGTCATCACGTAGGGAGGATGCTTCTGAAAAATCAAATTACCCTACATAAAGAGCACTCACTAAAAGAATCTCCTTTCCTTTAGAGGACCAGCAAGATCACATTATTTCCTGAAAATACTTTTTAAATTTTTTTTTTTCATCTATACTTGACAGGAGAGTAATACTGTCTGGGTATTTGCTTTCACGAACCATAGCAGGTAATTTCTGTCATAGCTTGAGAACTCCTTTGAACCTGCTATTTGCATTTGGGATAAAGTATCAGATGGACATTTCCCATGGGATACAGACTGCTTGCTGTCTGGTAGAGTCAACCATTATTCTTAAGTACATTAGCAAGGGGGAAGCAAAAGATCTCCCCATGCTGAATGCATTGCATTAACAGCAACTTTCCACTAGTGCTAAAAAGCTGTGCCCTTAATACAAGTGCTCAGTAACCACCAGCTCTGCTGTCTGAGGAGCACTCGGAGCTGTATAGAAGGCTTGCAGGAAAAGAACTTCCATTAGTACCCATTATGCTGTGATTTATGTTATGGGCTTAAAATAGCAAAATTAAACAGTTCTATTTCATCTACAGTCTAAAAAAAGGCACAAAGACTTTGTGAAAAAAAATTATAACTGTTCAGATTACATTCCCAAGATCTTTAACAGAGTGTTGCTTTGATTTGCCAGCTTTACTTGCTGGCAGGAGTGAAATTGAGACAATTTCACTGTCTGCAGAGGTAAAGAATACCCTTTTGGCAAGGCAAGTTTGCCAGCTCTATGCAAATGTTATTCAACATAAGCAACTAAAACCTCTTGTGATTGCTTTAAAACAATCTTTTTGGTCTGCAGCACATTGCACTTATCTAAGTACTCAGTGATGATAGAGTGGGTCTTAGGGCAAGACCATATACAAAGAGCCCTTTTTAATCTGAACACAGAAATGAACTCTGTTCATGGCTACACAGTCTGCTTTCAATCAAATGATCATGAAATACATAAATACTACAAAATAAATACAATACATTCAGAGTTTTCTACATTGTAGAGAGCTTTAAGACTTTCCTAGCTCCCTGATGTAATGCATATAGAACATTCCCTTCTATACAGTGCTACCTCCATGTACTTATGCCTCTGTTAACTTCAATATAGCTCAGACAACCTTCCTCTTTTGCCTGGCCTCTCATTGGTCTCTGATTCTGTAAAACATTATATTGTTTCTTTAGGAAAAAAAAAATATTGCACTTTAAAAAATGCATAAAAATTGAACGGAGTTCCCATTAACTCTGCCACACAGTCTGTTATTTAAAATAATATTTAAAAAAAAAAAAGTTTCTCTAGTTGTTTTGTGTACGTTTACAGCATTCTCCATCAGGATATCCTCAGAACATTCTTCCTTAGCAAATTCCTTACAGTTTTGCTGTCAGAACTTTGAAACTCAGCATGAGCTATCCAAGATACACATGGCTGGGAGTCACGGATCTGTCCGCAGGTTCAGGATTTCATTGTACAGATAGGAACCACAATGACCAGAATAACTGTACAAGCTGCTGCTGCTACCAGGGCAGCTATCTTGCAAACCTTTGCTCTTCTGAACTCGGCTTCTTTGCGTTTTAATAAGGAATCGTAGCCAGGAGTATAAATGTCTTCCATCCAGTATTCTAAGTTGTTTGGGTTTAAAGATTCTTGAGTCTGAAAATCAAAAGGAAACATTTGTTAATTATCTGAGATCTGTTATTAATAAAATAAATAAAGATGTGCCTGAAGGCCTCCCAACTGCATCTGGCTCTGCTGTCAGGATAAAGTGGGTTATTGCTGCTTCTCACATCCCTTCAACTCTTGGTCCCAGTTCTATAAGGCTGACAAAAGTGGCAACAAAATACTGCAAAAAATAAACTCCTGTGACAGTATAATTCTGCTGAAAAATCCCTCACACACCTCTGATTTGCCGGAAACTTCGTCATCTTGGATGGCATTTAAATAAAATCTCTTTAATCTGCAGAGATGTCAGCAACTACCAGTCTGTTACTGCTTTTTAAATTATTAAAGGCCAGCTGGGAAGGGTTCTTAACATATACTCCTTATACACTACATTTCATAAAGCTAATCCTAATTTTGATACCATAACTTGCTTGCAGGGCGCAACTGTCCAGCCCCATTCAGCACCCAGTCCCTTTGGACGAGCAATTTGCAAACCTCTCCAAAACAGCAACACCTGAGGATACCAGCCCTTCATTCCAGCACAGAAACACAGAGTGTGCTGAGCATCACGCAGACAGGGATTGCAAGTGGGTTTCCATGAAATCACCCAGGACAGAGTGAGCCTCAGCTTCAAGCCTTCCTTCCAGGTCCATCTTCTCAAAGTCACCTGGATGCATGATGTTGTCTGGTTTTGGGGCAGGAGAAGACAAGGAACTGGACATGTGATTTGGTAGACACTTTACTCTGGACCATCTCCACAGATGGGATTATTTAACCCCAATGGCACAATCTCTATTTCCACAGGAGGAAATTCTGGGCTCGTTACAAAGTCTGAGTCTCTCTGGGTTGGAGGTGATTTTAAAAATACGCTTAAGAAATTAAAGACTTTGCCCTCCCATTCCACACAGGTAACCAAAATTAAGAAAAATGAAAGTGAACTAAATCAGAATTGTTCAGAAAATTAAAGGCAACCTAGGGAACTTTATCAATGTCTCCATCTGAACTTTTTTTTCCTTTTTTAATCTTTATTTTTCTCCCCTAGAATTTGAGCTCATGAAGCTTTGCATTTCCACCTTGCTTGGTTTTTTCCCCTTCATCCTTTCTGTTAGGGAAAATGGGGTAAACCCAAGCAGCAGGCATTATATTGCACTTACCAGCAGAAAGGAATAAAGCAGAAAGAACATTTTGAAAAATGACAGCTTTTCCTCAAAGCTGTCTCCTACGTCTGGGGCTCCAAAAGGCCATTTCT
Source organism: Eurystomus gularis (assembly GCA_013400335.1). Classification (NCBI taxonomy): domain Eukaryota; kingdom Metazoa; phylum Chordata; class Aves; order Coraciiformes; family Coraciidae; genus Eurystomus; species Eurystomus gularis. The sequence continues at coordinate 86,978 of VZZY01018354.1, forward strand.
TTAAAAAATGAAAAAGATTCCACATAAAAATGTTCCAGTGAGAATACCCTAACACACACTGTTTCTGGGCTCCTAACAGACCTGATCCAAAGCTCGTTGGACTCTGCACAAAGAAACTCCAGCTGACTTGGGAGGGATTTGGGTAAGACTTTAATTGGCTAATTCAGATTTTGTAGCCACAAGCTACTGGCTGAAACTTTGCCTTGCCTGAAAGCAGGGTATGATTTATGTACAAAAATATCACAAGAAGTGATTTTACAACCACCCTAGAAATAAACAATTAAAACTGAACAACAGTTTTATAATAATTTAATGTAGATACTTATGATAGCACTAGTATGCCAAAACAAAGACCAATCTGAGATTGTAGCTTTTGGGCTCTGAATGACCTATTCCAGCCTTCTGAAAAAAATCAGCAACCTCATCTCTAAAGGCATCAGAAAATAGCCTGACAGTGTTACATCCCAGTGGATCATCAAACACAGAGCAAAGTGATGAGATCTCACACAGACTCCACACCTGGGACAAACTTTGGCCTGACTTGTTTTGCTGTTTCTTTTTTTGATGGAAAACCCAGAAGACTTGTCAAGTTCCAGGAGAAATTTTAAATAAACAAAGATAGAAAAACTCCAAAGATAGCCATGCTATGCTTCAAAGAAATTACAGTTTTGGACCTCTCTGCCTTCGTATTGACCTTTTAACTACTTCAGAAGGAAGATACATTATTAAAAAGGCCCATTACTGTTAATCAGCTTCCTTTCCCATTTCATTGCCAGACGTAGGAATGTTCATTAAAGTATAATGTATTTACTTTCAGTTCTAATAAACTTAATCACTGGGGAAAAAAAAAACAAGCCACTCATCAGTCTGTGTCTATTTTTCAAGTTTGTCAGTAAGCACTATTATAAAGTCTAGACATGGGCTTTGCAGAGTAGATGCAATTCTGACAGTCCTCTTGGAGGGAGAGAATCAAACCAGTAAAATTTTATCACCTTTATCCTAAAGATAAATGATGGCAATAAGCCGATTTCTCCGGTTTGCTCATAGTCATGCAGAGCTGCTTACAGGGAACGAAACAGCCCTACAAGGAGCAGATGGAGAATGCTTCTCCCAGGGGAGCCTTGCTCCCAAATGTCACCTCCCTCATTGCCTCCGCACATCAGGTAAGGGATGCTTTGCGACTGCCTCCTGCAGAAGAACTTCCTCCAGCCTAGTCCTACTCTAGCATACAGTCTGCAATGCCAGGGTTAGGAATTTAGCAAGCACTCTAAAGCATTTAAAACCAAGTAACAGCAGGCAGCTGAGGAAAGATGCAGCCTGGGCTACTTGGTTTCTCTCTGAGCACACATTAGCCACAGCAAGGAGCAGGGGCTGGTGAGGACAGGGAAGTTTGTGAGAACTGAGCCAGGAGGTGAATTCCTACACAACACTCTAAACCAGCCAATATCAGGTCCCGAGGCATGGCATGTGACCTGAGACTTGGGCTATCCCAGTCTTCCTCACACTATCCTGATACTCTCCTAGGGCTTAGTCAGATGTGTTTGGAGCTGGGTTAGGTAGCCTGGCATTGAGCCACTGAGAGCTGATGTGGAGCACCAAGTCTCAGGCTCTTGCACACCACCTTCTCTGGCAGACAAGCTCTGGAGACCAGCAGATTCCTTGCTTGAGTATGGCTGCACGGCACACACTGCTGATCACAGAGCCGTGTCAGTGCAGCGCTGGTAAGCCCTGAGCTGCAGGTCCATGAATCCCAACTGCTGCCAAGCCTGTAGCTAGCTGAGGCAGCTTGCTCTGCTCTGGACATGCTCACAACAGGGTATCCAACGTGGGCACTCAGTTCTGGGGCAGGGCAGTCCATTTATATATCAGAACCGTGATTTCAAGTGCACCACAGTTTGGGAAAATTTAAAACCAAAATTTGAGTTCATCTCCCAATAACTTGCTCTGTCTGCAGCAGAAGAGCCTGAACACTTCCAAGCTGAACTAAAATGCAAACAAGACATACTGTTAGATGATCTGCTCTTCACATGACTCTAGTTTCCAACAGCCACTTAAAAGCTGCAACAGTGGTGTGTTTCAAAAACAGTGATGGTCTTGAGCATCTTCTACAAGTATTTTATGTCTCATGTTCCTAGCAAAATGGTAAAGTCCTAACACTTAAATTCTCTGTGATTAATTCAGGCAGAACAAGGGGAGAAGAAAAAGCAGCAATACCAGCTCCTGCACCATGCTGCCTTGCTGCAGCTAGGGACCAGTTCATCTCTGCACCCCTTTATCCCTCACCTCTTCTTTAGGGCTACTAACACCATGATGGCTTAGCAGACATCTCTCCACTGCAGAATAAACTGGGGGCACCAACCTGTGAAGGATCACCATTCAGCAATGAAACTTCCACATTCTTCTTTGTCCCTGGCCAGAATGGATAGAGATAGCAAGATCAGAGGCTCAACACTGCACGCCTCTGTCCTGAGCTATCCAAATCCCTTCTTAAATGCATATTCTGGCAACATCCATTTGCAATCAAGCTATTCAAATTAAACAAATGGGACTCACTTGTAGATCCAATGCTGCAATCTTGCCTTTATCCCCCGAATTCCTTGTGTATTCCTCTATGGTCCATGATGGCTGGGCGCGTTTCACTTCAGCCAGCTCTGTCAACCTCATGTCTGTGTAGAGCGGGTTGCTCTTCATGTGTGACTTGAGTGATGCAGGGTAAGGATGAGGACTAAAGACTTGTTCAATCAAGAAAGCATCTTTTGGTTGTTTAGAGAGTCTATGTGGCTGTGGGATTTCATATTGCCTGTCTGCCTGCAATAGGGTTCAAAAGAATTTGAGAGAAGAAACAGGACTATGAGGGGGTTAAACACAAAGGACAGAGATATTCCTTTCAGAATTATGATATGTCATGATGGTAACCATATGATGAAACAATTACCATCTAGGACAAATGTTTCAGATGGCCTTAATCCATTTTCTCACCTTCATCTCACAACCAGACCAAAGAGATACAGATACAACAGATGCAACTCAATGTTCACTATAACATGAACGTAAAGCTGATGCAGCAGAGGAAATATAAATTTTGTACTGTTTACAGATTATTACGCTATTCTGAAAATGGCCATGGCATCCAGAAAAGCCTAGCTGATCTGAAAAAGCTAAGAGACCCCGTGCAGGCTTCCTAGATATCTGTTTTCGGATCAAATCTTAACATGAAGAACTACCTTTACCCCCAGGTAGCATGCCCTTGACACCACACCATCCATGGTACCAATCCAGTGTCAGGCACAGTCTACTGCAGGAGTGAAGAAGGGACTTTCAACATTTCATCCTGGGCAGATCAATGTTCATAAAAGTCAGAGTCTAAGCTTACTAAGGGTAACCTTCTTCCCCTTCTGCAACTTACTAATAACCCACAGTTTACAGTTTCTTATTGACCCAACCACACTTCTTTTTCCATCAAACCTCTTCCTCTCCTTTTTCGACACTCTCTGCCCTCATCCCCCATTGTAAGGTGGCACAGCATGCCCATCACGTGGCCATGATTGACAAGTGAGCTGAAGGACCCTAAACCCTCTCCACTATCCATGAAACAGAAACAACTGCCCATGCCATGCACATTTTCAACTGAGCAGCAACCGGAGCCCAGCACAAGGACAGCCACGATACCTAAGTGATCTGTGAAGATGGCAGTGCGCAGCTGTTGGGAGAGATGGGCAGAGGTTTTCTTACCAACCAAGACCACAGCTATGCTGCATTTCCACAACAGGGGGCTTAAGACCCATTTAAATGACCGTGAAAGTCAGATACAGAGAACATAACTACAGCTGATGTCTCACAGTACACATACAAGATTCTTTTCTTGAGGGATATGAATCCGTGAATCTATTTAGTTGGCTTTTAAATATGCACATACTTCTCTGATAAAAGCTGTCGCAATGCAATTTCAAAATAACCCTTCTAAAACAACCTCTAGAGAATTTCAATTTTCCCCACACCCTTTTCACCAAGTTAATTACCTAGCCTCCTTCCATCACCACTGATGATGAAGAATACTATCATCCTCCAAAGATGTCACCCATTATTACCACCCTTCCATTTTCAAAAGAGCAAAGCTTTTAAGGAACAACTTGACCATATTGCAGCTGCCAAGCAAGAACATATAGGTACAAAATCACTCAATTATGATAACAATAAAGACAAGCATAATGTGGCAGGGCAAAGTAGTGTCATACCCTGAGGCTTGTGATGACTATGGAAGACATTCATAACTAGATTATTTTTAAATGCTTATTATGCAAGTTTAAGTTGAAATTACCTCTTTAGATTTCCTGTGCCAGTCCTTATTTTCTCCTCCATCCCTTTCTTTCATCTCCTCTTCTGTAATGCCAACTTGGTTGGTGTAAGTAATAGCTCTCCAGTCTCTGGGAGAGTTTGAAATACTTGCTATTTTGGATTCAGTTGCACTGTTTTCCTCTGTTAATGATCTTGATGACCTCCTAGTAAACAAACTCTTTTTTAAGGCTTTTACTCGAAGACTTTCGCTATTACTTCCACTGGCGTCTGAACAGCACCATTCTGGATTATTCTCCAGTTTGCCTCCATGAGGAGTATTGTGGCACTGAAATATCTGTGGGGAGTTGCTCTCATCTGATGCGGCATCGCTTGTCAAAGAATTGAGATCTATTTGTACGCTGACCTTCTCTGGCTGCTGAATTTTCTGATCCAACTTGCTTAATTTTCCCAGGACTTGGGAGATTTCTTCTCGGACACCTGAGAGAGATTCCAGTTTCTTCTCTATTTCACCAATCCTCAAAACTAATTTGCAGACACTCGTTTTTAGTTCATCATCTGTGTTACTGATGTCTGCCCGGACCACTTTATCCAATTTGTTACAGGCACTCCCGTTGGAGATTTTAGTCAAATTGTGTTCAGGTGAGCTCTCACAGTCTGACTTATGCACCTGAGACAAGGAACCAGTGCTGTTGTAGCACGAAGACTGCATCACCCCTGTGGATCCGCTGATACTCATGTCATCCAAAAACCGGAAAATGTCACTGATGTCATCGCTCACGATTTCAGAGTCATCATCTGACTGCTTAAGAGAGTGCCGTTCTCCGTACTTGGCTTGGCTTGCTGCACACAAATCCTTGCATTTCTTGTGGTCCAGAACTTGCTGCTCCGTTTGTGTCCCAACGCTCGTGGTCCTGTCAATACTTAAGATCTGAACAGAAGTACAATTAATGCTTTTATCCTTAAACTTTTTGACTGGCTCATGTTTCTCCACATCTAGGATGGAAGGAATTTCCTTGGGTTTATGACCATTTGGTTTGACAGCATAGTTTGCCTGTATAATTGGTTGCTGATCCTTTGTGTTTAGATAGGACTGATGCCTGTCAGCTGAAGGAAAGTTTGGAGATGGGTTGTTTGAACTCTGGTATCGCAGCTTCTCCTCAGACTGCTTCCTATTAAAAAATGATCGTTCAAAGTCAGGTACCTCCTCAGTATTTAAACTCCAGCTTTTAGCTGGCCAGGCAGTTTGCTTGGTTGGCTTTCCAGTCCACTTTTTGGTGTCCTGGGGCCCAAGAACTGTAGTTGGGCCAAAATACGTTGAAGCTTGAAGATCATCTAAACTTTCATGCTTCACTCGCCTTTTATCTGGTATGGGAGAATAAACTGGATTCAAGTATTGGCTGCTGTATGGCATTTCAAAGCTGTGGTTGAAGAAAGCCTGCTTAGAGCTTTCTTTCCTGTTCTGAGGCTCTCTGTGCCCATCTTCTGGCTTTTTGTTGGATGGTATTAAGTTGGGAGATATTGTAATCAGATTATGGAAATCTTCTTTGAATATATTTCTTTTCTGGACACACGACTGCATCACAAACGGCTCATCATTTGAAATGAAAGTTTCTTTTATGCCTGCGCTTATAGGCAAGGAGTCTTGGTCTGAAATAGATTCATTTTCAATGTTCATGGGGAAGTACGTACTCTGCATCTCGCATGGTGGAGACGTGGCGATGGAGTAGGATGCCAGTGCCTGCAACCTGTCCAGAGAGGCAGCCCGGCCCTTCATCTCCTTGTTCACACCAAGTAAAAAGTTGGGTTCTGACGAGGGGACAAATTGCTGACAGTCTTTGCAGTCCATCTTTCTGCATTTTGAAGACCTTCTCACTGGAAAGCCCCGGTTAAACTCCTGGTCGTTCAGCTCGCAGTTGGGCATGCAGTCTGCCATATTACAGATTTCGGTGTCAGATCTACAGGACTCGAAGGACTCTTTCTTCTTCACTTTCTGCCTTGCAACTGGAAGTTTCTCCTTGGCCACTCCCCCGTTCATTTGTATGAGGTTGAATATTGTTACTATATCTGCTGCAACCATGATTTTCTTTGATTGCTGATTGTTTACAGTGCATCTCATTTTGTCTTTGAACAAAGTCGCTGGGAAATTAGGATCCAGGCAAGCAGTGTAAAACAGCACGCTTCTGAGCTTGGCCAACTGGGACAAATCAAACCTTGCACACAGGGACTTGCAGAGGTCCTGGTAAGACACAGTATTTTGCTTTGTGTCCAGCTCCTCCAAGATCTTCACCAGGAAGAGAGAGGATTCCTGGTTGGACTCCATGGCTTAAGCGTATTTTGTTGTTTAGTCTGGAAACCACGCTCCACTTCTACAGCAACACACAAGAGCAAACAAAAAAGATTGTAAGTCTCCCAGAGATAATATTCAGGACCTTGTAATTCAGCCACAGATGGGACCTGACTCTATAACCATGCAGTCAAGGCCTTGCTTTTATAATCCATTCTCATGTTTCCGAACTCCAGGCTGTAATCCCAGCATCAATGAAATCAATACTTAAATGGAATCAGGATTTCATCCAAGGAGGCTCATTTATGTCAGTGTCCACTAAAGTAAGCAGGTGAATAAACAGCAGAAGCTTTGGAAGGGCTGAACTTGTGGCAGAAATACAATCTCAGCCTGCTTGCTACAGGGCTTTCACAGAATTTCTTACCAACTTTTGAGAAGTTGAAAGTACAGACATATCAAATTGTTTGGCAATAATTCTAGCCTTAACCTAACCAGAGATGATCAACCAAACCATGACAACCCCAGATGTTTTTGTATCTGACTGCAAATGGCTCTCAGGCAGATTTTCTGGCAATAAACTTCTGACGTGTTTTTAGAAGTTATCCGAGCACATAATTACCATCTTGCTTATTTCAAAACATTATTTTCTCCTCTACTCTGATTATCTTCACTGGATAACATGACACTTTTTCCAGAAATACCTTCTCCTACATTTATAATTCAGGAATGGAAAAGCTGCCTGGTCCCATGTGAAAAATCCGTGTAAGCCCCATTTCAGCTATAAAGTGCAAAATCTAGAATAGGGAAGAAAGAGTTAAAAAAAAAAAAAAAATCCTATTGAATCTTGAAACCAATCCAGCAGATGCTGGAGGGCTGGCTGCCAATCAGGGTGGATTTGAAGACTGAGAAATATCAAGGACAGAGAACATCCTCTTTAGTGATGTGTTCCCAGAGAAACCCAGGGAGTGCAGCTCCATTCACCAGCCCGAAATGATAGGGCAGAGGCGGATAACAAAGGCTGCACATTTATGTGGATAACAAGAATAGTTTGAACAAGCACAGGTGATGCTAGCAAACATCTTGGGAAGGATATAAACCCCTGCACTTTCAGAGCTGAAACTACCCTCTAGCTATTATGGATTAGGAAAGGATGTTGATGGGGGGCAGATTATTTTTCATCTGCCTACTGTGAGTATGCTTGTCTGTGTCTCTGCTGCTGGCTGCTAGGAGAGACAGAGCACAGGATGATGCAGTCTGCAATTCCTGTGTTTGGTCACTTTGTTATTCTTACTGATAGGAATGACACAAATATTTTCCCTTCCCCAGAAAGGTATGGTATCTTCCTCCATTCATTCCAACCCTTAGATGACCCCTGGAACTAGTCTCTCTCTGCATTAAGTGCAGAATATCCACCTAAATGGCAAAGCACAAAAGTCAGGCTTACAAGTTTTCTTATTATTCATTTAAAATGTCACACCCCACACCAGCCCAAAACCTCAGGACTCCTGAGCACCACTCCAGGAATACCGGGCTCCTGTTCCCTCTCCTGTAGCCTTTCATCTTGCCCTGACATCACACACTGGCGATCACTATCAGTGTCAGAAGCCAGTGTACATCAGCTTTCATATCAAACACTACAGTAGCATCTGGAAGAGGGAAAAAAGAAAACCACCAGGATGCCCATAAGAATATGAAACAGGTCTCCATACAGACTTGGCTGTTTATTTAAGTGGCATCTTTCTGCTGCGTATGATCAGAAGTTGAGCAGCAGCAGCGTGAATTATCTCTGTGATTGTAAACACTACTCTCAGAAGCCAATGGCTACAGGGATTTTCCAACACCCCCGCTGCATGCATGTTTGCTTTTAAAGCTCCTGTATCACGGATAGCAGCACAACTCTTCTGCACACTGACAAAAGAGCAGAAATGTTACATTGCTCAGTGCTCGGCTCCAGAAAGTGATGCTAAAAGCTGGAGGAGGATGCTCTTATCCCTTTTTATCAACAGTGTGTGCTCGGAGGCACAGCCTTTTTAACATCCTGACTTTGTATTTCTCTGACATGTCACCATTAGGCAACAAAGCTCCCAAGCTTGGTCTAAACTGTTCTACTTGCCACCAAAGCCACCAAGCACTCCCGAGTAAACTTCACGTGTGGGGCTCGGAGACCTTCCCAGCTGCCAGAGGACTGGCACTGCAAGTCAATTTTCTGCATGTTATAAATCTGTCATTTGGGGCAAGAGTGGAAATCTGTCTTTTTGTCACCTCCGGCCTGAATACCAGCAAAAGCAACTATCTCCTCTTGTTTGTAACTTCACAGCTTCTTGCAAAACCCTCACCTGGATATGCATTTTCACAGCCTGATGTGCATTCCACGCTGTCTGCACTGGCCTGCCAGCACCCTGCGTTCTCCCCACTCACACCCCTGGTAAAATACACAAGTGGCCAGTTTGCATTAATATATTTCTTAAAACTGTCAACCCATGTTGTTCCCTACCTTTCTCTCCTTGCTCTCAGATCCCGGTGATGACATCCTAGCTACAGTTTCTGGAAAATTTTTGTTCTGCACCAAGCCATTCTTAGCATACCCCTCCCATCAGAGGTTTTAACTTCAATTCAGGTTTCTAAACCCTATGAAACTAGTAAAACTTAGGTGCAGCCTGATTTTCAAAGGCACTGAGTGTTGAGAAGTTCAGTAAGTCCAGCAGAAGCCCTGCATACCCCCAAATCTGACACTGCTTTTACTTAGCACTGCCAGGGAGCCTTGGTTTGGGGACTCTGATCCATACCCAAGCAGTAAGGCAGCAGCACAGAAGCACGGATCCCAAGCAGAGGAGCTCTGCTAGACCTGGTTTAGCTCAGTCTGGGAGGCTGTGCAGTCAGCTCTAAAGCAGTGAGAGGTGGTGACAGAGGCTTTAAGATGAGAGAGAGCTCAGGAAAGAGCTGAGCCTGCTGAGGTGGGAATTTGGCCAATTCACTCAACACAGGCTCAGCTATGGGAGGCAGGAATTGAAAAGGCAGGTTGCAAAATCAGATGTAGGCCTTGAGGAAAAGTAAGCTAGCTAGTAGTTGGAATAATATTCTGATCACACCTCAGCTGTTCACAAACAGCTTTCTGGTGTGAGCACACTTCAGGTGCTAAGAGTACCTTTGGGCCACAGCCTGGGCATGAAAATGGGTGCTCCCTTGTGCCAGGGCATCAGAAACATGGCTAGCGGGGCACACAACAGATTCAGGCTGTGAAGAATAGGATGTATTACCCCATAAGGATAATGTATAAGGGTCTTGAAATGTTGTTTCCTTGGTCAGGGATGTAAAAACCCAGTGCCAAGGTTTTTAGTGGCACATTAAGCTCCTCTGTCTCTTGTCAAGCTTCCTAACAGCCTACAACAGAGACAGGTGCATCTTGGCAAGTCGTCCTGGGAGCTGCCACATCCCAGGTGCCAAGCACTTGGCCCTGTACCATCTCAGCTGTTATGTCCACGTTCATTCATTATCTCTCAAAGCGGGACCAGAATAGACCTGGACACAGCACATAAATGCCAAGTTCCAAACTAAGCACAGCAAGGCCTTTTAAAGAGGCTACAGGGTCATGAATCAGTCAAAAGCAGCAAAGCGAATAAAAGCACCCAAAGCAAGAGCAGCAGCACAAGGTCTCCTTGGATGGCCTCAATTCCACCAATGTCCTCATGTCTTTCTTTCACTACCAGCAGCCACATACCCCCTCCAAATCAACCCCAAACTGACTTTGGTCTCAGAGACATGGAACTAACCAGACACAGGGACAAGATCTGGCTTGTCTCCAGCAAGACTGTCTCTACCCAAAGAAGCCACTTAACATTTCATCTTTAATGATTTTGTTATATTAAAACTAGGAGAGTTGCTTTGACTCAACTTCCTAAGATACAACATTTGCTGCTCTTATAGCACAATTGTATCCCACCATAGATTTGTACAGCATCATATTGCACAGCTAGTCGATGGGGTCTGACTCTCCTTGCACGTAGATGAGCTCCAGGCTTACCACAAATCGATGTCTTCTTGCCCTGCACCAGGAGCAGTGAACTGAGCTCTCATATTACCATTAACCCACTACCTCAGCCTCTGGAGGAGAAGACCAAGAATATTACAATTGCAGCCTCCATCCCTAGAGGTGCCTTCTGCTGCACAAAGGGAATACACTGTTCTATTTTCTGGTGTCTTTAGGAATGAAGCCTCTGTAAGACCCCTCCCCCGTGGTCCTCCACACCGGAGGAACCTGTGTCCTCTTTCATGCATCTTGCTGCCCCACAGAAAAGCCTGAATGCACTTTTCCTCCTCATTATCTTGCAAATCAACGCTGGAGGGGGAGGTCCCCTACTTCCTGACTACCCTATACATTCACCATCCACAAATTCATGAAATCAGCACTTCTCCCCAGTTGCCCTGGCTGCTTTCCCCCCTGACACCTTCAGCCCAAGCCCTGCCCCATGGCATGGGCTAAGGGGCAGATAAAGCCCAGTACAGGATTCAAGAAAAAGTCCCATCACTCGACTTCCCTGAGCAGCTGCAGGGCAGCAAGGCGCCTTGCAGAAGCCTGAATCGTGGCCACTGGCAGACAGACCACGTTATCTTCCTCTGTTATTTCCTCCTTCGTTTCCTTCCCAGTTCTTTGTGCCTCTGACATCTGCTCTCCCCAATTCCCGATATCCACAGCAGGTGCAGTTAATACACGGTAGCCGGAGCCATCATTTCCCCTCTCCCTTTGATTTGCCAGCCGAGAGAGAAACAGCATCCTTGTTTTGCTTCCCCCCACGGTGACTAACGGGCCACCTTATAATACCATTACAGTGACAACAGACAGAGAGAGCAATCCTCACATAAATTCCCCAGAAAGAGCCAGCTACTTGAGCACAGGAGAACATTAATATAGAGCCTGTGATATGATGTTTTACTATTAACTTGAGCTCATCAATCTTTCAGCCTGTCTTCCCAATGCCAGATACTATAAAACAAGGCAGGCACCGCACGCCTGGCATGGAACACATAACGCATCAAGACGGAATTCAGTTTTTGTTTTCTCCCTTACTCACAAATCCATGTTTCTGTCAAAACATGAAGGAATTTCCGATGAACAAAGGGGCACCTTGAGCCCCATCTGGCTCCCACCACACACACACGGGAACCGGCACTTGGGGAAACAACGCCCAGTCCTGCACACCTTATTCCTCCTCCTCCCCCTGCCTTCTGCTACTCATTAAAAAGAAACTAAAAGGCACACTTTGGAACCCTGTCTGCACAATGGCAATCGCTTCTCTCCACCTTTCATTGAAGAGAAAAGTCCACCCAAACAGCCCGACACAGTAGTCTCCTCCGGACCGTTCCCTTGGCCGTGCACGAGCAGGGTGGGCTGGGGTCCCCGGGGCAGGCAGGAGATGTGCGCTGGCTCCCTGCCTCACTAGTGTGATTTTTTATTCACTTCTCCAGAGCCAAAGGGGACAAGTGCCTGCAGCCTGGAAGCTCACAGGGCTTGTGCAGCCGCTCTCACAAACAGCTCGCTGCTGTTCTGCACCCTCCCGGGCATCCCATCACTCACCTCATCTGTGGTTCACCTGGGGGTTCAGTGGGCACTAGCTCTGGAAGAAGTTGCTACTCTCGTGTGAGGAAGCCTTGGAAAACCACACTTTACAGAGGCAGGTCCTTAACAGAGGCAGGCTGTGCTGTGAAAGGACTCTGCACAACACTTCAGCCCCCATCCCCAGAATTCAGCAGTTTTTAAAGGCTCCCAGTGCATAAATTGATGGGGAACTTGTGGGTAAAGGCAGCGTATCCTTATGGCCATGTCAGGGCTCAAGTCAAACAAGGTTTGCCATTGATTTTTCTTGCACAATAACATTAGGTTGATCATTTGCATTGTTCAGTTATGCAATCCAGGTTAAGATACCTACATGATCTGGAAAAGTGCAAACAGTCATTCTAAAGCTGGGCAATAAATTACTTGAATTATTACTGCATCATATGCTCTTGGTTGTTCTTTGCCAACTATTGGCCCATACAAACACACACACAACTACTGTCCTCTCAATGTGATATTAAAGCATATGCAAGTCACATTTTTTCCCAAAAAATTTTTGCATAAGGAGACACCATTGCAAACACCGACAGGCAGACACAAAAAGGTCTGAGTTAAATGTGAGCAATTTATTCCATACATGAGCAATCGGGATTTTGGCATGGCAAACCTACAACAGCCCCACCGCCACCCTGGACCTGGCTCTGCACAGATGGGCTTCCTCACACCGGTGGGTCTGGCTTCCCTGGTCCCCATCCCTGGTGCTCCCCATCCCTCCAGGCTGCCCACTTGGTGTTGGGGGGCCCTGGGGCCGAAGCCGGAGGTCACCCCTTTGCTCCCTTCCAGCTGCCCACGGGCAAATCCAGCTGTGCGGGACTGAAGCGGAGCTGCCGAAGTCACAGACGGAGTTTCAAGATTTTTGAGTCCCCCCCCTTTCCCGGGGAGCCTGGCAAAGAGGTGGGACCCCGGGGCGCCCAGCGGGGACCGCAGGGGCTGGAGGGGGGGGTGTCTTACCTGCACTTACCCCACTTGCCCCCAACCCGGGCCGGGGGAGCCGATGCCGAAGCCCCCCCCTCTCCGGCAGCCCCGGTCCCCAGCGCATCCCTAGGAGCATCCGCTGAGGAGCGGCGGGCGCTTGTCCTCGGCGCCCCTTCTGCCAGCCCCCCCCTTACACACCCGTGCCCCCCTCCCCG
>VZZY01018354.1:100664-175417 GCA_013400335.1 Eurystomus gularis
AGCGTGGATGGCGGCTCATCCCCCCCGGGGACATGGCACCCCAGTGCCCACCCCCCCCGGGGGGCAGAGGCCAGCGATGCGCCGGCCTTGTGCTGCCAGCGGTACCCAGCAGCCCCTCAGAGGGGGGGTCGTGGTCCTTGTGGGGATGGGGTCTGGTGGGGCGGGACGGGGGCAGAAGGTGCAGCGCGGCGTGGGGGTCCCCACCTCGGGGGGACTGCAGTGCACACACAGCACCAAGGGGCACTCACTGCCCGTCCCGGCCTTGCTGCCTTCCCTGCTGATGGTTGGCTTGCCACGCCACCCGGAAAATATCGCAGTTTTTAATAGAGGTGTTGCTAGGTGAATAAAGCAGTGAGATGTCAAAGATTTGACTTTTCATCTCATTAGTACTGTTTGGGAAGCAGACTAGTGGCTTTTCTTTCCTAGATGAACCAGTCCAAAGGGTTGTATGCGCAGACGTTGCAGCCATCAGATCATCATGGACAAACTGGCATAAAACTATGCGTTTTTACTTCGACAGCCTTGGGAATAGACCTCTCTGCTTTCCTGGGAGAAACGAGGGGTCAGATGGGAGTTTTTGTCTGAAACCCACTGATGTGCAAATCTTTCTACTGACTTTGAAGAACGTTGTACACATGTGTCACATCTGTAAAGACACTTAACGCATATAACAGCTAATACAAGAGGAGAAGATAAAACACATCTTTGCAAATGGAAGAAAAGCATGTCTATACATTTATTCTTACCGCTACTTGACAGCATTAAGAGACGCAGTGTCCTTAGGCCCGCTTTCTACCCTTTTGTCAGACTGTTTTGAGCTATAAGGAGCCATTTACTTGCAAATTGCAAGGCTGGATGATTTCAGCCCTATGCCACTTCCTATAGAACATGCCTTCAGGTCATCAGAACAGGCAGAAAAGTTCTCTGTACCCTTCAGAATTGCAAACACCATAGAAAAAATAGGAAACACTTCTTACCGCCAGTCCAGGTCTAGCTGATCTCACTTAGTTATGTCCAGGTTCTGATAGGCTTCCAGAGTTGCATCTCCTAGTGAAAGCTGGTCCAGCCTGAAATTAAGGAGCATAATAAAAATAATAATGATATCAATAATACAATCCCTGATTATGAAAGTGGATGTTTGAGCAATGATCCCCTGATTGTCAGGAAGTCCCCAACTGCGTAGTCCTGAACTCCTCCTGGGGGTAAAGGGACCATGCATCAGCCAGTGCTTGCTTGGCACAAAGTCCTAGTGTGTGCTCGCTGGCCCGGGCAGTAGCTGGGATATGAAACTGCCTCCTGTAAGAGCCTGGTGGGAATTTGCAGTGACTTAAAAGCTCAAGGCTTCAGTGGAAGGGATGCTCTTCAATGCTCCCCCATTGCATGCAATGTATTTCAGGCAGAGCATTGCTCCCTCAGCCCCAGATGTCTCAAATTGAGGGCATCTGGGAGAAGCCATGCCCCAAAGCCAGGCTGCAGCCAGGGGAAAGGTTGGTGATGTTGTCTTTTGCCTTCCTTGCTTCCCACTCAGCACACAGAAATTACATTTAATTGATGGCAAGGGTTTCATTAGCTTTTTGTGGGCTGTGACTAGTAGCATGTAATTAGGAATCACCTGCAAAAATTGGTTTGAAACAGTTAATCATGGTGCAGATTCATAAACACAAGACATTGATCTTACAAAAAGACACTGGGTGGTGTGTCCCATGCTGAAGGCGATGCTCAAGGGCGGGGGTTGAAATAGTGCCTGCAGGGAGCAGGGCTGGCCCCCCTTGGGGTGCTACAGGTCTGCAGTGACCCCCCACCTTCCCTTGCTTTCCCATCTGGACTCCAGTTCTCCCCAGGTTTGGTAGCAGCTTCACTGGGAATTTCATCCAAGGGGAGAGCACCAGATCAGCTCTCCCTGCCCCCATTCCCCATCTAAATTTAGCACCCTATTTCCCCTCCCCACCTTTCCTTGACATCTCTGCATTTTTCTCCACTCTTCTCTTCCCTTTCATCTCCTCTTTCCTTCAGTGCCTGGCACATTTACCTTGTCTGGCTCCCCCGGAGCCTCCACCTTCCTCCTAGGCCCCCCATCTTCCCTACCCTCCCCTTCAGCAACTCCTTCCAAATTAAGCAGGTGACCCACTGGATGTGGAATTCTCTTCAGGGTGTCCAAAACTATGCACACCTGCCTTTCCCAGCTTGTCTGGCATCACAGTGATGCAGAAACTGTGCCCAG
This sequence comes from Eurystomus gularis, assembly GCA_013400335.1. Classification (NCBI taxonomy): domain Eukaryota; kingdom Metazoa; phylum Chordata; class Aves; order Coraciiformes; family Coraciidae; genus Eurystomus; species Eurystomus gularis. Next base: position 102,886 of record VZZY01018354.1, read on the forward strand.
CTCCTCACAGGGTCACAGTCTCTTCCTGGTGTGTAGTATAGCCCTAATATATATATATTTTTTCATATATATAGCTATATAAAGCCCAATTTTCTTGGCAGGGTGAGAGCATGTTCCTCATTCACACATGATGCTAATTGCAGCTACACAAAAATGAACACATTGCCACTGCCCTGTCCCCTCTCACAGCAGCAGTGGTGCTTTTTGTTTGTGCGCAGAAATAACTCCACAGGGCTGGAAACACTGCAGCTGATCGACGCTGCAGGAGAAGATCATGTTGAGAGTAAGGTCTTGGAAAGAAAATCTGACTTTCATCACTCCAACACTGGCTAGCTATTCCTCTGAAACTTTCTGGCTCCCTCTCCATGGTGATAACTCCCCACAGGGAGGCAGTTTTTTCCACTTGCCTCTTGTTCATACTCTTAAAAAAAATTCTTTTGGTTGCAACCCCTCTAGAGCAACATGCATCCAACAAACTGGCACAAACTGCTGCAAGCTTGGGCTCAGGGCTCTCACTGTTACTGAATGTGGTGTGGCTGTAGCACCACACAGCTGTTACATGCTCTACCTTGCAAAGACTTGAACCAAACTTAAGCCAAAGGTTTGACCAATTGGCAGCAAATGGACTGGCCCAAGGGCTCGTCTTAAAGCATTAAGAAGTCTATGCAGCAAGCCTTTTCTTCACGGTCCTTATTGCAACCTCTGGGCAAATTCGTGCCATTAGAAAAACAAGAACTCCACCTATTCAAAACCCCTTCAACCAGCTTGGTGTTTGAATAGCTCTCAAGAACCCCCAGATCATTTAACGAGGAATCTCTTTTACTGAGAGGTAAAACTGGGACATGACCAAACCTAGCACCTTCTACAGCATAGACATTTCTTAAACAGGTAGCAGCAGTCAGATAGTATTAAAATGTAGAAAAACAGTCCTTCACTCATAAAGCTTATAGAACAGAAGCTGGTCTGCATTTGCCACTGTGCCCATAGCAAGTCTTGAGTCTCTTATAGGTTTGCCTGAAAGAGAAAATCTAGAGCCCAATGCATAGCCCTGTGCTAGGAGCACGAGTAGTTACACTCTAGTTAGACAAGATTCTCTGAGCCTGTTGTGCTCCCTGAAGTGTTTAACCAGGATTTGGAAGAGCAAGGCAACCCGGGGGTAACGTCTGGACAACCCAGGGTGCTGCTTTCTTCCCCGCTCTGTTGCAGTCTGGGTGAAACACTGGATTTTCTCATAGGTTAAAGACAAATACCAAAACTTTCTGCATCATTAAATAGCACTTAGCAATATGTAGCCTGCAGATTGCTATTTTTGTCAAGTACTCTGTATTTGCACTTCCTCTGAAATCTCGGTGGGGTATCAATATTGCTGAAGTTGGCTTCTGCGGCCAGCATGCACGCAGGCTCTGCCTGGAAAGATGCATCTTTGAGCTGGCAGTGGTTATCAGCGAGTGATTGATAATGGGCAAACTTCTTGTTCAGCTAAACGGGTTTTGGCACAGGATCACTTGAAGTATAACAACAACCAAAAAAAAAAAATCAGTCTGTTGAATAGCATCCACCCATACCAGATGTGCTGACTGGAGAATATGCCAAATTCTTCAAAGCAGTACACTTGACAGCAGTCCTAGGCAGAAATGATTTTTTTTCCCCTCGATGTATTTACAAACAAAGAGAAAATTAGCTGTGGAGTGGGATGGATAAGTTAAAATATTTTTGTGAATATTGGTCCAAATTTTTTAATGAGTTTCCCTCTGCTATGTTGAATTTCTTTCCAGTGGGCGTGGGAACAACCGGCTATTGCTGGTACAAATACCTGTGAGATATAACCCCACCCATATTGCACGTACAAGCATTTGTAAAATGGACTTTTAGGAGCATGTACAAAAACATTGATGATTGAAGTGGCCACAAGTTAATCCATCTGAGAGAAGAAACTTTATATTTAAGCTTGTCTAACCAGCTGAGGCAGACCCAGAACAATTCAGTTCTTTGTATTCACAACTAATGTTTTTATAAATGAGCCTTCACTTGGGCTTTTCAGTTTGGGTCTTTTTGAATGCATTGTTAACCATGAGCCAAAGGAGCAAGATTCAGACACTTCTCAGGTAGTAGCACAGACAGGCTCCCTTTCTGGAGCGAACATGCGTAAAAGCACAGATACAACTGGTTATAGGTCAAAAGCGGGGGGAAAAAAAATAGTCAGGGGCTGCTTTTTGATTGCAGCCCCTAGGAGGGTGTGAGCATCTTGCAGAGTGCTGGAAGGCTGTGTAGATGGAGTCAGCGCGGCTCACCTTTCTCTGTGCTCAGCCATTGCTCCCGCTGTTCCGGCACCGGTTCCTCTTGATCTGAGAGGTGAAGGCAGCAGCAAGTGTGACAGGTAACCACCTGTCTACTTCGCAAGATTTCCTCCACCACAGCTCAACAACAGGCTGTGCAGGATCTCTGGTCAGGGCTGGAGACTTGTTTGTTCCATGCAAGCTCTTGGGAAGGTGATATCTTCCATACTGAGTTCCAGAGAGGAGGAGGTATTTCCAAGCTGTGCAAAGCACGTGCTGACTTCTTGCACATTCAGGTGAGTTTTCTATGCAATCTGTCTCTCCACTGGTTACTGGCTCATCCCCAAGTCTTGCCCATCAAGGTTATCTAAAGGAAAATCAAAATAACCTTCCCATGAGAGTAAAAGCATCTCACCTCCAGCGATGCTCTGAGATGGAGGGTAGCGCAGCCCTGCATCCATGCTGTCTTTAGCCCTTGCACCATTTCCATGACCATGACCTGACCAAACACCCACTGAAGCCAGAGAAGACTTTCCAGTCGTATCGATGGATGTCAGATTGTGCTCACTGGCACTTGGGTAATACGCTAAACGGTCTTCAAATTTCTTGTGGTCATGAAGGAATTCACAAATTCCTTAGCTTTTACTGCCCTGAGTAATTATTTATTGGGATGGCCTTTTTATAGAATCCCCTTAAAATGTCCATCCAGATTTTAAGGCCAGCAGAGACTATTAGCTCATCAGTCTGCAGAATAACATAGCCCATAGCATTTCACTCAATAACCATTGTGTTTAGCTCAGCAGTTAGCATTTGATTAAAAAGTATCTTCCAGAAAAGCCTGCGGTCTCCACTGAAGACATCAAGGAATGAAGAAACTATCGTTGCCTTCCGTTTGTCTAGTACTTGGTCCCCTCTTGGGTTTAAAAGTGAAACATATTTACTGCAAAATATCCCCATGCCTTTGAACACCTCTGGACACTTAGCTGGGGAGCACCAACATCTGAAGCACCCATCCACCCTCTGCATCCTCTCACATTTGCATCCCCCACATCATCAACACTGTGTGCCTTGCAGAGAAATCCCTGGCACTGTCCTACAGGATGGAGCTAATTTCATCCTCATTTCAGTCTTGCAGTCTAGAAAGTGAAGGAAGAGTCTTTGCAAATGATTGTTGAGTGAAAGGACAAGTTCTCATTTCTGCCATGTGGGCCCAAGGAAAGCAAGCATCGCTGTGATGGAGAGGTTTAATTCAGACTCTTTTCAGCAGACCAAAAGTTGCACCTTTTTGCCTCTTGCTCTGTCAGTATTACTTTCTTGCTTGTTCTAAGCTCTGATTTCCCATCTTCTCGGTCAGTTTTGCTCCAGGACACAGTACCTCATTGTGGGAGCAGTCCTAGGTCCAGCTTGTTCATGTCTCATAGGGGGCAGGAATGTGCCTCCAGTTAACACTGGGCCTGCTTTTATTTATATCTATTTCCTGGATCTTCACCGTGGGAGCAAGGATACATATCAACCAGATGCTCCAAAGCTTTTAAGATTAAGCAATATGTTCTAGATGAGCCCATGCAAAGTGGAGAGTCAAAAGGGAAAACAACTGCTGTGTGAGGGCCAGTCAGCTTCCCCAGGAGGGGACCTTCTCCTGACCTCCCACATACCAGGCTGTGCAGGGGGATTTACGGAAGCACTAAAGGAGCTCTTTCCCATGTTTTGTCCCAGATCTCTAAATTGTTCACTACTCCTAGAATCCTTTATTCTGAGCTGCGTTTGTCTGCAATAAAATCCTTTGAAGGGATGTATGGTTTTGTGCTCCAAGAGTGGAGAGTAGGTCAGAATACCTCTATGGATAAGTCATTTCTTGCTGGGCTCTTCAGGCCATCTCGTACCTTAATCTGGTGCAAAATTCACTGGCTGCAATCCAAAGATCCAGGCAGCAGCACACATCAGGTTTTGTCTTCAGGCTTGGCTGGGGTTAAATCACCCCGTTTGAAATTGTCAGCAAAAAGCCTATCGATCTCAGCAGCCATGGGATTTCTCCAGCAGCTGGTAAGGCAGCGTGACACCATCTGACTGCCATTAGAGGATAAGGGAATGGCATCTTCACGTATTGGCATGCTCTTGTATTCCTTCTGTGTCACAACCCTGTTATGGGTCACTGGGTCATTCACATGAGGTATTGCATGATATAATAAGATGCATCATAACAAGATGTCTTTATTATCTAGAAAGTAATGCTTCCCCACGCTGGGAAAAATAGAAGACAGACAAATGACCCACATGGATCACAATAACTTAGATTACATTATGAAGACAGTGAACTGCTTGTGACACATCCTGTACAAGGCTCTTTAACCACAACAAATAGACTGAAACCTTTCTAGCATTTAATCTTTTCTCCCATTGACTATGGGCAAGTCATAGAGAAAAAGAATCTCTCTTCCTTCTATATCTTTACTGAATTTAATTAGGTTTGCAAGGTTTGCTCCCTGGGTGGGTTATTCTAAGTCCTTACACTCTGCCTGGGATGTCTGGGGAATTATGTGCATGTTGCAGACAAGCTCTTTCATAATTGCTTTATCAATGAAGACCTGTAGAACCACATTTTACGTGGCGGCTTTGACACAATTTGTTTAGTGCATGGGAAAGATGTGGTACTTCAAGGGACCACTCTTCTGGCGTGTACCAGGGAAGACCCACAAGGTATGTCATGGTAGCAAGCATCAAATCCAGGAGGACTCAGGAAAGTCTTGCCAGAAGATACAGAGAGAAGTGCAAGGAGCAGCATCCCAGGGAAGGCACAGCGCCGCAGCACGTGCCTTGTGTCAAGAAGCTGCATCTATTGACAGCTGGGCTGGAGTTGACCAGGATTGCTCAGAGCAAGATGATAAAGAACCGCTCAAGCACGACTCCTGATACCAACTTCTGAGCAATAAGTTTAAGGGTCAAGGCTGTACATGCTCTGTGGAGTAAAAGGCTACACCTCATGGGTGATGCTGCTGTGCACCCTGTTTTCAGCTCCCAGTTGAAGCTGGGAAGGATGGAGATGCAACTACTTTCTCCCACCTCTCTCTTTAGGGAGGGATCAGGTCTCACACTGCTGTCCCCTCTCACCCCTATCTGAGCTGCTCTTGAGATATTTTTTGAGATTATTTCTCCCATTGCCACCATTGAACATTTGCCTATAGCCTAGCCAGAACTTGCCCCTGAACTTAGAAGACAAAATTTTAAGATATCTTCATTGCATAGAACACTTATGCAAAGAGCCAGAAAAAAATGGTATGGGAGACACTATTCTTGTAGCATCAGTACCACAAACTTCATCGTCACCAAGTATTACCAAAGGTCAAGAGCTAAAAAGGATTTTTAAAGTCTCTTACTACCTAGACTTGGAGTGATAAGCAGCAGAAGCATAGATGACATCTGGGAGGTGTCCAGAGATAGAGATGGGCACAGAGATGTACAAAAGCAGTGAGGACACAAGTTTAATTTCTGCCAGTGACTAGTTGGTCTGGTTTTGCTCTTTCATGGCTATTCTGACTTCACTTTTGAGGTGCTACGGTGGGGTTTTTTTCTTAGATTAAAATTAAGCTATGATGATGCATTTCTGTAGTGCCCTAAAATATCTGTCCCTGGCCCTCCTGGTGACACAGGCTTGCATTGAAGGGATCTTTTTGATCCAAACCATCATGGCAGTGCCTCTGTTCCTGTTCTCCAGCAGGGTGTGCCAGGCTCTGCATCGAAGGATAAGAAGGTAATTGATCCCACAGAGGAAAAGGAAGAGCCTGAGGCAGAGACAGACACACAAACTGGAAGAATGCAACATTTATGCTTTTACCTAAATCAATAGTAACTATGAGAAACTGCTGGAGCTGCGGGCTCTTAATTAGACTGTGGGTGAGTCTCAGATCTGGAGAGGGGTTGGGTGATTTTTGTGTACAAGGAAGTACCTGCAAACTGTGCACAAAAGGGGAGCCGGGTGGAAAAAAACCAAAGCCACTACAATTTAGCTACACTTGCGAATAGGCACAAGAGGTAGTTGGCAAGCTTCCTACTCCAAGGACATGCCATTGTGGAGGTATCAATACATAGACTGAAACCCATCAGCTCATTTCACATGAGACAGTAAACAGATTTTTTCACAAACTTTCCTGACCTAGGCTGGATTTGAAGAGGCAGATCAGAGACCCATCAGTTCCCTGAGCACCCTGTCTACCTGGAGTTCATTTATTTTGACTCCAGTAGCAAGTAGCAATACGTGAATTTATCACGGTCAGATAAACACTAATAAAATGTCCCAGGTTAGAGCAATAGTGATTTTTCTTTCAAACTCAAGCTGAATAAAAGATAAACAGCAAAATTTCATTTTCTGCTCTGCAGCTGGAAGGACCAAGGTGTAGCAACACAAGAACAAACAACATGAATTCTTTGCAAATAGCTTCCTCTTCTAATTGCATTTCCCATCTAACTTCACTTTCAGTGCAGCTTGTGGAGGTAACAGCTATTGATCTACAACTATTTTGATGAGAAGAAACAGCAGAAATCTCATCAGGTCATTGTCAGCTAATCTGGCCACGCAGGAAGGGAGCAAACAATTAACACCAAGCGTTAGCTGCTGGGCTCATCATTATCCAGCAAGTATAAGGTCCTCTGAGGACGAATTCACATTTAGGTCCAGCTCATAATATAAAAGCCACACCTGAGTAATGTGTGCCTGGAGAGCTGGTTTCACAGGGTACAGAACTACAAGCAGAGGAGCTGCAAACATGTTTTCCATTGACTGGAGCATACAACATCTTATTTATCACAAGTCAATTGATGGCTAAACTCACCCAGCAAACTCATAAAAGCATTAGTTTGTATTTGTTGCTCACATTCAGAAACATTATACATCAAAAAGGTCAATGCTTCCCAACTAATTCAATTATAACACAGCCATTTATCATACTAGTTCAGTTAATACCACGTTAGCTTGCAGTTTTTGGAGAATGATAAAAGTTGGAGTGTCCATACAGGATATTCCAATTTAGTGACAAACCTCATTGTGATAACAGAGCTCAGTGCAAACCTTTCTGCAGCTGTTCTTTACCAAATGTTTTGTACAATAACTGAACTACTCATTTTTGCAGGTGGCAGGGTGGTTTAATGCATTGTGAGACAGTGCTGCAGTCTGAAGCCATGCTGCCTATACAGAGCTTGAAAAATGGGAGTCCCCAAGGATATTTTATTTGCCTCCATTTGTTATTAAGGGCATGGTGACTGGGATTCATTTGTTAGTCTTTTTTCAAAAGATTTCATCAAGGAAAGAACCAGTGCCTTCCCTCCACCGGTTTGGAAATCTCTACTTAAAATAGACGGCTACAAGTCAAGGATTTATTTAATAAGTCTTTGCAATCAGATAGAATAAGAAAATATGATATTACAAATTTTTTTGGAAGTGTAGACAAGCAATCTAGACAACTACGGGCTCTTTAGACTGATTTCACAAGCAAGTGAGGCTTTTTAATACATATTGAAGAAAAGGGCTCTGGAAGGAAATGGTGGCAGGAGAAAACACACTAAGATAAATCACACCCAGCTACTCCACTATCTTTCTCTGATAAAAATCCTCATTTTTTAAAGCAGTGCATATAATCTATCTGGACTTCAGCAAAACCGCCAACATAGAAAATTAAGTTCATTGGAAATGATTTGGATTAATTCACAGCTACTAGCTAGTTCCCCATCCAGCTGTAGGAGAGGTGCAGACATACTGTTGCAAAAGGAGGATGAGCAGGCTGGGTGGAGATTACTAGAGGAATTCCTCCAAGGCTGGTACCCATTTCAGTTACTATTTTCATTAATTACCCCTGGACAGCAGAAAGGCACCAATGCCAGAAAACTGGGGATTATTCTTAGAGAAAACCTGAATACTGCACAGGAAGAGAGGCAGAGGAATGGGTCTAACAAACACAAATAAATTTATGATTCTGTACATAAGGACCAGCAAGAATATCTGTGAGCACCTGGAAGTTTATCAGTTGGGAAAAGAGAAGTGTTAGTCTAACATGGGATGTCTATGAGTGTTTGACGCGCCGTGGCCATAGGAAGACAAAGGCAATGTGATGAGTAGCTCTGCACAAAGGGAGAGGAGAGGGGTGTGGACAAGTTTACAGGGCACAGACCAAGATGAGCATCACTGGAGAGGACAAGGCACAACTTCACTGGGAATACCCTCCCCTATGTGGTCTCCTGCGCTCAGCAATGTCCAATTCAGAGCAAGAAGTAACTAGGGTGAGACAGTGTTGTAAAAGGAGACTGTACAAGCCGCATCATTTAGCCTTGCAAAATGAAGCCTGAGAGGGGCTGTGATTAATTTCTATAAATACATCAAGGGGGTAAACACAAGGGAGAGAGAAGAGCTATTTAAGCTGAGAAAGAATATTGGCACAAGAACAAATAGATGTAAATTGATGAAGAATAAATTTAAACTAAAAAAAAAAAATTCTTCAGAGAAGTGAATTTTTGGAATAGCCACATAGACAGGGAGAATAAACTCTCCCTCTCTCCCCCCAGCCTTGCTCAGTCACTGAGGTCTGTATGGCACAGGTGGGATGACAGCATGCTGCTCTCAAGCCAACCTCCCAGGTCTAGGCTCTCACGCCAAGCAGACAAGACCTGCTAATTGGTATCTCTGATTTCATGGAGGTCTCCAAGCCCCCATTCAACCCATACTATCCGCAAAGTTTCCAAGAGTTGTATACTTTCTATTTTAAAATAGTGATGCTTTCACCAAGGCTGGAGTTTCCTGGTCACAGGCCAGTGGCCAGGAGGACCATGGAGCATCCCACCCTGCATGCTGGCATCTGTGTGGTCATGCAGAGAAGTGGCACAGATGCAACCCAAACTGCACGTGCTGCACATGGGGAGATACGGCTGATTTCTAGCCAGACCAGTCACCAGGTGCCTGTTTGTTTGTCTGATGGAAAAGCAAGGCCAATGGCAGAGAAAATGCAGCACCTCCCTGGCAGAGCCTGCAGCTGGGCTGTTTAAAGCAATCCAAGCTTCAGCCTTGATAAGTGGGCTTTCTCCCTTGTTTCAGCTCTCAGAAAGCCTGGAAGTTTAGATGCTGTGTGAAAGGAGTGCCAGGAGGAGGCAAGGAGGACAAGAATCACAGTAACAAGGTTGACACCACTAGCTAAAGGCCCCAGGCATACCCTGCGGAGCTCAGCAGGGCTTGGCAGAACCTGCACTAGGGCAGAGAATGGTCAGTTGCCTACAGAGGAGATGTAGCCCAGTGATGCCTCTCACTGGGATCCCCAGAGAAGACCAATGGAGAGGCCTCCTCCTCTGCCTACATCTTGCTCTATCAAGGTTACCAAGAGATCTGTTGACATCCACACCAACACCTGGGTCGCCTCCAACACTGCAGGACCAACCTGCTGATTGCTGCCCTGTGCCTCTGCTGACAGAGGTGGGTACCCAAAGGCACCAAGGCTTAGCAAGAAGGGTTCATACAAAGGAGAGCTCAGAGTAGTGGAATGTTTAACACTAATGAGGATCAGAGACCACTGCTGAATTCAGCCCTTATGCTAGTGGTAGAGCACGGTTTTAAATCATGCAAAAAATAATTATCCATACTTACACAGTAGCATTAAGACACTCACAAAAAAACATGTCTAATTACAGTTAATGTGCCATGATACTAACACTATGTGGGAAACTGAGGCACAGAAAGTCAATGTCACAACTCATCAGTACTTTGATCATCCCTTCTCAGCGGAATTATCCTGCCCTAGCCTTGCAGAGGCTAATCACTGCTGTCAAGGTCAGAAAGATCAGTACCAGGAATGGTTTCTCCCAGCTCTGTAGTGCCTTGCTCAAGCCACAGCTGTGACCTCCCTCCCCACAGAGAGGCACAGCAGCCCAGGATGTCATTTTGTCATGTCAAAGCTTTCAGCGTGGCACATTCACACTCGCGGGTCAGATGGTCTTTCTCTGTCAGGCAATATATTTTAGCATCTTCTTCAAGCAGTTTTTCTCAGGGCAAATACATCATTTTCTCAAGCATTTTTACATTATCACAGCAGAGCTGATCTGATGACACACAGCTAATGTGGGACTTTGCTTTTACATTTTGTTGCAGTCTGAAAGGAAATTAGATGGAGGGCTCCTGAGATGCATGCATTTTAAGTCCTTGCATATCACATTGGAAAGTGTCAACTGATCTAGCAATGAACGAGTCAAATTCAGAGGCAGAGACTGAAGTGTATACCGGTATTTCAATGAGTGGGGCAATAGCACCATAATTCTCATTACTCTTGCTTGGAGTCACGCATGAGAACCCTCCTGCAGACCCAAATGAGCTCATATATCCCTCAAGTGCAAATAGGAAATGCAGTCCTCTCCTCTGGACATCAACTTCCAATTTGTGTGTTGCTTCTTACTGTTCAGATCATATTGAGGGCTGATATTATCACTTTTCCCATTAAGTTTATAGTTTTTATTTATAGCAGTTGGAGTAATTCCTTTTAACAAAGACTATCACTGTTCTTTATAAATCTTACCACAAGGACAAATCAAGAGTAACGTATATTTTTTGCTAGTCTATGAATCCATAATTGGCATGTACTCTGATGGTTTATGCAGATGAGGATCTTTCTCAATACATTTCTACACATACAAAAAATCCCTATATGCTTCTCTAGAAAACCCAATGCATTTTAAATTGAAACCTTCCAGATTTTCTGTGCACAAGAGCTGATTTTATTTGCACATTGAACAAACTCTTGGAAGAGAAACATATTCATTTCAATACCTACTACTGGATCTTAAAACACATTTCTATAAATAAAACTTTCAGGAGAAAAAAAAATATTTACTCAATAGCTCTTACTGCTCTGGGAACTTTGAAACATGACATACCTAACAGAGCTGGGCACCTCTTACAGTCCTTGTGGGGTTGCAGACGGAGCCATTGAAGGATGCTACATGACATGGGGTACAGGGGGTCCCAGGACCTCTGGGCACACATACACACCACCCCACCACCCCCATTTCCAAGCACAAACCCAGAAACCTCAACAGGGGCACAGCTCATTGATGGCTCTAACAGGTGCAATGGTCACCAGGACTTTGGCAAAATGGCAGCAAAGGCTGCCTCACACACCCAAGCCCTTGCTTTTATTCTGGTGGACTGTATATATCCCTAATGTGCCAGTGCTTTAGGAGAAGAAAAAGGTAAAGAGCCTTATTTCAATCTGAATCCATAGCAGAGAAAACAAGGTTTCATGAGTGCGATTGTTTGGGGGAATATTGTAGCTTCTTCCTCTTCCCCTAGCATGATATAAAGGTTCTATTAAAAGAGAAAATACCAGTTTCTTAAAGATAAAAAACTGATGCTCTTTCAAAATGAATACATGTCAGTCCAAACTGATGGCTTAAATTAAATATTAAAAAAAAAACAAACCCCTGGACCAGAGTTTGATTTATATAGTACTGCTCCTTCAGAGAGGATTTGTGGAAGCAGGAACTCACTCTGTGTTGTTCTTTATAAAAGAAAAAGAACAAAATCAATTTTTATAAAGCAAGAATTTTTTAGGAGTCAAGATATCAGAAATGCCAGCTCTATCTGGGACATCTGTTTCTCTCCCCCCTCCTTTCTCTCATAAGGCAGTGACTCCAGAAAAGACTGATAAGGAGCCCAGAGCCTACCCAAACTAGGTTATTACCACTTTTCTCAGTGTGATTAAGCTTATCTTTACTGCAGTCTCACCCACTGTTAGCTAATGTGAGTGGCAGAAGCACAGTTCTCTTCCCCAGACCCACATCTGCTGCAGCCAGCAGCATCCCTGGTCCCATTGGGTGGTCTTTCATGTTCTCCCCATTTGACTGCTCTCCTCATGCTAGGAGGACACACCATTGGGTGCCTGGGCACCCAACACCCCCAAATCACCATTTTCCTCAGGGGTACCCTGCTGTGTACAAGAACAGTGCTGGCAACACTTGTTAACAAAGCCTAAACAATTATTCCTCCAGCAAACCCTGGACTCCTGGAGAGGTAATTGCAGGGTGATGTTTAATAATGGTTATGAGCCTTGCACCCCATTTCCATAAACAACACAGGCATGGACAATTCTTACTGGACTTTGGGCTCATTAATCTCCCAGGCTCTTCTGGAAGGGATCTTCTGACAGCATCTAGCACTGTTACACAGGCTTTTGCAAAACATCCCCATCTCTCAGGAGCATGAACTGGATAGGAGACAGGGTACTGCCTAGGAGACAGCAAATGTTAAAAACCCCTTATGCATGGCCAGTGTTTTACATCTTATCGGGGGCCTGGCACCAAGTCTTCAGCTGCAAGAAGCAACACAGATCCACTGGATCTGATGGACCAACTCCAGATGTACACCAAGCGAGGAGGAGCAGGTGCCCAGGAGCAGGCAGGAAAAGATGAGCAAGGGCAACTGATGTGGGGCTGCAAAAGGCAGCATAGGGTGTGGGAGAGCTTAAAAGATGTTCCTTGCTCCCTCTTGGTGGACACAGTCTGCCCATGGTGGTGGAAGGGTTAATAAAGCACAGGTCTCATGTGGGCCTGCCTCACAAAGGCTGTCTTTCACAGGTAGAAAAAGATGAGAAAACAGCTGCTAAAGAGAGAGAAAAGATGCTGTGCAGAAGCAGCATTGGAGAACTCCTCTGGGCTTGCAATAAGTCACAGTAGTAAGTTGTTCTTAAATGCATCTGAAATGCCTCCAAAGAGAAACATGTTATTTTGGAGAAGAATGTTTTTATAGAGAGCATAAAAGAGATTAGTTGCCAGTAGAAGAACACAGCAAAAGAAAAGACTGAACACCAACTGGAAACTGTATTAGTGGTTATCATGCAGGTCAGCAATCAATGTTAGAGTCTTGTTAATATGTTTAAATTAATGCATGGCAGCATTAACAACTCAGATGGACTAAGGAGACCCACATAAGCATAATGAAATCAGTTCATTCACCTGCCCCTAGCTGATTTAGAGAACAAGTTTTCTCTCCTCTGCATCTACTACCACTTGTACAAGTGACATGGGAGTTTGCATCAGGGTTTCAAACATCTGGAAAGCCCAGAAAAGTGTTTGGATCAAGTTGGATTTGGATCCATGATTGCAAACAGCAAATGCAAATCCTGTTCTGTGTTGCATGCTCACAGCAGGACAGAAACAGAGCAAGGGAACTGCTGGGACCTTTGCTAAAGCAACGGGCACAGAACTCAGCCTGGCTTTCCACCAAATGCCCGTGCTTTCTCTGACCTCAGAAAGAGAGGAGCTGAAAGGCTGTCCTTGCTTGTCACTGCTTTCTCCACATTTATTTTCTCCCCAGAAAATGCTAAAATACTTATCCATCTGCTGGTCTTTAATGCTGTCTATGCCAAAAGGACTATCTTATAGCTCTTTTGGAGGTTTGGCTTTTCAAACAAAAACAAAAAAAACAACCCTGAGAGAAGTCTGAGGATCTGGATAACCAGGTAAACTTCAACTTGAAGTTATCTGAAGTGCTGTTAGGCAAAGCATTTTTATTAAAGCAGAGATATGCCTCTTGCCATACATTATTATATGCCTTTCCAAATGCTCACAGATGCAGATGCTAAGGCTGCAGGAAGTTTATCAGGGATCCAAGTCTGATCCCTGTTGCTCAGCACTGAGAAAAATAGCCCTTAAAAACAACAACAAAAAATCCCACACAAACTTTGAGTCTTCCTAGGCAAAGCAGCCCAGAGTTTCATCCAACTCTGTCACCTAATGCACCCAAAACCTTTCAGTCCTACAGAAAACCCATCAGCCTCAAGTCACAGACTTCAAGAGACAAAATCCACTGGCTTTTAAAGGTTAATTTCTAGGCACATTGGAAGGTACTTTATGTGCATGGCTCGGTTGGCTCCATTATTAATTTAGCAAGTTACAAAACTGCTGGTACATTCTCACCGTGCACTGCACTGGGACATTAAGCTGTGGGAATTTTCCTCTCGACACTGGTATTTCATTATCTGCTTCTGTTGATTATTCAAATTGCATTAGATGTCAAGCCTTGCTAGATTCAAAGACCTCACTGAGATGAAGGCAGTTATATCCGTCACAGACAATGCCAAGGAAATGAGGACAAAAGCTACACCATCCCTCAGGATAACAAGTGAATGGTATGATGTAAAATATATCCACGTCATGCTTTATTTAAAAGTCTCTTGAAATGCCATAATAGCTTGGATTTAATATGGGGAGTTGGGGAGGAAGAGGAAATCCGTCCAGTGTCAAAATCATCGTCTACAGCCAGAGCTCAGTGAATTGCCCTGTTTTTTGGCCCTCACATACATAATTCATACCTAGCTCACCTCTGCAGTACAGACACGCTCCAACCCTGTAAACCATGAGGCATTTATACAGTAGAGGAACAAACTAAGAAATTACACTTCCATCTCCTCCTCTGAAGGGAGAGCTTGGTGCAACAGTAGGTCCGGTCCCCAACCACCCAAGCAGCTTGAAATATCCTCTGTGGACAAATAATAGCTGACCCTAAAGATAAAAGCAGTCCTGTGGCTGCTCCAGCCTGTGCCCCCCCCTCCCCAGTCTCCCTCCAGCCTGGTCTGCAGCTCCAAGGGAGCCTCAGCCTTCCTGCCCCTGAGGTCTCCTGTGAAGGGCAGCCCTGGCCAGGGACCCTCAAGCAGCTCCTCCATGCCCCCATCCCCTGCTGTGGCTCCCTGCTGCCTGCCCAACACACCGGAGACTTGCCAAAGCAGAGAGGTTTGATCCCACGCCCTCGCTCAGGCACAAACAACAGAAAAGAGCCTGCACAGCCAGAAAATTGAATTCGCTTTTGTTTAATACCAAAAAAAAAAACCCCAAAGCAGAGATTGCCTAATAATTCTCTCAGCTAACCATTTTAACCTCATTTTCTCCTACTAAGTGAATATCTTATATGATTTCTGTGCTAAAAGCAGCTCAATGTCAGAGGCATTGATCTTGGCTCCAGCATCCTTTTTGTAGGGTTTGGATCTACTCTGTTTTGGCACCACATTATTGGTTTTTCTTAGTGTCAAAGTGCCACTTTCTGTTTTGGTTTGGCTTTGCTCACAGAGCTCAGCCCTTTGGAGGGCAAGTGCCAGCCTAAGTATTTGGAGCAGCTAAATTGCCACAGGAGGAGAAATTCCTCATGTCCCCAGGGCATCCTCCTGGTGCTTTGAGGGGATACAGAGGTACCAACAGCATGGTAAAATTATTTCCACATTAATTCATTACCTCACTTCTGTACTGAAATGACTATGGACATCACTGCCATCAGGTGCCCATTGACCAGCACAGGGGGACCAAACAATGCTGGTGGTGAATCAGGAGTTCTATCTCAACTTTCCTGGCTTGCAACCACAATTTCAGCTTGAAAGATGACAGCTCTGTCAAAGGAGAGAGGGGAAGGCCTCTGCCTTGCACAAGCCCCAGGCTCATTACATGATTTTTTTTTTTTTTAATAATATTCTTCTGCATTCAGAGCATCCTTATCCTTTTATTTCTGTTACCTTCCTCCAAAATGCTGGACACTGTCTCCAGGTCCCTGCACACTCTCTCTCTAGAAAATAAGTACAAAGCGTTTTTCCCCTGTTCTACAATGATACACTGTATAAAGGCACATTAATCACAGAGCTCACATTCATTTATTCGTGCCAGTATAGACAAGAAATATTCTTTGGTTTTGAAGGTTTCTTTCTTTAAGAGATGAAGGTTGAGGTCCCAGAAGAGAAAGAAGAAAACTGAAATAAAGCTACGTCAAAATATTAAACGTGAGAATATTGAGCCAATGCACTCATGGATTTCTTGCCAAAATCACCTGAAAGACTTTCACAACTGAAACCAGGACTAAACGAACATGCTGAACAATTAAAAACAAAGTAAAAGGTGAACAGAAGTGCTGACTGAAGAAACTTAGCTGTGATCCCAAGGCATTCCCAGTAATCCACAAGAGCCCAAGCGCTTCTTGGGGGCTGGAGTTACCCCTCCCTTGTCAGGTAGCACAAGGACAGGGGTCCTGTTTGGGTCACTTACATGGCCAAATCCTCTTCTGTCTCCAGCACTGCAGCAGGGTGAGCAGACAGGGAAGAAGGCAGGAGTGAACTCGAATAACATTTCCCCTATTCTCAAGACCATAGGACACCATGGGAAGGAAAAACAAACACCTACTCCCAGCTTGCAAGAGAGGAGGGTCTCCAAAGGCTCTGCATCTGGGTAGTGGATCCCCAACAGGGAAACTACTGATCTCCCATCCATCTCTTGCTGCTGTGACACCAGATATGGTCATGTCTGAGGAATATCAGCTAATGAAGGTCAACCCAAAATGTGTAAAAACTGAGAGTAAAAATAGTGCCCACAGAGCTCATCTGAAGTTCAGCAGAAGCAAAGAGGATTCCTGGTGCTTGCCCTTATGAGTTTAGCAGCTCACAGGCAAAACCTGGTACCAGCATTTCTCTTAGCCTCCTGGCAGAGCAGCTCCCCTTCGCCTGGGCCAGATGAAGCAGAAGGAGGTGATTTTAATTGAGATCTGGGTCTGGGAGAGCAAAACACTCTCACCCACAAGCCACAAAACAACAATTAATTCACAGCCTTTCAAACCACAGGGCCAGGTGCAAAGCATTGTCCTACTGGGACATGTTTTGGGGAATTCCTACTCCCCAACCATCAGCTCTCCTTACTGCCAAGAAGGATGTTTTTACAGTTATTTATCCTTCTCACTGTGGAAGGCAACACAGACTGACCCTCTTTTGCCATCTTTTGGAAAACAAAAGATGCTGCCTGCACCACTGTGTCAGCCCAGAAGCAGAGGTCTCCTGTCAGCCAGGTGTCCTGGCACCACTGAGCAAGGAGAGGAGCCTGATTTCCCTCGCACATTGGTGTAAAATTTTACCATTAACAAAACCAGAGGACACTACTGTCAGCATTTCACATCCAGCCACAAACCATAACCCCCAGGTAGCAGGCTCTAGAGGAACAGCACCTTCTGCAGGTGTCTAAAAGAAGAGGAAGGGACAAGCATGGTGCTAGCCAGGAATTAAATCAAGCAAATGTAGATCAGTTCAGATTCAGAGCTCAGGCAACCGCTTCCCAAGGAGCAAATGGGGATGAGAAGCATGAAAGCAGAGGTGTAACTGGAGCCGGTGTTAGGTCTGGACCACCTGCCAGAAAAGCCTACCTATTTGCCATCTCACTCTGCTTTGAAGATGACTCAACACCAAGTTTCAACCCAGGAGCACCAAAGACAAGTAATAAATGCAGGTTTGGGAGCAGACAGCAGGAACAACCAGAAAGGTGCAGTGTAACACAGAAGCTTTTTGTTGCCCATACTAAGAGCCTAACAAGGCAGAGTGGTCTGTGAACATCTCTTTCGGGAAGACATTATCTACAGGAACAACCATTGCTCTTGAAAACCTAATTAGGCCTTGCCTACATCAAAATGTCAGGGTGAAATAAAGGTGTCTGGTTCAAATTTGTCAAGTGCCTCCCAGCATTTCCATAACTGACGGTGTGATTTTTGACAGAACTGTGATGCGTGAAGTCAAGATTCATCTGCAAACTGCAGATGATGAAGACATGATTAAGGGAATAAGAATCACTCTTGGAAATGGCGGTCTTAATCAATTCGTTTCCATTCCTTGAATGCTTGGTAAAGTCTGTTCTACAGGCCATTTGCAAGTGACCAAGGAAACCTAAATTGCCAGTAATTTCCTGTAAGAGCCAGAAAACAGTAACTGATAAAGCAGAGGGTGAATGCAAGTTATTAAGTCTGCCAAAACTCCTTGTTCAAATTCCAAGTTGGCCATTATTTTGTAGTTAATCTTCTGTCCATTTGTGGTGATGAAGGAGGCAGATGTTTAATTGGTTTTAACAAAAAATTCCATTAAAATTTGTCTTGCTTCTACTGAACTAGATTTATAACTTGTGTAGACAGAAACAATTGAAAACCCAGAGAAAAATATCCTGTAGGGAATCCAAGAAAATATGTATCTCAGAATATTTTCTCTTGCACTCTGGGACCTTCAAGGTCTGTAGACTCGGGTAGAAAGAACATACACATTTTTCAGCTGTCACCATCAGTTATTCACTTAACAAAGGAAAAAGAAAAGCCTAATTACTCATGGGTTCCTTTTTAATTTGCAGGGTTAGTGATGTTTAAGAAAAAAGAGAAAGAAAGAAAAACACACTGATGAATTACCCCTGCATTTACAGCAGCAAAAAGATAGTGATGTTTCCAGGCAGGTAGGTCCAGAGTGGAGTGCTCAGGAAGCATTACAAGCCACAGAGTTATTCCAGCCTAGCACTCACATCACAGGGTAGAGTTCAGTTTGCAACCCCCTGCAGTTTTTGTTTGCATGTTTTTAAGTAGTATTTTGCTCAGGGACTTGTTTCAATGTTATCCTACCCAAACAATCTCATCAAGGCAATTTCTATACCCACTCTCCTCGTGTACAACTTCCCCAGCATCCCAAATTCAGCAGATCCAGCAAGCAGAGATTTTTATTTTTCTGTACAAATAAAATTCTGAGCTAGACTAGGACCACTTNCACAAAAAGACCTTCAGTCCTGGTTAGTTTGGCTCTTCAGCCCTGATAGTGCCTCAGACACACTGCTGGGACTGAGAACAGATCCATCCCCCATGTTGCAATTTTCTTTCCTCTTCTAATTAACACTACTATGAAAATCAGTGCTACCCCTTAACCTAAAAAATTTTAACATAGACAATAACATCAACAAACCTCACAATGAATTATTTGCAAATACCAATAAAAGCATATTTGGGGGCACTGTACAGCCACATCAATGTAAATTTGGTTTAGATCTAAAGCAGATCAGGAGCTGGAAAGGACTTGCTTTTTGATCACAGAAAAAGCCTGTAAGCACAATGAGACTTTGACCTCTTTCAGGTTGCATTCTTATGTTTTCGCATTTGAAAGGGGGAAGGAAAAAAAAAAGAAAAAAGAATTACAAACATTTATTTCAGAGCAGATTTCAGCCTTATACAAAATTGAAAATTTTTTTCTTCTTTAAATAACACTACCCTCTTTGCCACAGTGAGCAGCAAACTACATTAGCCAAGACCATTTTTTAAACTGCTGTTAAAAAAAAAAAAGAGGTTTTTCTAGTAAACACAATCCTGTGTCTAGACTGAGCCTGAGAAGCATCCACTAAAACCATCCAAAGAGAAAGATGTAGCAACAGCAGAGCTTTCCTTCATGCAGGAAAAGGTCTTACCTGGAGCTAAATTATCTCCCCAAGCTCAGCCTCAGCCCTTTCCCAGGTGTTTCAGGTGCATCTGACAAGATATTTTGGCCTTTTTCAGGCCTCCAAAGACTTACTGCAACACCCAGTACCTTAATCAGTAATTGCATCGTTAGAGGTTGCATCATTACATGCCCACAGCTGGTCTCTATGCCTCCCTACCCCTCACTAACAGACCTCACCCCGGCACCAGGAAGGCAGCCTGCAAAGATTCACACCGGACTAGGAATAAGAGCTGTGAGTCAATACACACTGAAGCAAACCCCGGCAGAAAGGGGCCACTACAAGAAAACATCATTAAGCTCTTTGTTTCCATCATGGCCGGGTTTTGCCTGGCCCTCAGAAAAAAGCAAGTATGGGAGGTGGGCTGTAGCCCTGGGGCTCACGTCCTGCCTCCAGATCCATCACATTCAGGGCAGCTGGCCTGACCTGGCAAACCTCCACTGTCACCTCAAGGCCATTCCCTGCTCAGAAATGCCCAGACAGTTTAGATTATCCTCCTCCCTTTCTAAAATGTGTCTTGTACTTGTGCCCAGGGAAGGAGCAATTTAGATAGCATAAACAGAAATAAATGATAGCTATAAAACAAATAGCAGCATGGAGGGAATGGCATCTTCCAGAATGTGTTAAGAATCATAGAACAAGCTGCTTTGAGTAGCAGATTGGGAAGGATGGCTTTTTTCCTCCCCTTCTCCCTGGTGAAACCCCTAGGCATTTCTTGCTCAGCTCTGAGGCACAGTGCCAGTGCCTCTTTTAACAGAAACTTGTTTTCTGGCCAAGCATGGGGACTGTGAAACTCTGGTTAATCAGAAAATGTCCTGTACTCAATAATCCACTGGGTGCTGGGTTATTCTACACGGCTTCTTTACCTCCCATGACAGCAACCTACAGAAAGTCCTGGCAGGACTCTGTCTGCCCTTCCTTTTCCCCAATTACAGTTGTCCCTCCCTCCCCAGCTTAGATGCAGGTTCCCTTCCCTGAGCACATCCCATTTACCAGCCTTCCTCAGGGACACTCCCATTCTTTTACTCTTCTGAACTTATGACTCCCATCTGTCATCTCCTGCTGCATCATTCAAGCAATGGTTTGTAGGAAAGAGTATGAAAGCATATTGTGTGTGGTACAGGTGCTTAAGGAAGCTGTTGAGAACTATTCATCAGAAAAATGTATTTTACTATACTCTGTCACTTATCCATTTGGTCTAGTCAGTGGAACTGGGTGGAGAGTGCTGCTTGCAGAGGTTTGAAGTGCCATACTTGGACTAATAAGGCAGGACATCAAAATACAAGGGAGAAAAACACAAGATGTAAAGTGATACTAATGTCACAGCAGCCTGTGAACTTTCTGCATCTCAAACATCACTTTTCAAGGTGTGGGTAGATTCACAGAGCGTTGCTTTTCCATACTCAAAGCAGGCTAAGGTCCCTGAGTACAGTGCGAAAGTAATGAAAACCCCAGGGATGTTGCAAGAAGCATGTTGAAGGCAGTGCTGGAGTTAAAAGTTCAGATCGTTGAGGGAATTGAATGTGGCCGGTGAGAAACAACCAAGGAATGTGCATGACAATACAAAGATGCTGAGCAAGAGCCTTCAGGATCTAGACTTTGGCAGGATCTGAAGCCAGCCCTAGGGTAATGGAAACACTGCTGCCCAAACAAACTAGAGCAAGCATGGAGATGTTGCTGGGCATATAAAGCAGATGGCAAAAATGCAGAGTGCTCATTATGGCAGCAGGCACGTTCCAAGCAAATCACTGAAGACTGGAAGATTGTACCACGGAAGAGTCACTGCATGCCCTTCTCTTGTACTCATCTGACCAACCTCCATGGGCCACCATCTCGTCTAAGGTCTCTTCAGTGCAGCATCCACCATGGGGTGCTCTTGCACAGTAGGAATAAAATAAAAAATAAATATAACTTGGTATGGTCCCAAAACTAAGTGAACACTTAACTTCAATTTGCACTCAAAAAGGTGGATGGTGAGCTCTGGGACACAAATAGGATGACTAATACAAATGAGTTAATAGAAATGGAAATCATCCCCATCTGAAGTGGAAGTAAAACCTAGAGCTTAAAGCACTCAAGTTAAGGGGATTGGGTAATTCTTGATTATAATAATTTTTTTTTTTAAATGGCAGGGTGTCCTAGGGAAGAGCAAATGTAAAACTGTATTTAAGAGAAGCCCATTAATCTGACTGCAATAGTGTGCAAGATTTCCTGAAGAAGTTATGAAGCGAACAATAATTAAAAGATACAGTAGTTAATGGAAAGTGTTACAAAATGTATTACGGATTTACAAAGGGGAGCTCATGCCAGACTGAATCCAGTATCTCTCTTTAAAAAGATACCTGGTTTTCAACAGGGGAAATGTGGTAGGACTAATCTATTTGGACATTTGTAAGGAACTTAGTAATAAAATTGCATGGGAAATTGCTAGCTGGAACTAGCAAAAAGAGGGTGCTACAAGAATTAGTAGCAGGTGAGGAACTCACCAAGGAGGTGACCAGGATATGCACAGAAGGTATATCAGTCCTGGATGAGCCTTGGCTTTCCTGGACTGAGCTCGAGGACAACCTTGTGTGCACTTTCAGTGCCAGCACTGGCTCAGCCAGGACAGCTGTGATGGCAACTAGGTGGGAAATACCAGCTCCAATGAGGCTTGGCTTTTGCCAAAAAAACATCCTCTGCTTTCTACTTTCTTGCCCTCCCATCTTTTATCTTTGACTACCCTTTAAAAATTAAAGCCACTGCTGGGTTTCTCTGGTTGATGAAATTCAATTCTCACATCTCAGATGCTTAATAAACCTACATGCAGAATGAGCTTTTTTCAGGGAATGTCAATAAACTGTCCTTTGAAGTAGGCAGAAAATGTGATAGAAATGTCCTTAATTTTAGAGAAGTTCTGTGGAAATTTTGTCATAAAACAACCAGTTTCTGATGCTCCCCAAGCCTGCAGTTCTCTCTACAGTTGCTGAACAGCTTTGTTTCTTCACATGGTTTCAGTCCATCCTTTGTCTCTTCTCTGCAAGCTCAGTCACACTACTGCAAATGACAAGACGTGATGTTTGCTTCATGCTGACAGAGGAGATTCAGATACTCCATCCCCAGCTTTGAGCTAAGGATACTGCTGGGGCACCAAAGATGGACATCAAGCATGTGGCAAACCATCTGCCCCACAAGGACCAACAGCATCAGTCCCCACCACAGTTGGGCTCACTTCAATGATGTTTTGCAGTGTTTAAGGCTGTTTTCCATAACTGAGAGGGAACTCTTTGAAATCTGCTGTGAGTGTAGTGGCAAAGAAAAGGACTTGGAGCATTCTCCTGCCATCAGATAAGGAAACTTAGTGTTTTATTGCTAGTAACCAATACTGTGCTGGCACCAGTCAAACCCAGCACCAGTCTACTATGGAAAAATCCCAATACACAACTTCCCTGGGCCATGCCAGGCAAGTCCAATATCAAACAGGAGCGACATTGGTCTGGACCCCAGCTGGCTGTGTTGTCTTCGAGGAAAGGTCTCCCAAGTGACACCTTCTCCTTGCCTACAGGAACACAGTCCCATCCTGAGATTTCCCCAGGGAGGACAGTGGCTCTTTAGCTCCATGATCACAAGTCAGTGCTCAGAAACCATAATTTTCCCTGTATTAGCGAAGTGTCAGATACTTGTGGCAGCATGAAAGTGTCTCTATGGCTATTAAAGAAATAAAATCAGGAAAAGCTGCACACATTAAGTGCTACTAAACTGCTATAAAATTCAAATTGGGCTGCATTACATTGCACAAACTTCCCCCCAAAACCCACCCAAAGTAAAGTTAAATGGAAGTGACTCGAGTGCTGTAGAGGCAAAACAGTATGAAAATTCCTGAGAAAGCCAATGTATAATTTTTCCATCTCAAGGCCATAATGTGGCAGTGCTAGGAAGGTTTCTTATTTTGGAAACATCAGGCAGGCACATTCTGTCTCCATCCCAGCATGCTCTAATCAAAAGCATCCTGATCTCAGACTCAGCAGCTATTTGCAGGAACAGCCAGCAGCATGCGAGTGATCAGAGAGATTACAGAAGAGATGAGTCCCACACCAAGCAGTCTTAGTTGGGTCTCCTACCCTCCTGACATACACATCTTTGTGCTTTAATATCTCCATCTACCGCTGCACGGAACAGATAGGAACAATACAGACAAGATGTGAGGAGTACGGCCAAATCAGACTTCCCAGGGCATCACTGAAGGATGCTAAAGATAATTTGGTTTAATTGCATTTTCTGTGACAAGCCATGTGGCCTCTGGGTACAGTGAGGAAAGCAGGAAAGAGGCTGGCAGCAAGGTGAAGGTGTTCAACCAGTCTGGAAAGCATCTACAAAGAACAACAGCACTTAAAATTACAGGTTGGCTTTCTAACGAGGGACAGAAAAAGGTCCAGTCCTGATGTAATTTATGGTTTAACTGTTTTAAAGAGGCTCGGCTATGCACTGACTCACAGCTCTGCCCTCCCTGAAACCAGAGGTTCAGACATTATGAAATGGAAATCAACGTCAGTGAGCCAGAGCTCACTTTTCATTACAGAAATAATGAATAAACAGCTACTCCTCACAAAGGGCAACAGAAAACTTCACAAGACAATCCACAATTTGAATCTTAACAAGCTTAAAACATATGAATACCCCAAGCATTTGATCTTTTACAAGAGGGAGAAGAATATTAATTTACTGCTTAAGAACATTTTGGGTTTTCACCTCCTGTGATGAATATCTCAGTCAGAGAAAAATCAAATCAGTTCACATTACTACATGTATATCATCAGATCATACTGAGGTACCATTCAGAAGGTAATTGAATAAAGTTTTTAATCTTAGATGACATTCAAACACAAGTAAACAGTTTTCTCACTATTAAAAAATACCACTTTTACTTAACAGGCGGCAGACGCAATGACAGCTTTTAAAGAGATTGCGGTATTAAGTGGAACAAAGTGACAGAGCTGACAATATCTATTCAGTGGCCTTTAGAAAACAAAGTTTGCTTGCAAACATTTAAGTCACTGTTGCAGAAGCTTTCTGGGAAAGATTGGAGACAGTCAGACTTATAAAAGACAAGTTTTATTTGCAGAAAGTTAAATATAAGATTTTGAAAAGACAAGAATATTGATACAGTCTATAAACCAATCTCTATTTCTCTTAATTATTCTCTTACTACCATTTACTTTTGGGGAGTATGAGAGCACCTTGTCCTAAAAGCTGATATTTAACTGAAATGATAGCTATGGGAAAAGGTAATATGTAGCCTTGGTAACTCATATTTTTGTATTACTGCTCATCCTTATAAAAGGATACCTTGAACTATTTCAATTGGAAAACTGTGATAACTTTCACCAAAAGTCTTCTTTTAAAGAGATTAAGAGAACGTTTTGTGGTTGGCACAAGGGCAGCTTGCTCAGCTGCTCCCTGGTCTCCCACATGCCCTCTCCAGTGTCTGCTCCAGCCAGACCCTCACAGTCCTGCAGAGAGCACACCACCATAAGCCTCAGTGAAGCTTATGGGATCACTAACAAAACACTCACAAACTGTTTTTCTTCATATCCTGCCTGTAATCAGTGATTTGCTGCCCACAGGACTCCATGACCACCATGCAGAGGAAAGATGGGCTTCAGTGCTGTCACAGAGAGGACACTCATGGTGCTGAGCTGCAGGGCAATGCAGCCCTGGCACCTCCTGGGGCTCAGCCAACCCCAGCCCACAGCAACTGTCACAAAAGCAGCACCAAAAAAGCCTAAGGGTTTTTTTCTTCTTCTCTGTGGCTTTCAGTTGAGCCCCCTTGGGACACAGCCCTCCCTTCCCCCATGCCTGTCCTGCTGCTGAGCAACACTAGGGAAGCTGGGGCAGCTCAGGTGCTGGTGTTCAACACTGTCTCTATTCATCACCTTTGGGCATTTCCGTCCTCCTGAGGATTTAAGGAAATCAATATTCTCTGGTCTATGAGTATAAGCAAGACGTGAGGAAGAAGCACTATATTTATTGGAACAGTGATGTAGTTAAAAAAAAAGAAAAAGCAAAATAGGAAGAAACCTAGTTGCTTAGAAGCCTTCCTCACTGCTTTTATCTTAATACACATATTGCAAACCTCTCTCTAGACATATGAACATTGAAAGAATTTACAGAATTTGCCGGACACCATGAAACAGACTCCACCTCAACACAAGGTTTCCCACAATACAATCATCCTGCAATAACATCCACCTGAAAAGTGACATTGCTCTCAAGAACCAGCATGCCTCCTAAATTCAATGGTATTGCAGAGACTGCAAAATTCCCTCAGACGTCCAATGGTCTCGTTTAGCGCTGAGTTCACCCAAGCCAAGATCCTCCAGGGATTTCCTTGGACATCACAGCTCCTGGCTTCAGAGAACCAGCCTCCACCTCTCTGCCTGATCTATACATTAAAATATACACTATTCTGCTGCCCTGCACCATGCTCAGTCCTGCTTAACCTGCATGGTGCCCACTGTGTCCCCATGTATTTCGGAAACCCCTGCAATCAGAATTGCTTTCTGTTGAGAATGGCTAACAATCCAATTAGCTTAAAATTAGCTGGTTTTAAGATGCAAAGCAAGAAGATATTTAAGTCAGGAGGAATCCTGTTCTTTAATTAACTTTAGCAGAAAATAAGTTTGTCAGATCAGGTATGGATATGTTTGTTTTGGTTCACTAGATTTCTTAATAAACACATTAGCTGTAACATACTATGCTGCGCTTAATTGCACAACTATAACAAAATTCAATAAAGAGCGTAGTTAACAATTGCTAAACTGCAGTTGCTCCTGTTATTGCTTCTAGAATTACTGGTCATCTGGCTCCCCTGGAGCCCAAGCAGAGCAGGGATTGCATCAACCCATGAAGGAGGCAGAAAAGGGGAGAGACTAAGGTACACAAATAATTGCGTAGCAGGGTTTTGTACGTTTCGATTTCTGATAACACTGCTTCCCATGGAGAACAAACAGCTTCAGCTGGCATGGACTGTGCTTCTCCCACCCAGAAGCTGTTCTGTTCCCTCATCAAGAGCTGAGCTCACTGTGAACTTAGCTGCAGAGGTGTTCCAAGCACTGAGGACCAGTCCTGCTAAGCTCTTCAGCAGCACACCAGGATGGAGGATCATGGCATTGGTTGTTCCTGTAGGGCTCAGGCCAAGGAAGAGTGATGAATCATTTTACTCTGCAGTTTAGTACATGGCATTAAGCATCTCTGTTCACTAGCTGTAAACTCTTGAAGGGAAGAACAGAGAGCAGGAGGAAGAGGTACCACCAACACCTCCCTCCTGCCACAGGGCATGCCATCACTCCTGTAAGGTTTACCAGGGTTTGCCCAGTTTATCTGAAGAGCATAGACAAACAAAACACACTTTGTTCTTGAGTTGTAGCATTATTGGAACCTCCTAGTTTTTTGGGTATCACTTGCCCATATGCTGCAGGGGAATTGACTGATGAGGAGCACTTTGCAGCAAGAGGAATCATCCATGTCTCTGCACATGTGATCTTCCTCTGGTAACAGAGGAAAGCCAGACTGGGGCTGTTGGAGAGTCATCCCAGCATGGTGCTTGCACTGAGGAACTGAGGATGCAGGAGCATGGCAAGGGCAGAACAGGTGAGCCCCTGTGATCCCCTGTGTTGAGAGCAACATGAAGCAGCTCTGCACACACTGGATGTTATGGGAGGAGATATACCCAACACCAGGGAGCCCTCCAGGCACATCCCAACCTGTGAAAGTCCCTCACTCAATATAGACTGATCAAGGCAAGGAGCAGCAGTGACAGAGACACAAATAATTCTGGGTTTGACACAGCTTCAGATGTCTATTCCTCCTGATAAGCTGAGCAGCAGCAGTTGATCCCAACATATATATATATGTAGAATGTGCACTCATGTGATTTGCAAGATGGACATCTTCCTTCTCTACCCATATCCCTCAGTCAGTGCACAAATTAACCTCAGTCAGTCATTCTGCTATCAGCACCTATCACCATATATTAATTCCAGTGATAAGATGAAGTTTAGATCTCAGCCTCTAACCTCTAGCTGGTGCAAATGAGTTTACACAGCCCATAGTTTTTCAATCCCATGAGAAGGAATAATATCTACTACCTCAGGTTTAATGATGAGCACAGACTGCGTATCCATACTTTTATAGATACCCTGGAGAAAGGCGAGGGGAAAATGCACTCCGTAAGCATACTGATGAGTTACATAGAAATGCTCCCAGTACCTATTAGACCCTCTAATATGATGTAGTCTATTAAGGGGAACTCAGGCTGGATGAATTACTGTACTCCATTTTATGAGAAGTAAGCACAGAGGCTGTGGACAGAAGGAAGTTCTCTGACTAAAATTTAATCAAACAGATGACAGTGCACAGAGTTTTTGCTGCTTTTCCACCCATCACCCCTCAAGAGGGGAAAAATAATCCTTGCTCAGCTATGCTGGTGGAGAAGAATTACTGCTGCACTAGGGGCAAGGGTTGAGGGCATTTTCTCCGCAAAATAGACTTCGAGAGCTGTTCATTTGCTTTTGCCTCTTCCCAAAAGCCAATCATGTCCCAAGCCATCCATTGCACTATACCCTCAAAATGGTGTCATTTGTTCCACTCCTTGGTAAAGTCCATTTTGGCCTAAAACAGCAGCAGTTTAGCAAAGCAAAATAAATTCAACTTCTTTTGGTAGATGAAGCATATTAGTCATGGAAAAGATCTGCAGTTTTCCTCCATCTCCTCGGAAGTGCAGCCTGTACTTGGCCTAAGGTGGTTCAGAGCATTTATGTTTGGAAATACTGGTTGTCTGCAAGTTAAAATTGTGCATTGCCATTCAAGGGAAAGATCCAAAATTCTCCCCAAAGATTTTGCAAGTGTCTGATACCTGGCTGACCGTACACCTCTCGAGACCACACAGCCATCCAAGGAGGCATCAGCAGTGACTCATGTATTGATGAATTGGTGAACATTCACTATCCGGTGAATATTCTCTATTCAAATGTGGTCACAAACAGCAGGAAAAAAAAAAACCTGTTTCAGTTTTGTCACAGCAGAAAGCCTGGAGAGCATCAATTAAGGTCAAGGGAAAGATTTAGGAGGACTAAGAGCACAGGAGCAGTCAGCAGCAAAATATTGCCAATTAACGTAAAAAGTGCACAAGATGTTCATTCTATTTAAGCTAGTTAAATATTGAGATTAAATGTTATGAACTATTAAGTAAAATTAAAGCCAAAATTAACTGCCATGCATGCTATGCTTCACCTCATAATGGCTTATTAGTGGTGCTTGCGGAGGAGCACACCCCACACACCACCGATACCCTGCCTCCCAGGGTCTGCCTGTGCTTACTGCCCATGCAACAGGCTCCCAGCAAAGCTGGCGGGCAAGAGCTCAGTGCCTGTGCTTGGGGAGCCTGGCCTTGTCTGTCCAAGCTATGAACAGCTGATGATGCACAATAACCAGCACCCATTGCCTGAACATTTCAAGTGACAGCACTCTTTTCAAAGCAGCTTTAAAATCCCCAACTTTCACATGTTCTCTAATTAGTCACTCCTAAAAATAAATCATTTGGCCTGGAGACCAAGAGGATTAAGTTACAGATTTTTTTTTTTAAAGAAGACATGGTATTTTTGTAAGAAGAGAAATTAGTAAATATATGGAAATGAAAAAGCTCTCCAAAAAGGTTCTCTAATTTTAAGTGAAGACTGTTCTGCATCACCAGATGTTTATATGCACTGATTGAAGGCTTAATTGACAAGGGATAATTGCTTATTCTTCCTAATATATGGTGAATTACATTTTTCTGACTCAACACATCATGCTGATGAGAAGCCTGGCAAAACACTTGACAGAATCAGTTTGGAGAGCAGGAGCTGCACACTTTTCAAGAGAAGCAGGTCAATCATCTACACAGACTGCATCTTCCTTGCCCCAAGTACTAAAGAGCCATGCAGAGTCTTGAAGAAAGCCCATGACACCACCCATGAGAGCTGGGCCTCCATAGTTCTACAAAAATATTTTTGCTAATATTGCTACGGAGGTACCAGCAAATCATCCCTGTGCAAAATCCGCAATCGAGTAAGCACAGACATGTTCTGGGTATATAATAGGACCAGAGTTCAAAACTGTGAGAAGGCTTAAGTACTAAGAGTACTCACTAGTCAGGTGAATTTAAGAATAAGGCTATGGGGATTTAACAATGTTGATAATTAGCAAAGGGTGATAATTGCTTTACAGAAAATACAGATTCATAAATTCATAGAATGCCAGGTTGGAAGGGACCTCAAGGATCATCTAGTCCAACCTCAAGTGTAGTTTAAGTGAGATGGGCCAGCAACCTGTCAACTACATGCAACATGCAATTCACACTAATTACATACAAATTACATGCCACATACATGCAACATACATATTACACGCTGCTTAATGAGTTACATGCTACTTACAGGCAACATGCAAATCACATGCTACTTACAATATGCAGTTTGTATGCTGATTACATGCAACGTACAAGTTGTGCTAATTACATGTAACAGTTTACATGCTAATTACACATGACATGCAATTTACATTAAACCCCAGCCTTCATTAGAATAAAGCTCTCTTTCTTTCTGTAATCCTGTATAACAGGTGCTAAGATAATATATGTAGTATATATAATACTTGGCAGGCAGATGAGATTTAACAGGAAAGTAAATTAGCCAGGACACTCATCCTTTCCTCTAGAGCATCTGATCATGGGCCTGGTTGGAGATTGGAAATTAATTTGGTGAACCTTTGGTATACAGCCAGGCAGTTCCTCTCTTGCCCTCATAAGCTCATAAAGTTTGGCATTGCTGCTGTTGATGACTTGGTCACGTGTTTTTTCTGAAAATGCATAGAGCCAAGTCTTCTCCCAAGCATAAGTATTGCTGATATTAATTCTTATAGATTCATAGATTCACAGCACAAGGAACAAGTGGGAGGAGGATTTAAACCTCTGTAATATTTGAAAGTAAGGTGTTTGTCATGAAAATTCTTCACACCTCTTTCAACTGGGAAGGGTTTTATGGATTTGAGAAGTACATTTGGAAATCTGTCCAGAAGTCTAAGAGATTAAGTTGGAAGAAATTACTGCATGCCCTCAAGCCCAACTGATTCCCAAGGCTCAGCCCAAGAGCAGCAAAACGCCTCCTCAGTTTAGCATTACTTGCAGGGTGGTACAAGGTCTTGTCACTGTTGACAGAGGTCCTGTACAGGACAAGGTGACAGAATTCTTCCTTGATCACATACTGATTTCAGTGCAAAAGCAAACTCTTCAGGCAAGTGAGGCAGACCATGGTAAGACTTGATGTTCTCACACCCCACCCCAGCCCTGACTTCAAAGGCTCTTAATGAGACTCGCACACTCCAGGAGTATCTCCAACTCTATCTTATCAGATAAGCTTTGAAATCTAAGGCAAGGATATTCCAAAGCTCTTCATTTTCTGCATGTTCATCCTGTTTCAGTGGAAAGATATTTAACCTAATCTTTTTTAACTCTGGCTACAGAGAATAATTGGCCAAGACTGGCAGATAAGCAGTCTCCAGTTAAGTCTCCAGTTCCTTTTTCAATTAAGGCTTTCTTAAAAATAACCTACATCACATTTAATGATCTTTAAATAATTAATGCTTATTCAGTAAGTTTCACTGAAATTAATTTTTGGTTTATATCTAAACAACACTTCTGATAGGTTGAAATACAGTATCTCTTAATATCTGCTGCTGGGAGACATAATCTAGTGTTTCCTTCCAATTAATGCCAGCATCAGTTAATACATTTCCTGAGCATGTTCATTGTTCCAAAGAGCTCTTAAAGGATGAAAAATAAGTTATATATGCAGGGGTCCAGTGTTCATCTTCCCTTGTGGGCATCCAAAGAGACCCCCTTGCTGGCTTTCCGTCTCTATACACAATAGGTACAAAAATTAGGTAACTAACAAGACACAGATTAAGTCACTTTGGCTTATCCGTTCTTACCTAAGGGAGGGAAGAGTCTGTAGCAGCAGAAGAAGTGGTCCCTAGCAGCAGCAGAAACTTTAGGAAGCCCTCTAAACCCTCATGTCCCCAGGCCTCCTAACCTCCTAACTTCAGCAGCATGTTTGCCTGGGTGGAGAGATGGAACATACCTGCTTCATCACCCCACGGACAGGCCCTTATTCAGTGCCAGTGTTAAAGACTTTGCAATGCCACATGGGAATACAACACAAGTAAAACATCACCCTTACAGGTTTCTGCTGTTCAAAACAAGGAGATAAGACAGGAATAGTGGAAAGATGTGAGGCTGGATTGTGTCTTCAAGGCATTTTAGGGCCCCTGCAGTGATGCCAAATTAACACGAACAGCCAGTGCCAAAGGCAGTCCCAAAGCACTAGGTACAGATTACCCTGCAAAATACAGACAGCAGCTTTCCGTCTCCATGTGGTGTGTTTTCCAGATGCTCTACTGCATCTCACCACATGGAGTTGTTTTAACCTAATGCTGTAGGCTATGTGTTTAGAGGCAATACAACAGAAAAGGGGAAAAATGAGGACAACCCAGAGCAAGTAAACATGCTCTCAAGGAAACTGCTGGATCATTCATCAGCCAAGAATTAAATGGCAATGGGTGTTCAGTTTGGGTTTTGCTGTCCTCCCCCATAATACGTGGCACTTTTATCCTGAATCACTTGCTCTGCATGCTAGGGGTGTTTATCAATATCTAGCTGATAGAGGGCAAATATTTTGAGATCCATTGAGCACTCATGTCACACAGAGGCTCTGCAAGAGGTTGAGTTGTTAACAAAGACAAGAGTGTGATTGCAAGACAGTGCCAGCACAGGTAAGATGACCAACAAGCACACAGCCCAAATCCCAGCCTCCAACTGCACCAAGTCCATAGCACAAGGTATGCTTCCCCAAACTCCAGTCTCAAGGTGGGACCTTTTGCCCATCATGTCCTGTCATTATTACCATCAAAGAGCCCAATGCTGGGAGCAGTGGCACCACCAGTGTTTCTCTCAGCTTGAACTCACTTATCCTTGTAGGTACAAGTGAGGTCTGCAAGGTAAGGCACCTTCATGCTGTACAGAGTACCCCAGCCCATCAAGGTGAAGTGTCTCTGCAGTCAACTGCTGTATGAAAAGAGACTTCTGTCTGGCATTTACTTGGATCCTACCAGTATAAATTCAGCCAATCCTACTGTCAGGGAAAGTAAGAAGGGGACAAGAAAAATCAGAGAAAATAGGAAATCAAAGATGCTTCCTCTGCACTTCAAAATATGAGAATTATTGAGGTATGTCTATAACCTTGAGAGCTCTCCAAGTGATACTCAGAAAAATGAGTTACAATGAATGCTTAAGCCAAAGAAATTACCCATGGCTGTTGAACAAGCTCTTGTAGCTCAAAAGATGAGATAGTGTTAAAGCCCACTGGTATTGCAGGGCAGTTTTCTATCTCGCTCATTGCAATATCTCTTCACACTGCAGTTAATGGGTCACAAGGATGGAGACTCACATCTGTGGCTTAGTTGAAGTGCTTGACATCGACCAGCGAGATGGGAACACATGGGACAGGTGTTTGGGGGACAGCTATTCTGGCTGGCCTCAAATTTTTCTAATTTTATACTTTACTGATGTAAGCTAATTTCTGCAGTGATCTGAGCATCAGTAGCTGGCAGTGGAGGAGCAAGACAGCAGGACTGCCTTGTCCATGCTCATCAGGGTGAATATCTGCTGCAACAGCATCAGGTGAGCTATTAGATGATGGGGAACACAGTTAAAAGGCCGCTCTACGGCAGACAGGTTTGGCATTACAATAAATAGGACCGCAGGACGGAGACAAGAGAGGGACAGTCAAAGACCTAACACAGCAGACAGCTCAAGTCACTGTTCTGATTTACAGGGGCTGCTGGACTTACCCAGGGTCCCTGGGGACATGCAGAACAAAAGGCTCAAAAGCTGAATAAATGAGTAAGGAGAGGAAGTGCACTAGAGATGCAGACCATGTAATTACAGGCAGACACACCTAGCTGGCTTAAAGAGAGAAGTAATTGAACTTAAGTTCATTAAGGGTCTAACACAAGACAGTCAATGACCTCAAGTGTCAGCACTAAATAGAAAGTAGGGAATTAGCTCTTCAGGTTCAATAACGGGTTTGTTTTGGATGTCAGGATCCAAAGAATGCAGCTTGGGCACAGCTGGGAACTGGAAGCGAGCAAGAAGATTTTCCTGCAAATTCATCAGGAAAGGACAACACAGTGAGACCAGGGGAACCACTTTCCTAGATTGTGTCAAAGCCTTTGGCAAAAGACAAAGGGAGAACCTGAGCATCCTTCTTGCAGGACATGCAAGCTGTGCCCAGCAGCAAGCCCACTGATAGCACCAGCTGCTTGGCAGAGCTGGACACAGAGCCACGCATTGTCATCCCGCTCTTGGTGTGTCTCCCATACGGCTCATGTCCCAGACCCCAGTGGGAACCATCCTTGGTGGCACAGGTGCTGCCTCAAAGAATCACAGGGATGCACATAGTGCTTCAGAAGAGAACAAGCTGCCTCAGACAAACAAGAGAACTTGAATTCCTGCCCAGCAAATCATCCCCTTGAAAGGGAACTTTCAGATCAGCATTTATTAATTCTGGAGTGTCATTTTGTTTCCAAGAAACTTTGTCAGCTGCAACAATAAAAAAATTGCTGGTTTGGCAAAGTTTCCAGTTGAGAATTCAAGTGACAGCATGGGTGTTTTGCTGATAACAAAATCATAGCAGTTGCTATAAAACAAAAACAGATATTTGCTGCAGAATATTTATGGGATGTCCAAAAACAAGTCTATGCGCTCAGCACAGCTCATAATTGTTTCCCATGGACAGGTGTTTTCCCAGTCAGAAGTTCTGTCTGAACAAAGTATAGATGTTACCTCCCAGAGGTCCAACAAACTGACACCTCTGCCGCACACACATGGGCCAGCTCACCCTGTCTGCATGGGACCAGGATTGCCAAGAGGCATTAGAGCACATAGGAGCTGCACAAGACACATACTCATCCATGTCCATGAAATCCTCCTAGCTGGGGTGCAACAGTCTCTGTGGGCTGAGGTCAAGGAGGCAGAAAACCTTGCAAAGGGACATCAGCTAACAGGGCTACTGCTGCTTCAAAGCCCCCAGGCTCCTGCCAGCTCCTCACAGAGCCTCAGCCCAGCCACAGCTTTACTTTATCCAGCATACAGCAAAGGCTTCACTAAACAAATCTCACCTGGGAAACAAATCTGAAATTTAGTTTAGTCAAAGGAACACAGTTGTCCTGCTCCTATGCACAAGGCACATAAAAGTCCACTTAATAGCTCCATTTCCCTCCTATATTTTAATTTAAATCCAATCAACATTAGTCCAAATAGATGTGCTCATATAAACTGGTTTTGGGCAGCCTAGCTTATGAGTGTTTATTATCTGACTTGAAAGTCTTTTTTTTTTTTAAACACCTCTTGCAGTTAAGACTGGAAGCATAAGGCAATTTCCAGCTCTGGCTCTTGCCTCGCTCAGTTTGCCTAATAGATCTTCAGGCAATGCTGCCAATTACTTGATTGTAGCTACATCTCACGTTGCCACCTCTGAAAAACAGTGCATTGACAGACACCAATGACTGGAGGTCAGAGCAAACAGCTGGCAAGTGGCTACTAAGGTTTCTGTGGAGGAAGCAAGATTATCAAGCCTGGAGTATTTCTCAGACTGCAGGAGAGCCAGCTTGCCTGCTAAACAGAGTGGGTTGGGTTTTTTCCTCCATTCAGATGAGGAAGGAGTAGAAATCTCATACAGCTGTTTGCTGGAGAGGATCAGCTTTCCAGTCTAGCAATAGCAGCCCTGCCTGAATTACCACCATCCTGACAGCCAGGATATATTGCCTTGCTACATTTTTTAAGAACAGAATTCATGGATTTGCAGCTACCAGCCCCTGCCATTAATTATCTAGGTCCAGAGATCTGACTTTTGTGCATCTCCTGCAGAGCCCTTTGATATGCAAAAGGTGTCTTAACCCCCAGGTGATGGCTCTGACATGGAGGCTCAAGAGCACAAACAGAGACCACATGTTTCTATATAGATGGACCACAATACAAATGGGGAGCACTGTGAAGGGCCTGGACATCATCTTTGAACGAACCTTCCTTCAAGGACTTGCACATGCTGGAGATGTAGAAGTCTCCAACCTGATTGAGAATTGCAGCTTACGTGCACCAGGTCAGAACACCCTGCTGAACCGTTCAGGTCCGTGTTTGCAAGGTAAAAGCATCTCAGGTACATGCAGACAGGGCACCATGCAGAAGTTGTGATGTATGTGC
Source organism: Eurystomus gularis (assembly GCA_013400335.1). NCBI lineage: Eukaryota > Metazoa > Chordata > Aves > Coraciiformes > Coraciidae > Eurystomus > Eurystomus gularis. Next base: position 138,766 of record VZZY01018354.1, read on the forward strand.
CATCATTACTGAACACAGCTGGTGTCCTTCATTTCTCAGCTAGGCTTATCAATCCATAGAGAGGCTATTACTGTTATTGATGTGCCTCAGACCCCAGGAGTCCTCAGACTTCCTATCCCAAAAGCTTTAAAGTCATGAATTAAGCCCTAAGAGTCATTATTAAAAGAGCTTCAACCATTGCATTATTTTCATCTGCCGTCTGTTTAAATGCTTTAGGCTATACTTAGTTCAAGGTTTCTCTCCACAAGAGCTAGAAATGTACTTGCTCTTAATGAAAAAAAGTCCAATTGTCCTGGAGTTATGCAATGATTTGAAGTTTTCATTATTGTGATATTTGCAGCATAGGCAAAATGCTCCAGTGCTTCCAGCTTGCCCTTGAGAATGTATTGCTAAAGATGGGGAAGGATGAAAATCCAGGATCTGGCCACAGCTCATCTCACAACATTTGTTCCCACACACTTATGAAAGACAGAACTGAGACCATGCTAGAGTTCACATCAAGACAGTGATTTTCTTAGGTGTTTGCCCACACTCCTCATCTTTAGTTTTAAATCACCAGATCAAGAGGAACCTGGTTTACCTTTACTTTTCAACATGGATTCTTTTTCAAGCCACCAAAAGTGAATTGGAAAGTTGACCACAGCTTCAGTTTCCTAATCTGCTGGATCCTCCCTACTCCTCACAGAGCTTTCTTGCTTTCATCAAAAGCAACATTCATGATAAAAAAACGTGGGGAAGAGAAGACAATATTTGCCCTCTACAATCTGGCTTTTTAAATTTTGCCTTTTCCTCTTTACTGAACTCCCATTTTCCCAGTCCTAAAGAGGAACAAAGCTCAACTACAGCTGATTAAAAGATGTTCCCTTCAGCAGTTACACTATCTGAAGTCCATAGACTCCAGCTAGAAATAGCTAGTTTAGATTTTAATTACTTCTAATTCACAGAGTAGAAAGTTTGTGGTTACAAGTCAGGACCCTGTGCCCACTGAAATCAGTGAAAAAATTGCACCAAAATCAGACTCAGCCTTGCAAAAATCTTCTCTTTAAGAACAGCCTTAATTTTTGTATTTGGTAGGAATTCAAAGAAAATCCAGTGTTTTTTTTCAAGCTGGACAAAGCTTCAGTTTATTTTCTGCTTTATAAAATAATCCTATTGGAAACATCTCTGTGCATACATTCAGTAACTATTTCAACAGAAAAGGAAGCTCTACCCAATACTGCAGATAGCTTTGACAAATATTGAAAGGATGGCTCTACAAATACCACAGCTTTGGAAGAACAGCAGCCAAAAGGTAGATGCATCATACCCATACACAAAGCACCCCACTCCACTTCCACAATACCCTTGCTATGCAATAGTCTCCTCTATGAGTATCAGCTTACTCAATAACAATATAAAGCAGATTTATAGCAAGACATCCACAGAAGAAAACAGTGAGGAACCTGCACATTCACATTGCTTGTGGTGTAATTGCTCTATTAAGGAATGAGCTGTTCACTAAAGTCAGTGGAAAGGGTCTTTGTATGTAAATGAGAGCCCACAAAAAAATAGCTCTGCCTTGTACTGTGCTCTGAGCAGCTCCTGCTCTCAGGGTTTGACTCTTTGGAAATTGTGAGTGGACTCACATATCTTTGGGTCTTCACATTGTTTACAAGGACCATGCACTTTGCACAGCCCTTGTTGCTTTTTTGGGTGGCCAGATGCCAACAAGAAAAACAAAAGTAATACGTTTCTCTCAAAACCCTGAGTGAACCCTGAGTTAAAGCAATTTGCAGATTCAAAACATGGCCATCTTGGGTGAATCAATCAGTATTTCCTGCTGCCGATACCAAGGTCTCCTTTCTGGAGAGGACTGAAGACTCTAAAGCGGCTGTATCACTCTCACAAAGGCACTAACAATTCCTTTAATAAGTAGTTTTTAAGCCACCTACCACACTCAGCCATTCATGTCTTTGGTGTTCATCTGCTGCTTTACTGAGGCCCTTTGTTAAGGCACAACGTGATTCACTGGAAGCTTTCTAGGCTGAGCCAATTTTCACAGAATATGGCTTTAACAAATTCTACATAGCCAACTGGAAAATTAAAACTGTCTCATTTTCTCTCAGATTTATTAAGGTTGAAGTGGTCTTTATAAGCATCTCCACAACATGCCAGTGCTATCTAATCAATGATAAATTAAGGGTTTGATCAGATTTTTTCACAGGGATTGATTTGATGATTAGAGACTACGCCCGGTACGCTGCTTCATCCAGTGCAAGAAAAAAAATAACTGTAGCTTGTCATGAGTGGCCAATTTTGGATGCTTGAGGCAACCTGACCTATTACGTATCACTGGGTACTACTGTTGACTAAGAACAACTGTACTGCATACTTGCTTTTCCTTTAACTTTATGGGAGAACTGTAATAACTAGTGCTTAAATAGCTTTACATTGTGATGGCTTAGTGTGCAGACAGGCAGACTATACCGTGCAAGCTCAAGCAGCTCCACACAGCTTCCCAAGGTTATACCAACGCCTCTTCTAAAGCCTTCCTGACAAGAGACAGGAACACCTTCTGATTTTTCTTCTCAAAAAGACAAACAGCATAGTCTTTATGCAGTCAAGGGCAGCTAACAGTGCTAAGACCCAGATCCACCTTCACACATTCCAATTCCTGTGTCTGGTAACTGACCATTTCCTAAACTAGTCACAAAAAAGGCTGGGAAGCCCACACCAACCTTTCTTCCAGACACCTACAGGGTCTGTAGAAATACCCCCACCGGGAGAGGAAAAGCATCACCATGGAGGCATCTTCCATCCAGTATCCACAGATTAATCCTTCAATCTCTTACCACGCAGGGCAGCCAGACACTAACCTTACCACAGCTGTTTTGACTTGCTACTGAGGCATCTGAATTGCTGGTCAATATTGACAAATTTGGCCCAATATTCCTTACACTCAGTTGCAAGAGACATTTCTCAGACACACAGTACTGATGGCTGCAAGTCTCCAACATGCCTGCAGAGATTCTGAAATAACCATGTGTTCATTTCAGGGAAAGTACTGAAAGAGGAACAGGAAAAAAATACAATCCACAGGAAAAAATAGTTTCTATTTGAGCATAACAGATAGCCCTGGGGAAGATGACAACCTTTGTGTATTTGTTGATAGAACAAGCTGATTATATGACTTGGCCACAAGAGAGGCTAATGAGTTTCTGCAATTATTACAGAAGGTCTGCTCAGGAGAAGCTGGAGATTAGTGTCATCGCTCCGGCAGCAGTAGGAGATCTGAAAAACAGAACAAGCCCAGGCACCCCAATTCGAGGAAGGTCTAATTCAGACAGGAACAGGTACAAAGAAACTGTAGGTGCTTAGTTACTCTCACAAAAGGAGATTAAAATTAGCTCATTTTGGTTTGCAAATGAAAGACCAGAGATACAACAATTACAGCCTTTGAACAAATCAGGGAGATTACTACCATCATACTCTGCCTGTTTTTATACTGAGAGCCCTGAGAGCTGGAGTGATCCCCATCTCCACCACCACCGTGTAAGGCAAAAAGCAGTTTTGGCACAAGAGAAATTTTGCGTGTAATTTCTGGCACAAACTCATTGGTTAGTTAAGTGTCTAAGCATTAGACGAGAGCAAGTCTGGAAAAGCTTTTCCATAGGAGAAGATGAAGAAATGGGCATCCCTCATTAAAGGGCATCTTGTCATGTAGAGAAGGTGATGCTCTGGCACAGCCAGTAACAGCCTGGTCTGGACTTCATTTGCTCTTGCTTCAACAAGAACTTCTACATCAGCATTGTTTTATCATTTAATTGATGAACATCTCCCCCCTGGGAGGCTGCCTGGGCACATTCCAGCAGCAGCACCTGTTTACAAGTTCCCTGAACAAGGCTGTGATTCTTCCTCGAGCCGAGACACTGTTAAACTTTCAGCTCTTCTCCTTTTTTTCTGACCCCACACAGTAATTTGTGTGGATACCAAAAGCCCCACTAGCACCTGCAAAGCTGTTCATATTTTTCAGCCACTGAATATTTCCATGAAGCAACTGAAAGTTTTTTCAGAAGAGGAAGGGGGAGAATGGAGAGCAAGTTTAACATATTGAAAAATTAAAAATTTAGGGGCAGGATAAAACTAATTGAACCTTACATTAAATTATACAACTGCAGGTGTGCCAGTGCAATTTTATCATTCATTATTAGTCTAATAAAACCTCAGGCCTTTAATTTTTCTCCACTCCAGCACCAAAGAAGGGCTTTGGCAAGGAGCAGAGGTCAGGGTCACTGCAGAGCACCACAAGCTGTAAATACAGCTGACCTGCTTCAGCAGCTTCCCTGCAGGACTGACTTCAGGATGCTCTTTTCTAAGGATAAAACAGAGAAGCATAGCACCTGAGAACTCATTTGCTTTCATGCTCTGTACAACTGCTTTGCTGCTGAAAGTTGGCACAAAACCTCACAAAGCTAGGATGGGTGAGCCTCAGCTGGGTTTGTCCATTCCACACAGTGCCACCAGTACACAGCAGTAACAGGGCTTGTGCAATTGCTGCTTTTCCACAGGAAAAGAAGAACAGCTTTCCTTTTTCCAGTGCCCTGATCCACTCCCTCACTCCTCTGCATGGCATCCATTCCATCTGCAATAACACCTCCTTTCAGATCCCTCATTACCATCTTGATTTTCCTCCTCAGAACACCCCAGGTGTGAAATATGGATGAACTTTGATTTCACACATCAAGTTGCTCAGTGAAACTGTTCTACTCCCTATCTATTTTTCAGTAGGATTCACAAGACCTTGCACTTGAAGGAGTCCTGATCCCTGCCGGTCACTCACCCCTTTCAAACCTCAAGCTCAGCCTGTGCACCATCAGTCACCCCAACTGGGCAGGATATGATTTCTACTACACATTTTAAGAAAATTTCAATGTAAAAACCCAACAAGAAAACAAACAGCTGACTAAACTGTGTCCAAACTGACATTGCAGTTTTGAAGTACTATTTAAATTCCCCTTATTGATACAAGCTATTCATCCACAAGCAGCTCAGTGCCTCACCAGCCTCCTCCTAGACTGAATCATTTTAGCTGGAAGATGAGAAACCACAAAAGTTCAAGGTTGCCACAACAGCAATCAGGCTTTAGGTCTGGAAATACTATAGACAAGTAAGCAAAATATCTCTCAGCCTCAGAACGTTGGAGATTCAATTTCATCTAATAAAGCCAGCTGTGTGCAACCCACACGCTCAGCAGGTTCATGTGCAGAGCGAGGCACATGCCAATGCCTGCTAGAGACAGCAACCACCCAGTAGGTTGGGGTCCATGTGAGCTCTGCTGTGGTCCCAGCCTCAAACAGTACAGGAGCACAGAGCTTTAGCATCCACAGGATGGAGGGACCCATCAGGTACAAAAGCATACCCTGCAAAGATGTAATTCTTACCTTAGAAGTTTTAACCTATCCCAGGATGAAAAGGACCATAGAATAGAATCATAGAATCATAGGGCTTGGAAGGGACTGCTCTCACATAAAGAGCAACTCCACCACCTCACCTTGTTGACCTATCTTTCCTGAAAAGGACATAGCCATCCATGACAGCATTCCAGTCATCTGAGCTGTCCCACCATGTCTCAGTAATCGCAATGAGATCGTGGCCCTGTGATCGAATCATCAGACTATCTCCTCCAGAACAAGAAAGGCAATGTGACTATGCCATTGTCCTGCTGCCTCTACCCAGACATCTTGGGCAGCAACCTATAGAGCTGCACTAAGTAGGCACATACAGCCAGGGACCACCTTCAAAACACAGTGGTATTACTTGTTTTTGTTCCTGTGCCAGACATATGGCATTTTACCTTTGGTTTAAAAGCCATCAGCTTCTGTTCCAATATTGTTCCTATCAAAAACTTGTTCTTTCTCCCCTTTCTATTATTTAAAACTGCAATGGAATTAGATTTTTTCAAAGGAAAAGTTTGTAGCCAAACAGATACGCCCATGTCATAAGATGAATGATTATACAGCTAAAGCAGTGATGTTTTCAGGATTAATCTTACTTAAATATTTCATTTCTTCATTTTGAATTATGAACCTCTTTTTATGTAAATACTGATAGAGTTTATAGATCATTCCAGAAAGCAAAGTTTGATTAAAAAAAACTAGAAAACCACTTGAGGAAGAAAATTTCTTATCTAAAGGACAGGTTTTGCTATCTACCAAAGAACCCATGGCAAGATGATAGATAGGTCACTTCTTTTGGATGGTGTTTTTATTTTGACTAAGAGGACTATCATAAGTCTTGTGCTACTTTTGCCACTGTTGGATTAATAAAATGAAACATTTACCTGAGTATTAAACCATAAAGCATTGTCAGGAACTATCTGAGACTCACCATTCTGCAAGGATTTGGCACCACATGCACCTCCTGTATTGTGGAATTCATTGAGAGCTGTCAATACATATTTCCTTCAGAAAATTAGAAAGCATAAGAAGCCCTGTGGCAGACAAGACGCAAGACTGATAAGTTGCAATCAGTATGAATTAGCACCTGCAAAGGTTAAATCAAATACACAAGGAAAGAGAAAATGTCTATTATGCCTATCAGAAAAAAATCCAGGTGCAACACGAACTTGAAGTCACAAGATTGTTATTTGCAGCAAGAGCTGTTCAGCAACCAGAGCTTTGCAACAAACCAAGATTCTGCTAATATGTAGTCAGACACCATGAAGATGGGCGTACACCACCCTAGCAAGGCAGACCCAGCTCCCTTGTGCACCCACCTAGCTTTAGTCTACATTTGCAGCCTTTTCCTGGCTGAATCACACATCCACAAAGGGTGGATGTAGCCGAGTCCTGCGGCAGCAGCAACACCAACTGCTAAGGGCAGCAACACAGCGCTAGCACCATGCAGACAGCAGAGGTTGTGAGGGTGAAACAGAGGAAGGCAGCTCTGGAGCAACACGCTCCACACCTTCCATAAAGCCAGTGATGGAGTTCCCCTGACCTGAGCTGCAGCACCCATCACTGTGGTCTCTTCTGGGGCCAGCAGCTCTGCCAGAGCCAGGCAAGGTGGCTCCCTGGTTGATGCAAGCTTTTTGAAATACGATGGGGGAGCAAACCTTTTGCTGCATCCTCCTCACACAGCCTGTCTCTCTCCAGCCAACTACCTGCCAGTGCCCTGTCCTTCTCAGCTGTTAATTAATATGTAAGAACTCATGGAAAGCTCTTACATATTAAAGCTCAGATAGCACAAGCTGTTGGGGAGCTGCCTGAAGGCAAACTTCTTCCTCCAATATGGGACACTTCTGATCTAGCTTTTCCTGAAGCCGCTAGTTTGGGGTTCTCACTAATCCTCCCTTCTGGTGCTGTGTCGCCTGTGAGCTGGCCCCTGGCATCTCAGATACTTTCCATCTGTAGTCTGATATGCACAGTCTTGCTCCAGTCACCAGGCAGGACTGTCCATGTCCTGATCCCTCACAGCTGACTCCCACCTGCTCTGAAGACCACCTTGTTAGACCCTGAAATTACCTGGGATCCAGAACTTGCTGACTTGCCTTAATCCAGATAATAAGTAAAAGCTTCTCCCATATGCTCCTACGTATTTTGTTCCCAGGTCCTGTCCAAGCTGCTTGCACCAAAGCCAAATGCTCAACATTCAGCTGGACATCAGCTCAGAGGCTGTTGGAGGGCTAGCCAGAAAGGAAAGTATTAGATCTTCCAGAGAAGCAGTTCTGCAGGAAATTTCTGCATGTTGAGCATCCAACAGGGATTGGAGTCCTATGTGTTGCTATGCAGCCAGGACAGAGATCCAAACTGGACTGGAAATCCTCTAATAGACCATACAGATGAGAAAAAGGAGATTGGTGGAAAGGACAAGCACAGCCCAGTGTCACCAGGCATCCCAGCAGGTGACATAAGCCATCTAAGTTATGAATTTCATTTAGATCTCCATGTTCTTACTACATCTTTACAATCCAGGTAGCAATCTCATCCAACAGCTCTTCCTTAACTAGGAGATAAGTACCATTACCAACAGGCCTGAGGATACCTCCTTTCCCTACGTACTCTAGTTTCTCAGGCACTTTGATAAACACTGAGTTTCCTCTTGCAAGGGTAGGGATCATATCTGCAAAGTCTTAATAGTCTGAAGCCACTTTCAAAATAGCTTGTACCAGATAAGTTTATCCTACATCTCAGCACTTTAAGAACAGCAGCTCCAAACATATTTTTCTCCAACCAGTTTATCAAGATTTATGTCAGATCTGGGTTCTCTATTCCAGCTTGACTCGCCCAATTTTTCAGCATTCTGTAATCAAACCCCAAGAGGCCCATGACTCCCACTCATGACATCCTCTGCTTTCAAGATGCTCCTGTGTAATGAAATGAAGAGGTAACTGTGTCAGGCAGTACACAGGAATAGAATATTTCACGAATACCAAAGAAATAATTAAAACTCAGCAATTTATTTGGAAGCGTGTACATGCTTTTGTTGGTGGGAGAATGTCATCCCCGGCTTTTTTAATCTCAGGATGCGCTGATGTATTGCGACACTTTGAGCTTTTCGGTGCCGTACATTTCCATCCATTTCATTCGCTCAAGTGGGGCAAGCTTTCCAATGAATTGTCACCATTTAGTAATTACAAATATAAATGTCAGCGCTGTCAAATAATATTACGCACCTCACGCATCAGGACACAAGCTGTTTAAAATCAAACTATTATAGTAAAGCTGCTGCTGTGTGAATACGCCTTGATTAAATTCATAGGCATTAATCATTTTTAATAAAAACTGAATTTTGTCAAGGCAGCAATGAACTTTCCAGAAGATAGAGGAGTGAAATGATGTTTCCAGAAGGCACTGCTTCTCCAGGCATTGCTTTAGCACTGGAGAACAGTTGAGTACATAATGCATAGCTGCAAAAAGCATTTTAGGAAAGTGACTTCCATACAGCACTTCAAAACTGCAAAATCCCTGAAAGCTGCAACTCTCCACATACGGCAACTGCTCACCTGAGCACACATGGAGCCATCACGATCAGCAGCCTTGTCTGCATAAGCACAGCCCTGGCAGGACGAGTCTGGGGTCCACAGTAATTGGTTTTACCACACTGTCAATCCCACTCCCAGGAAGAGGTTTCCCTGCCAGCCTGCTCAATGCCAAGACAGCTTCTATTTTCCACACTGTCAGTCTCAAATCCTAGCAGATTTCAGACTGTAGAAGATAGATTATCTCAGCAGCATTATGAGGGATGCACTGCTGAGGATGTCCAGTTACTCAAAGAGAAAATGGTGAATTTTTTCCCCTATGCCTTTCTATCCATGTCAGACCCATTTGCCATCCACTGCTGTGTTCACCTTTGTCACAACTGAGAACTGCAGCTCTACTGAAGGGTCTCTGTGGCATGCATTAATTAGGTGGAAACATCATTTGGTGGAAGGATTGAGCTTCTTTATCTTTCGAGATAAGGAAGATCCTGGGAAAACAAGTTACAAATATTCCCCCCCTGTACTGAAGTTATTCTGCCTCTGAATCAAATTGCAGTCACAGAGTGGGAGCAGCCACTTGGCACAATGATAGATTGCTGTATCAGGCATACCTGTGAACCTTATTTACAGAAGCACCAGAAATATTTGAGCTGGCAACCATTCCATTTTGAGAGCAAATATAGCTTAAAATATTTTCTATTCTGCAGAATTTACAACTTTTCTTTAAAAAAAAAGCAAGTCCAAAACAGATCTCTCTTCTCACAGTCCTTCAGCTCCTGCCAGTGTTTTTCAATAAAGAGTCTTAAAAGCATGAACTATTTGCTAAAATACAGACAACAATGTTGATCTCATTGTTCAGTCTACTTGTGAGAGTCCAGCTCTGAGACCAAGAGCAGATGAAAGAGGAGAGAAATCTCGTTTGGAGGCAGACGCTGCTCAGCCTTGGCTTGCTGCACACATCCAGCCACGTCAGAGGCTGCACTCTGGATTTATACCACTGGAGCTGGGTCACACCATCACTGAGTCAGCCTGCACTTAAAACACTGGTTTCCCAGGTGGTGCTGAGCCTTGCCCAGTTTGGGGTGAGCAGAGACACTAGCACCAGCCATGAGGCCAACAGAAGACCCTTTAGGACATGGCAGAGCTGCAGCAGCTACCCAGGGTCAGACCAGCCCCAGAGACCAAATTTCTTACCCTTCCCCCCTGACTTAAAACCCAAGGAGAGCTCAGATCTCCCTCATGAATTAGACACAGCCACAGAGACACCCTTGCTGCTCCCTCCCCTGCTGCTCCCTCCATCACCCCAGTACAGCAGCATGTGCAGCTGCACAGCACAAGCAGACTGAGAAACTGATCTGGGCTAAAAATAGGGGCAACTCTCTGCAAATAGTCTCTTAAATTTAGATTCAGAAGATGCAGCAAAACTCTGCATGAATGACGCTGGTCATTGGGAGCAAGATGCCTCCTGACTGGGAGAACCCGCCATGGAATGCTCAGCTGCTCCCAGGAGATGCAAGGTTCCTCCATGCTGCCCTCCTGCACATCAGCATTATGCACATCAGCATCATGCGCTGCAGAGCCTAAACCCCTACACAACACCACTGTCCTCCTGAGCCACCCTGACCAGGCATATCCAGCCTCACCAGACCAACACAAAGCATCACAAGGCAGCTCCTCTGACCCATCCCAAGGGTACCTAGCAGCTTTATCACACAGTCTTAGCCAATGGCAAAAGCCCCTAGAATTTGGGGGTTACTACTTCTCATAAGCTTTCCTGATCAGCTGAAACATGCATCCATACACTCCACAGAAGTCATCTCTCTGCAGCCAGAGAGAAGCAGACAGGCAAAACACAAAGGCGGCAGAATTTGTTATAAATGCAACAGCCGGAGTCCACAGCTCTTCCCCTTCCAGCCTCTCTGCCCTGAGTCAAGCACATTAACCAGCTCTGCAGTCCAGCCTACTCTTCCTAATATAAATGCATATCAGGAGAGTAATTGTGCCAGGACAAAGACCACATTGCCACCTACCAACAGAGTCAGTGCTGCACTCTATGCCTCAAAATGTCTCCTCAGTGCTCATTACAAACTCAGGCCAACATTTGACTTCCCTGGTACCAAGTAAAGCAGCTCTACTGAAAGCTGCTTGAACTGCAAGAGCTTGCACCAGCACAGCACCCTCTCCCAAAATCTGCACCCTGAAAAAACCAGAAAATTTCACCATACTTAAGTAGGTTTGCTTTCTGTCTTGGTTTGCCCAAGTACAAGGCCCTTCCTGCTTCTCAGCACCCCACAACAAGAGATTTAGCCCCAAAGTGAAGCAGCTGCTTCAAGCACAAGCAAAACCAGAGCAGCCACCACCCTGACCTACCATCTAGGCTCCCGAGCAGCTCCTCTTCCCACAGCCATGCCCATCCTCTGCAAGGGCTCTTCATCCTGCAGGCCTCCAACCTGAGCTCCTCACCCACCAACATCCCTTTGAGCTGGGGAAGAGCCTTTTATAAACTCATGGCCCTTAATGATTTTCAGGTGGTCTTCATTCAATGCACCAAAATAAGCCCATCTTCTCCACCTGTAAGGTCTTACTTCAGCCTCCTGGATTGCCCATGGAGGAACCATGTGATAAATCATTCGTGTCCCTTCATAGGAGAGAGAGGAGAGGCCCACCTAGAGGAAAGGCTGATAGAGTGTCCAAATGGAAATACTCCTGGTGTTTTGGTGGTGGTTTTTTCTTTATAGGCAAAGAAACAAACTTTTCTCTGTGGTAGAACTATAAAAACATTAGGGGTAGATTCAGCAGCAAAGCACATATCTTACACTTAAAAAAATAAAAAAAAATAAAAAAACCCATGTGTGTAACAGATGTAATAAAAGGATCTGCATCTTGCTCTGCACTTCAGGGTGTCCTGAGGCATATCTGCCTATGCCACTGCTGTCAAGCCAGCGCTGCTCCACTTGCACAGAATACGAATTCACTAAGCTCACACAGGATTTACTTGCATGACTGGAGCCCCAAAAGCCCTGCATGTGGCTAGCTTGAGGCAGCTTCAGGGGCTGAAAGTAGCATGCCCACTACAGCATCCCCAAGGTGGCTCTAACGTACACCAGGGTGAGTGTGCACCCAGATTCCCCTTCCTACAGCAATCCAGAGAGCATAGCATCCTCTCCTTCTCCATAACCCCTGTGCAAGAGCAGGAGTGAGCAGTGGAGCCCGTTTCTGTGCATCTGGGAGAAGCAGTCACCCTACTGGGAGGACTCCAGGAGGTAAAAGAGGTAGTTTTGCTGAAGTGATGGCCGTACACGGTGCTTTAGGGATAACACAGCCATGGAACTGTGCTCTGATCTCCACAAACGTCAACCTTCTAATCTGACTCTGAAAATCTTTAAAAATCCCTTTCATACACCTCGATTATTTTAACTACTTAGCCATCACATTCCAGTATTGATTTGAACACATACCAATTATTTAAGTCAATTGCCTATTAAAATTCATTTTTGGCAAAAGGTCAAACCTGCAAATTGAAACCAGATGCAGTACATTATGCCTATCAGTACTGTGATCTGCACACCAGTTCATTTTTGTTTCTGCCGAAGTCATTTCTCTTGTCAAATTTTGCCCTGTGTGCCATGTCACTAGTACAAGCTCTATTAATTAAGAGAGCTTTCTATCTTTTTTAACAGAACCTTTTAAATACTGCAGCCTCAAATAAAGATAGGGAAAAAGGATCGGGGCTTACCTACCTATATCACGCTGCTCCTGCTGCTCAGAGAGAAAAGAAATGGAACTAAGTTTGCAGGTGGATGCACATTTTATTCAGTTACAGAAGATCTGAGGAGCTTTAAGACTCCCTATAGCGAATAACAGTGATAAGTGGTACCCTCCTCCCAAGCTGTCAGCAACACCCTGGTTGTGCGGGCAGGACTGCATCACTTGTAAAGTGCCGTGACTTCTGGGCAGGCATTAATCCACTTGAAGCCCATCAAGAGCAAAAGGCCACAGGAGTGGCCTCTGTGTGTCACCCTGAAACTTCTGTCGACTCTGGATGAAAGGCAGCAGAAGCACAGCAAACCCCGGAGCAGCCTCGAAGCAGTTATGCTGCTCTCCCTCTGCAGCCAGAGCTGGGAAATCCCACCCTGACTTGCTTTGGGTTGCCCTGGGGTAGCATCTGATTTTAAGGTCCTAGAAAAATGAACACTAGTTATCTGTGGGTTGCTCCACCACTGCTTACACGTGTTTTTCCCCAGCACATCTGCTGCCCCTCGCATCTTTATTTTATGTAAAAGGATACAAGCGGCTTATGCAGTAAAAGGGGTACTGGCACACGGGGGGGAACATGGTATTTTCTCCCAGAATCTCAGAAGCGTTTTGTTTCCTTTGAGATTGACCCTATAACTGTCTCGAGAGAAAAATTAATTTTCTTCCCAGCTAAAAATATTGGAAAGGAAGCCAGCAGCTCCAGTGGGAAGTGCTGGCATTCCCCCTGGGAAAACTGGAAACAAGTCAAAAAGGAAATTTTCATTTTAAAATGCCAACTTGAAATAGGACATTTGCATTTCTGCCCTCCAATAGCAGGCACAGTTTTCCTATTTAGATGTTTTTTAAAAGGTTGTGTTTTGGTGGAAGGAGGGGGTGTTTGATACTTCTGATAGGAAAATCTGATCTCTGACCATCTCTGAACATCTGAAAGTGTTTTGAGCTCTTTGCAACACAGCCTACCTTCTCATTTCAGGGTGCTACAAGCTGCACAGATAATGTCAACAAATGTTAAGCATCTTAGGAGTAGTTCAGCTCATTATGTGTCTCCCAGCCCAGGAAATCTCTTCACTTGCACATTGCACCAACACAGACCAAGGCTGTACTTTAATTACAGCTACTTCCGTAGTTCTTCCACGATTTCCTAATAGCTCTTTAAGACAATTGGTGGGGAAAAGTAGAACAGAAAAGCCAAGAGAAGAGAAGCTGCTGTCAGTGCACACAAGTTCAGCAAGCGCCCACAGATGAATGATCTTTTCTTGCTAAAAGTTAAACCTTTTCTTCTTAAAGTTCTCACTACTTTCTTGTAAAAACATTTCTTTTCACTGGAGCTCTGGAAAATCTTTCCATTTTCCTTATATTGCATTTGCTGAAGAAAGAAGCCTGCCAGTCCCCGGTGGGTCACACCAGAAGCAAGTGGGAGCACATGGATGTCACAGGGACAATGGTTGGCTATGACCCCTTAGAGCTCCATCCCCAAGGATGAAGGACTCTATGTCTTCTTATCTGTCACAATCAATTGCATTTTTGTCTTCTGTTGAGAAAGGACCCATGGAGGGATCAAGTTGGTATCTCACTGAGAGACCCAAAAGAAACTGTAGGAAGGGCTGGTGCCTTGGAGCTATGTAACCCAGGGGTTAAATCCCAAATTCCAGTAATCTCTCTCCACCTCCCTTCCTTCCTTCCTTCAAACAAGGTGGAGATAAGTAAGAACCCAGCCCTGGGCAGGACTTCACTGTCCATGGCAGGCCAGTACCGCCTCTCTGAATGCAAATCACAAAGGGGAAGCATCTCAGAGCAACTTCCAAATGACCAACATCAAGGAGTTATAACAATTTGGCTGAGCTCATCCCAGTGCCAATGTGAGACAGTTCCCAGGTAGGGTACGCAGCTGATGTGAAACCAATGCTACACTTGATCTTAGCTGAAAGGCCATTAAAAAGAAATCAGAAGAGATGGGCTAAAAGCAATTTATGGGGTTACAAAATGATGTATTACATGCACCATGGCTCCAAGTTTGCAGTAATTTAGGCTGGTATTGATTGAGGAGAGACCAGGGCATATTCCACCACCTTTTTAATTTCAGTCTGATTTGGCCGCTGCTTGCAGGTCAGCAGGCAATTTGATGAGACAAAAACAAACCAAGCATTAGAGCAGCCTAAATCACTCGCTTTTAGAAGTACCTTGTAAATAACTTTTAAGGCTGAACAAGGAGAACAAAATGAAAGAACTGGCTATTAAGGAAATCGAGACTGAAGTTTCAGGCTGAGAAAAAATGGTTTCATGGCACAGTTAGGAAGGAATATCACTCACACATACCATCATTGCCTGCCTTTATTTTCCCAAACAAATATGCTGTCTTTTTCCTCATATTACAGTGCTAATTCTGATTCAATATGAACTGACTGGATACCAAAATATAGCCAAAGTATGCACGGGTTCTTACAAAGGCCCCTAATCATATCATTGCTCCAGCAGGATGGATGACTTGGTCGGATTCCAGATTATTCAAACCATGTGATGGTCTAGGATTGTCTCTACACTCTGAGGAATGGGACAGGCTGTAAATCTGAGTATAAATCTCCTATAAGGGTAAATCTGGGATGATTTTTCCCCTGGAGGTAGCAGTTACAGTACTAAGTGTACTGCACATGGGAGGTGTTAGTGAATAGAGGAAACCCATCAGTACTTGAGGTGGGGAAACTTCCCACTGACTGACATCAGGGCTGAAAACTTCCTGTGTACCAGGTGATATTCAGGAAACAAAGCACAGGCAGAGAAAGTGGGAGGAAAAAGTAATTTAATTCTTCATTATGCCCCTCATTATGCACTGTAGCGATCCCCTCCTCACAAAGCTGCATTAACACGCATTAAATCCCAGTCTCTTTCCTCTCTCTGTGCTAGAAATCTGCCCCATGCGTTACCTGTAACTTCTCAAACATGTCCAGTCTCACAGGGCAAGAGGGTGGAGGAGGGACGTTGTAAAAGGGGGAATCGCTTCAAACCAGCGGGTGTATCTGACTGCCGTCAGTGTCAGCTACACCCCGAGCTCACCTCTGCTGCGTTTGCATATTGATCACATAGGCAAAGGTCTAAGTAAAGGAGATCAGTTACGTAGCTTATACCAGCCCTCAGGTGTTGGATGTAAATGGATTTTCCAAGTTTACTGTGACTATCAAAAGCTTGAACTCTGACGTGCACAAGGAAAGAGAGACACAGAAATCTCTGATTGGAGTAATTATCACTTTCCTACAAGAAGGCTTCTCTGATCTCTAATTGCATGTTCATTTTAGTCTTTTAATATCGTGCCTGTGATGCTCTTTTCTACTTTCTGCAGGTAAAGGGAGACATGAGCTCGTATTCTGCCACACATGTTGGTAGAGCAGCAGATGTGATGTCCAGGTTTGCTGAAGCTTGGGAGGGAGCAGGAAAACTCTGCATTTACTCTGGACCAAGCAATTGCTGAGGACCCAGTTGTTTATTTCTGGCTAGCAGAGCATTTTGATCAAATAGCATCCCACGCAAGATGAAGTCCCACAGTTTTGGCTCATAACAAAATCAAGTTGAGTGGAGTGAGGGAGGATAACATCTCTTTCCATGGGCCTGTGGAAATGATAACCTCCTCCCACACATACACATGTGTTGGGAAGTCCAGCCTGGGCAGGCTCTGATGGACTCCCACAGCTAGCACAGAAACTGCACAGCTCAGCTGTCAGGGAACCTGATTCCATCCTTCTAATAATTAGTTGTACAATCAAAGGAAACCACCTGAGCATCTTCTTCCTTTGCTTCAACTCCAGAAGTCAAAGACCTCAAAAGTTATTGGTAGTTTTAATTAAAACTAGCTTTGAGATACAAAGTGACCTATAATGGTTAAGTCTCATTCTAGGTAATAGTGTAATAACCCTCTCTCATACTAAATATAGCAGCAATATTGTTCACCAGAGATGGGGACATTAGCACAAATAATCAGCCTCACTGTCATAGGGAGAGCACTGAAGCCAAGGGGGGCCCTAAAATGATTGCATAAAGGGAATTTGCCCCTGAAAAAGAGATATCCCTCTTCAGCATCCTTGTCAGAAGGCCCCCGAGGCTCCAAGATTTTGTTCAAACCTCTCCTACTCTCTCGGCAACATGCTGCCAGTGGGAGGCAATTTCCATGTTCCTGCCCCTGCCTGGGCACTGGCTGCATCGTCTCCGCTGGAAGATCTCATTCACATGAGCCATTTGTCACCTGCACGGAGCTTTAGCAGGGAGGGCTGCAGGCACAACAATTGCAGATGTGTCCACAATTTCAGCCCTGCTCAGCTTTTCTGATTCCAGGCCCTTGGCTCTGCCCAAGAGGTTGCAGCAAACACAGCTCAGCTCATGGTTTACCCAGAACTTAACATTTGAGTAAGCTGATAAATATAATAATTGCTTTGCTGCATTTCAGAGCTGGGGTGGCCATTGCTGCTCCAGCAGAAGGGCTTCGGTTGGAAGCCCATAAGGCTCTGCCTTGGCCTGGAGATGCAGAGAGCCACTGCAGATTAGCAGACCATGCTCTGAAGCAGTGAAGCCCAAGAGCTCTGCAAATGTACCCCTGACGCAATATCCACCTTCTGCTCATGTATAAATCCACACTGTGGCTGCAAGTAACTAAACTTCTGTTGATTTAAATAGGAAGAGTTTTTTCCCTAATGTAAATGCACCAAAGTCAGCATTCGAGGAAGCCACATGAAGAATGAATTTGGCCCAGGGAAGTTCATTTCACAGTCTCTGGTGGACATCGACACTGTCCAAGCCAAATGGCCCTTGCAGCACTAGCCCACTGCAATTTTATGGGGCAATAGAAAATTTAGTTGTTTCCTTTTATGAATAACAAACAGATCTGCAGTGCATTTTCTGGGCAAGTATCTTAGTTCATCTGAAAAACTTTAAGAGAATCTGATTTGATTTGAAGGAGGCCTTTTTGGGACAATGAAAACAGTCCATTTGAAGGAACTGTAGTTGAGTATCACAAGGTAAAGGCATCCAAGATCACTTCATTCTTTTGAAAACCATGCCTCTACTCTTTCCCAAAATACTGAGCATATGCATGGAGCTCACTGAAACAAGTTTTTGCTCAAAAGACCATTTCAGCGAAAAGTGATTTTTTTAAAAAGTAATGAAACAAAATACGGCAATATTTCTCCTTTGAGAAAAATTTAAAAACTAAACCTACTTCCTTAGAGTTCTTATTCCTTCTTCACCCTGTGCCTCTAATTAGACAACAAAGACAAGTGAAAAAACACTGGGTTTGTACTCCAAAATCTGAAAATGCCTTCACAGGAGTTTTTCCAAAGCTTTCACTGGGGAAATGTTTAGCTTTCCAACAGATGATACACATCTTACTTATAGAACTATAAGCTGCTGCTAACTTGAAATCCCTCACATATGAGATGCACTTCAGTGGCCATTCTGTTCAGGAACAGTTCATCCTTGGGAAAATATTATTGCTGGAATGCTACGTGAGTCCACAGCTTAGAGCTGGAAGATGCATTTAAATTCTCTAAAGAGGCTTTAGGAATTCGTAACACAGTGCTTGATCTACCTTTGGGGGAGGCAATATGTCTTTTTTTGCACTGCAACAGCTGAAAGCATTAATTGGCTGATCTTCTCGCCAACAATTCATTAGATTTCATTATGTGCCTTTTATGTGTCTGTTCTGTTGCCCCAGTGACTTGCTGAATATTTCCTAGCTGCAGGATGGCATCCCTGAAGGAGGGAGAGGGGCTGTAGCAGTTGCTCTTTCCCCAGAGAATGAAAGCAAAGTCAAAATTAAATGGGAAAAATGACTGTCACCACAATGATAATCAAACTGCAAACTATATTCGTGTTTTTCCTCTGGAAGGTCTGGAATGAAGCAGCAAGATGCATGTATTTCAAGAAAACAATTATGTTATAATGAGGCTGCCCTAACATGTTCGGTAAGAGAAGTTGTTAAGACTGGCTTAAATGGAAGTGCACAAGAAAAAGTGGTAGCCTAAATGACACTTAGGCTCTGTATTTTCTTCCCTAATCAGGAAGATTAGGATCAGTGTGGTCACAGCAAGATGCAAGTGTAAAATCCAGATCTGGATTTCAGGTTTTCCCTCAAGAGATGGAGAATATAGAGAGGAAGGCTTTTGATTTGGATTCATTTTGTAAATGAAAGGTGTAAATCTCTATCTGTTCACTCTGGTTCCAACAAGTAAATAGCCTCAGCCCCTCTGATCCCTGAGGAATGATGATTTACAACACTGTTAATGTGCACTGAAGAAAAATACAACTTGTTCCTGAAACCTACTGATTAAAGTGATCGTAGCAAAGCAAAATAACTCAGGGCTTCCTCGTTTTATCACTCATACCTGCCATACCCCTTGTTACTCCACTCAGCAGCACTGGCTTTGATTTAATCTGCAGGAAGGGTGCTTGTCCGTTAGGCTGATCAACACAGTTCAGCCTTTGCAAACATTTACCAGAGTCAAGGGGCCTTCTGGTAATGCTTTTAGCAGAAATATTTTTAAGAAAAATGAAGTGCTAAAATATGAACTTCCACAGACACAGCACCAGGAGAGGAAAAAAAAAAGAAAGGAAAGAGATGACAAAACCGTAGTACGCACAGCCTGCTTGCTGTGAAGCAGCACTGCGAAGGGTTAGTGCTATTGAAGCGGAGGGAAGTACAACCTGGCAGATCTCTTTAGTTCTGTCTCATCCACCATCGATGCCACAGGCTCCGCCAGGTGTCATGGGGGAGATCCATAAAGGGCAAAAGCCCCTAGTAACAGAATTGAGCATTCTATTCCCATTTGGGCAATTGCAAATCTGTTTGTGGTCAGTCTCCCCTCTCCTGTTGCCTCTCTGCACTGCCCCAGGAATTGGATGAAATGCTTTTCTCATTTTTCTCTGCCACATTAGGAGTAGGTTGTAGCCTTTGTAGAAAGCAAGGACCTGAGCACAGAACATATGGGGACAGCTTCAGGGGCCCAGATCTTTTCATTTCTAGAAATTGAGAATCACAGGAAATTTGGGCTGTCTCCCAGAGATCCAGCAAGGTCCACTGACTGGAACCTGGAACGTGATCTGTTCAGATTAGAAACAGGGTACACATTCAAAAAAAGCAGGTAGTTTAACAACTAGGACAATTTACTACAGTCTGCTGGCATCAATCATGGGCAGTTTATAATTAGGATACCGGATGTTTTTAAATGATGACTGTGTTTCAAAAAGGAATTAATTCAGAAACATCCTCTACTTAGTGTTTACCCTGCATTACTGTGCTGTATTATCCAGTAATTGGTTGTTAGGTCAGGATTGCAACCTGGCAGGTTCCTCTTCCTTACCCAATTAGTGCTTCTTCCTCATTGCTCAGTGCGGGACTTGTTTTTTTCCCCCTGCAGATCTCCTGTGCACACCCACTCCCAACACAAGCTTATTCCCTCTCCCCCAACAACAATCCAGCCCTTCCATGCAGAAGAGCTGCCGTTGGCTCAGGCTGGCCGACATGAAGTTTCTTACAAAACTCAAGGCGGTCAAAGTGTTTCACACTTGGCAGCCCAGGCCAATTTGCCATTCAGATCCAGTACACTTCCCTCCTGCCTAATCGGCAGCCCTGCGGTGACGTGAGTCATTCGCCTTCCCACCCTCTTAAAGCACGGCCTTTCCTGGGGCTGAGCCAACACATGGCACTGCACAGAGGTGTGCCACGCAAAGACCTGGCTCTTGCAGGGACAGATCCACCCCTACTGCATGACCAGCCTGCTGCCCTGCACCCCAGCCCCGGCACCTTTCTTATGTAGGGTTTGAGTTCTTCCTAGCACGAGCCTTGCCTGTCTTCTGCTGCATAAAGTGGCTGTAAATCCACGGGGTGATAACCAAACACAGCGTCACTCTCATCATTATGCAAATCTCTTATCCCTCTAGCACCCTCAGCTAGGCTCAGCCAACTTCCTCCTGTACTTGGCCTTGAAAACACGGCTCGGCTCTTTTCTCACCCCAGTTCTGCTCTTGCAAAATCAGGTATGAAGGCCAGCAGATCCTGGTGCCCCATGGCCCGTGTGAGATCACACATGAATATTGTACCAGGTCCTAGACAGAGCAGTACCAGGAACACTGGAGAATGACAAATTGGAACAGAAACAGGAACAAACTGGAAGGGGTTTGCACAAACCCCTAATTAAACCAGGCTGAGATGTCTGGCACGATGCATTAGGAAATATTAAAAGAGTTAATCTGCATAGCTTGGCTGAACAGCACAACTCGACAGCTATAGCCTGGACTCTAAGCAAGATGAGAAACTGTACCCTGGTACAGGGAACTGGCATTAAAGGTAATGAGGCGACACTAGTTTGGACAACAAAAGCTATTTGAGCAATTAGGAATGGGATGCAGTGCCTCGTTCACCTATATCTTGACAAAAATTTGTAGAGCAGAGAGGAAGCTTGAACTTGTGCTGCACCTGCTTCCAGAGCAAGCACTTGCTAGGACTGCCCTGCCCTAGGTACCACTGCATGTCCCACAGTGTCTTGCAGGGGCACTATTTGCCCCAGACAGGACACTAAGGTCTTTGCAGACTCCTCCTTAGGATGGCTTCAGGTGATATGTGGTGAGGCAGTACAGAATATGTGGGTTGTTCCCATAAAGCTGGCAAACACGGGTGCAAGGAGCACAGCTCCCAGAGCATACCACACTTCTGAGGACCACACTCCTTCCCACAGCACAGATATGGCTTACCCAAACAGCCTGAAAACCTTTGCTGGCCCTCAGGAGTGGGGGAATCTTATCAGATCAGCCTCTGATTTCCTCTACTTCTACAGCACAAGCAAGTATGCAAAGAAGGAAGATGATATTTGGCTTCTTGCAGAGAACAGCAGATAATTTAGTGAGATTAAAGAACACCTTCCTCTCCCACAGAAAGCATCTCCGCATGGCTAGGCAGGAGCCTGGCTCTGCTGGAACGATGCTGCTCGAGCGCCTCTCTGTGGATCTGAGCTCCTCCTCCCTCCTCTCACACACCTTCCCAATCCAACAGTTGATTTTTTCATTTTATTTTCATTCTTTAAAATACAGAGCCAAACTGCTCCTATTCTACTCAGGAAGCACCTCTGAGTTCACCGAACTTGGCACTGAGCTAGGAGTTGGCCCAGGGAGAACTCTTACAGTCTCGCCTTTTGATGGTGGTATTTCTGATCCCTCTCAAGGCTTTTCTATAGTTTCCAGCAGCAGAATAGCTCAAATTGGCTCAGACTTCCAGCTGCCTAGGGCTCAAGGAGTGACTGGGAATGGAAGAATAGCTGGCAAGGGCATTGTCTTTGGAATAAGCAATCAGGTGCCTCTGATCCTCTCCAGAACATGCTGTGGAGCTCAGCACACAGCTCCATCACCAACACACTGATCATACCAATTTTTCTGTATCCCTTCGAAGATGCAGGAAACAAATGGTCCCCTGCTGAAGTCATGAGTGAAAACAAAGGCTCTTCATCAGCCTCCTGCAGCTGCTGCTTGTTTTCCTTTCTCTGTGGAGCCTGCCAGCTCCTGGTTATCTTGGCCAAGCACATGATTAGAGTTTTAGAGCAAATTCAAACTGCAAACAAACAAGCACATCTTGAAATGAATACACACAAACTGGTGGATGCACAGTACATCTACCTGTTTAGCAGACCTTGTCGTGCCTCTTCTTCTGATGCTAGGCAAGCCCTGCTCTACTGCTGGATGGAAAGCAGATGGGGTAGGATTAAGGACACAGATCCCCAAGCCCTTTATATTTTTCACAAATAGCAAGAATTAGACCCAGTGCTGTTCAAGGGGCCATGTATTAGTTGTGCTGGCTCTCTGCAGCATGGGAAGCTATGTAGGAATAGGAATTCCTGCCCTGGGTAATCCCCTGTGCTCAGTTATGGCAGAAGGTCCATTGTTACTTACGTACCACAGAAACAAAATGATGAAGTTGTTACCACCACCACAGCAAGAACAGAAGAAAGGATCAAGGATTGTTTCTTATTAACTTCAGTGCTGAACCAGGTGGCTCAGTTTAAACAGGCACTGAAGGTGGTTTGAGCTAACCCGCTTAACTTTGCGCTGAAGCAGATGGCAAGTGCTCACACGACCCAGTATCAATATCCATAACAATCAGATGAGCTGTGAAGCTGTAATCTGTGCCAGATGGAAAATGACAGCACAAAATGCTTCACTATGGCCCTCAAAGCCCTTCACAAAGGTGGCAAATAGGAAGGTTTAATTCAAATAGCTTGTCCTCCAGAGCAAAACCAGGCATCTGAGACCATGAAACAAGTGGAACACATCTTCCCTTTCCCACCTCCACCACAGACTGGCTGCCTTTATTTCCAGAGGATGAGCTGAGGCCTCTCATCAAAACTCAACCCAAAACAAGACTAAGAAAAACTACGAAAACCTTGGCATGGGAGTGTCTACATAGCTCAGTCTGTGCTGAATCCCCAGCACCCTGCATTGATGCTTTGCTGAACCTCTGGGGAAGTCACTGGAGGGAGACCTGGAAAAAATACAGCTCACCCATGCACACAGATCGGAGTGGCTGCTGGCAGATTGTCAGATTCTTTGTGGATTAGGCTGTCATCCTCAAAGCACAACCGGTTGTAAAAAGACTGAGGCTTTCTTATGGTTTTTATGCTCAAGAAAGCTATTTTGGGTCACCTCCCCTAAAGCCCCTCAGGTTCCAGAGGACCCCTGACTGGCTGAAGAGCAACAAAGATGCCCAGTGCGAAATGCAGCAGGCTGTCAGCGCCTGACTGTGCAGTCAACTCTGCAGCTAACATCTAAATGCTGCCAGTCTCCCACGGGACTACAGACCTGAAAACACTGACAAGGGAAAGACTAACCAGGGAGCTTGCACACTTTTATGCCCCATCTGTCAAGTATACCAGGCAAGCTACTAACTTAATACACTTCTGGAGTAAGAAACAAATACATGGGTGCTTGGCCTGGCATTGTCCCTGCTAACTTTTTGTCCTGTATTGCCTGTAGGAGGGATGCTTCAGCTTTTTAGGGCTTCTGACCAACATGCCGGCCATGCTCCTGGTGTGTCTTAAACCTGTTCTAGCCTGACCTTAATCCAGAGAGCTTTTCTGCACATTTCCAGGTTGCAATTTCTAAGCAGTCATATCCCAAAACTGCCTGCTTTGAAGCCAAAAGAAACAACTAGGTTGCAGAATAGCCTAGGTCAGGCCTGACCACTCGGCAGTGTCACTGCTGCTTGGCACTGCTGTGCTCTGGGGGATGCCACCTTCATGGCTGATTTGCTGCCTGGTTTGAAAAGACCAGGTCTCTTGCTAAGCACAAGGATGTTGCTCTCCTGCCCATCTGGGTCTGAGCAGGAGATGAGACACATTGGTGAGCCCCAGCAACAGAAGGACAGGACATCAGCACATGATAAAATGCCAGTCCTATGAAAAGCAAGAGACTTTTACTTGAGAAAAGGCTTTACTAAGGCAGGACATGGTAACACACCATATTGCTCTGATACTCCAGGTCTCTGGGAGGACTCAGAGATCCAGCACAAATACTTAGCTGAACCACACAAGCCTGTCACCCCAATGAGCAGCCTTTTCTACCTCAAGACTCTTCCACCACCAGTGTTCATCCCCGATGAGGAGGGTCCGAACCCTGCTGGAATAGGCAGAGGGTCAGGTAAGAGGAGAGGCAGGTCACAGATCCTTGTGGCTGAGCAGTGGCAGGCAAACAGCTAGTTCAGATGACAAATTGCCCCGGGTTGGACATCAGCGAGATAGATTTGAATAGAGTTGCTGTCAAAATATCAGTGCTGTATCATAGGTTTGCAGAACTGTGATAGTGCAGAGCCCGGCCCTAGGGATGCGAGGCTGACTACGGCTTCTTCTGTCCCTTTGCTTTCTGTCTCTCCTTGTCCATGGCAGCTGCTTGTGCCTGCAACTGATTCCAGTACTCGGGCAACAGCTCCCTGACTCCCAGCAGGCTCTGCTGCCTAACAAGGAAGAAAAGGGTGGTTAAAACAGTCCCTCGTGTTCCCCTGGTGCTCAGACAACATTAGCTTGGTTCCCCCAAGGATCCCTGGGGCTCACTACAAATTAAGCAGTTCAGACTTCTTGTGTCCAAAAAACCTCAGTGATTCCGTCATGCCGCTCTGCACCCAAGTTTATTGCTCTTGACAGCAATGACCTCCATATTTCTCTTTGCCTGTTAGCCTTTGTAGATACAGGTCTCACTGCAGTTGTATTTGCTCTGCTCTGGCTCCAGCTCTCAATACCCAAGGAGCAAGATATCCCATGGGGTGATGTCTCCCCAGTTTTACTGGTATAAGGCAGACAAGGGTCTCCTCTCCAGCTTTATGAGAAGCGGGGACAGAATAGCAGCTGGTAGCATAGGATGAAACTTTTCTGCACTTAACTAGCCAGACAACACCACAGGATTCACCCTGGAGACAAGGAATTTGGGAAGGCTACCAGGTAATATGCGCTGTAAGGTCATAACTGCACCCACCTGTTCTATTTCAAATTGGAGAATTAAGGCATAGTGAAAAGAACAAACAATATCATTGGTACGGATCTGGCTCCAGGTTCTCAAGAGAAGTAATTGAAGGAAAAGGTCACCCAATAAGCGATGTCACATTGCCATCTAGTGACGGCATGGACTCAGTGCATCAGCTAAGCCCTGATTGCAGCCTCGGCCTGAGGGTGCAGAGGACCTACCCAAACCGAGAAATCTCCAACACAAAACTACTTAAACATCAGATGAACCTAGGAATGGAGAGCAGGAGCGAGGTACAAAGAGATGATAGCTCTGCCTGGCTATGGGGTCAAAAGGAAGACACAGACACTTCAGTGAGGGTCATATTCCCTGACAAGCTTGCACAATCTGTGTGGCAAAAAAGCACAGCAGAACTAGCAAGCTCTCTCTACCTGGAATGACAAGTTACTCTAGGAAGGACAGAAGGGAGAAGAGGTTGGGTTCTGGGTGGCTGGCAGGAATCCAGCTACATGAACATCAACCTCACCCAGACATAAATCTGTTACAGCTTACAGAAGAGCCCAGAAGCTCCAGGGTGAGACCTTGCATGGACCTGAGCAACACCACAGCTTACAATAATGCAGGTGCACTTACCTATCCGGCAGAAGAAGAACCTTACCTGTCGTGTAAGAAAA
The DNA here is from genome assembly GCA_013400335.1 of Eurystomus gularis. Lineage (NCBI taxonomy): Eukaryota > Metazoa > Chordata > Aves > Coraciiformes > Coraciidae > Eurystomus > Eurystomus gularis. Next base: position 164,632 of record VZZY01018354.1, read on the forward strand.
TGTTACATCTCTCAATCCATGGCAGGTTCTGCAGGGATTTGAGAGGCAAATCTAGTTCCTTTGGGAAAGCCTCCTTCAGTGGGTAGGAGTTGAAATCGAAAAGGAAGATGGTGCTGTGACTGGCTCCGTTCTGTGCCAATGCATCTGCCTGCTGCTGCTTATCTCCTAGATAGAAACAAGAACAGTGGGCTATTGCGTCAGGAGCCATCCAGTAAGAAATGTCAAGGATCAGTGCACAGCAGAATGCACCCAGTGACCATGTATCTACAACAACTCCAAGGTGCTACTCACCTCGAAGGAGCAAGCACCAATTCACACTATCTACTCTGAACACTGGCTGCCAGGGGGATGCTACAGCATGAGAAGGTGGAGTACAGAAGCAGGAAACAATCTGCGATGTAGCAGTGTTCATCAGGGACACCGTGCCATCCCAGGAGAAGACCAGGACCTGAAACAGCAACATGACACTTAGAAATAGATGTAAAAGGAGTTAAATGCATTTCCTACCAAGGACACGGAATGACATTCAGGACTCCAAATCCCCAACTATGATGCTGTTTTCTTTGCCTGCCCAGTAGTCCCAGGGCCACAGCAGATCAAGAAGAGGCTGTGCAGGGACCTCAGACTGGAATTGCTGCAGATTGGGATTAGAAAACAGCAGCAGGGCAGGTTAGAAATTAACTAAATGCAGCCTTCTGCACGGCTGGCTCTGGGGAGCAGCTTTTAGTCCTTTTCTCCCCATGCCTGAAAATTTTCTGAGGCCATTTGAAAGGTCTGACTGGACTTGTGCTTGTAACTTCTCACCATTCTCACATTTGACCCTGATGCTTGAAGCTTCATGCTTGGACCCTCTCATCTTTGCCATTGGATCTGTCCATGTGCAGAGGGCCTCCAGTGCCTCCCACCTCAGTGGTCAATTAGAGGACATGGGTGCAAGGGGATACTGAGTAAGATCATGGAAAATAAATCCTTTGAGAGTGACCAGCTACATACAGACTGGTAACTGGTGCAGGAAGTCCCCATGCTAAAAATAGTGGGAGGTTGGGAAAGGATGTGAGGGCAGTACTATATCTGATTGCCCTATTCTTTATCTTCTAGGCACTCAGTTACAACCACACAGGAAACAGATCCTAGGTCAGATGGACCTGTGTTCTCACATAGTTCTTAAGAGCACTGGCAGCAATACTCACAGCACTGGGGAATGCCAGGACAGGCAGCACTGCACTGACAGCAACATTTGGATCTTCAGGCCTGTAAAACAGATGCAGGCTTATGCCACTGTTCCATGTACCTGGCGTGTACTGAAAGGCTGTGATAATGACAATGGTGGTTTATGGCACACTGGCTGTCATAAATTTGCAGCCAAGCCCCTTCCCTACGGAGACAAAGCCTGCCTCCTCCTGGGCAGGAACCCCAAGGCCCATCCCTGTACAAATCTGCCTAGGAACCATGTTGGCGATACAAATCATTTGCCTGCCATGAAGACATGAAACCATAGCCTTCAGAGCAGCAGCTTTCCCAGAGTTGACCCTTGTCCTCAACTCAAGGGGATAAGCGAAGATAAAATTGATAGAGAGATGGCAAGACATGCTTATTCTGACTTCTAGGGGGAAGTTGTTCTGGCAAGGGTAGAAGAGAGAAGAAAAAATTCCCCTGGGTACCTGGCAGAGACTCAGCTAGTTGAACATCAGCCCTGGAGCAGTGCTACAAGCACTTGTGTGCTGGTGCATAGAAGAATCCAGAAACATCCCTAATTTTGGCATAACCATTAGAACTGGAACTGACTCCTAGCAAAACCACAGTGCTGCTGACAGCAGCTTGGCAGAGCTATCTGGGTAAAACCAGTAGAAAGTTGTCTACTCTACAGAAATCTGGGGTTCCCTGCAGGACGTGACCACCATACCATATGGCTTCTTTGGCTGGAGAGAGGTCTATCAGAGTCTACCTCACCTGTCTGCCAGGAGTGTGATGCTGGACTTCCCGGTCCTGGGTGCTTTCACCAAATAGAAAGAGCTGTCTGTACACAGCACTAGTAGCTGCACAGTGGGACAGGCAGGATCTGAACCAGGACAAGGTGTCTCATCACTGGCAGCTGCAAAACTCTGCAGGAAGTGGATACTACGGACGAGACGGTCCTCTAGAATGGTGGTTATGGATAGTGGGTATCCTGGGGAAGCAGGGAAAAAAAGACAGCAATTTAGGAAGAAAAAAGAATTGGGAATTTACCCAAGGAAGAATTTAGCTTGGACTGTGGCAGCAGCCACCAGAACAATCCTGATGCCAGGAGATTCTTCTGCCAGGAGAACCCCTGCATCATGGCAGGATGACACTAGCACTGATGGCAGCTGTGATGCCACACAGCCTCAAAGAGGATCTGAGGCTGCAGTGGCAAAGCAGTGACTGTCTCACAGCCTCAGGGCAAGACAGGCACAAGTCCTCGCTGCAGCGGTTCACAGCCCCTGCCTTGCTGTGGGTGGGAATGGTTCTGTCAGGGTTAAGGCAGTCACGCTGCATTGGCAACTTCTGCCAAGCATCTCATGAAGAAGTGAGTCCAAACTGTTTTCAGATTTCTTTGTAAACTCACAGCCAGGCCCCTGTTCACACCAAGCCAGAGCCTCAAATTCCTAGGAAAAGGAACAATTTATCCCCCGTGATCCCAATACACAGTCCCAAAGGGCAAGCTCACCTAGGTGTTTATCCCAAATAGTTATTGTGGCATCTTCACATGCCAGTGCCAGGTACCTGGAGCAGGAGCTGACAGCAGAGCATGCAATTGGAGCTGCACATGGCCACACAACATCAGGCTTTGGATCAGAGTCTAAACAGGACATGAAGAGAGACAACTGTAAGAAGGTGCAGAGCATTCTCTCTCATGGTACCAGCTTCCAGCTTCCCAATAAAGCATGCACTATTCTGGGTTCTCCTGCCAGAGTGGCTTCATTCAAAATACTGCCAGCCTGTGCAACATGGAGCTCCACAGTCCAAATGCCAGCCCAACCCACAAGATAGAGGCAGCTCTCCTCCTTATTCCTCATTTCTCTGAATCATGACAGTCTGGCTGAATGACAGCCACTGGCCACTGAATCCCCCCACTCCCCACAGAGTGCTCTGCTAGACAAAGCAAGACTTTCTTACCCACTTTCTCCTTGAGTGAACGGTTAAGTAAGTACAAGCAGAGATTGTGGCTTCCATCCCAGTGCACACTGATGCCAGCTGGAACATCTGGTAAAGAGAAGGGGACCACAAAAGAGAAAAGGAGACTGGGGACAAAGGAAGGAACAATCCAAGATGCCAAAACACCATTAGAAAAATCTCATCAGAGTTCTCATGGTTTTCCCTGACAGGACTTAGAGAAACTCTGCTCACACAGAAACTAAACCACAATAAACTGTCCCCTTATCTGTTACTTTTTGTCTTGCCTATGTGCACCCTCATCTTTTTTGGTGTTTTCAGGGAGTTTTTTTGTTTTTATTTTTAACTGTGGAGCTAAGTTTGCTTGGCTCCACACCAGTGACTGACTTAAAAGTCTTAGGGCTGACATTTTTATCCAGGCTTTTATTCCATCCTTGGAATATATATATACAGTGAACCCACGCCAGAGCCAGTGGCTGTAACTGGAGCTCAATGTCATGCAACGATATGTTTCCCAGGATAACAGCTCCTTGCCCATTTGGATTACCTGGCTGTGCTTTCATTTCAGGTCCCATCTGCAGGATCCGGCTAGGCAAGAGAAAATGAAAAGTAGCATGTCTGGAAAAAAGGAAGTAAGAAATATTTAAAAAGGAAGGTCTTAATAAGTTGGCAGCACTGCAACAGGACCTGGAATGGCTCTAGCCCCCTACCCTGAAGCTTTGGGATGAAGGAGGCAAAGCTAAGACAGATGCTTTCATCTACACTTGAAAGGTGTCCTGTGTTCAAGTCTCATGGACTGACATCCTGGTTGGTGCTCCCACTCACCTGGGGATCTCCTCCTTGCTCTCTCTCTCACCATCAGCTTCCAGATACTCCTGATAAGTTCTGCGGAAAATTGCTTCCTGCTGCTCCCACTGTGAGTCCTTGATGAGGTGATTGTACCCCAAGCCAAGCATGCTGCCATCATCCACTTTCTTCAAGGCATCCACAGGGTTTTTAAAACTACTGCCTGGAGTGGGAACACAAAGGGAAAAAGCACAGCCCTGGAGGAACAGACACCATGAAGCAGACACCGTGGAGTGCTCAGAGGCATTTTGACTATTCCTCCTTCAGGGTGGCATTGTCTTAAGAGGGACACACTGCATCTTCCTGGGAGAAGTATTTCAACATTAGGAATATATTCTGCAGGACTTTCATATCACTAGCCCATTTTCCAGTATTTGAAGGCAGGGACTAGGGCACGTCATCTAAGGACCCAGTCCACCTTGCCTTTCTGTGGCGTTCTTCCTGACAGTGTCCCATCACACGGTCTTCTCTCTCGCCATCCTCAGCATTTTCCTATGAATCCAGGACTCAAAGTGGCAAACTAGGGGTGCTGTCAGGTTGCTAGGATCTAGGAAACAACCTCCTCCCTCTCTGGTGACAACGAAGCTGAGGGTGTATGACACCCACTTCAAGACACACTGAAGTATTTTGTGCTAACAAAGGCGACATGTGAGATGGTTGGGTAAGGAGCTGCTCCCACTACAGGACTGTATGTAACTACAAAGACAGGTCGGGAAAGGACCAGGGAGCACATTACTGAAACTTTCTGACATGTACTGTAGTCAAAAGGGCCATGATTCCTTTGCCATCTGACGAAGGCTGCAGGTTGCGAGTCCAGAATTGGTCCTGACCTGTAATGGGTTTGCGTGGCTTCACTTTCAGCAGCAGTACTGGAAGACTCAGCTTTGCATCAGCTTTGTTTGCAGACACAGAAGGCTCCTGCAACAGAAAACTGTCAGCTTGATAACTGTGTTGTGCCCTACGCTGCAAAGTTTTCCCTGTTCGTGGGAATTGAATGCTTCCTGAAGTGTTTGTGAAGCTTAGCTGACACTGCCTGGAAGATACTAGGTTTAGGGTCATTCTTCAGGGCAAAACACAGAAGTTGAGGGAGGTCACTACTTTCTCAACAACATTACAAAGGATGCTCTGTGCAGACACTTGCTGTCTTTGTGCCCTAAATAACTTCCACTTCTGATCTTAATAATCTCTCTGTATTACTCTTGTTGCAGCACAGGCCCGGTTGGGGCACAGCAAGACTCAGAAAAAAAAAAAAAAGAAGCAGGACGAAAGGTTGCAGAGTGCTGCTGAATATGGGAAACATATTTTACTTCAGAGAGCCCAGGATTGGAGGTCACATACGTGCTTGGCTAACAGTGGAAAATCCTAACAGAAGACTAGCATTTGTGCATCCCCACTGCCACCACGTCACCCACACACATTGACACTTGGCCAAATAGAAAAGATCTGGCTAAATCAACTGTATCTGAGAAGGAAGAGACAGGAACTTGGGTACTTTACGTGGAAATCAGCAAAGAGGGAATGCCTGGGTGTTTGCTTTGGGCTTGGCCAAGTTGAGGGGTGGTGTCTGCCCTGAAGACAGGGTTGGGAAGCTGCTCCCTCTTAAATAGCCAGGAAAGTCCCTAGTGAAGGAGAAGGGAAGAGTTATAAGGCAGGTATCACAGAGGGTTAGCTGGAGGCACTGGGCAGAAAGTCCCTGCATGTTGAAAGGTGAAATCTAGTAGGGTGAAAGTGATTCAGGAGAGGGTTAAGCACTGACTCAGCATTTAAAATTCCCCATAACAGCTCAGGACATTCATTGAGGCCAGTTACCGTGTCTGCAGAACTGTCTCCATGCAGCTCCAGACTTTTCTGCCAAAGAACCAGAGGTAGTAATGGTTAGTGCAAACAGGCAGAGACCCTGCCCTACTCAGGCAGGTTCAGCCATGATCCCACCAGGTTTCTCTTGTAGATAGCCTAAAACACAAACCCCGTTCAGGATCAGACTCCTAAGTGGAGGTATCAGGCCCAATTCCCACTTCTTTGTCTTCCCCCAGTAACAAAAGGAAGAAGCCCTGTGGGAATACCCTTACAGAGGGCCTCCTCAGATGGGGCAATAGTGCTGGGAAAGGAGCTACCAGTTTCAAGGAGGGGCAGCAGGAATGCTAGCCTTGGGATCAGGAGACCCTCACTGGAAAGCCTGTCTTGGGAGAGTAAACATGTCCCAATAACAAAAAGGCCTTGTGAAATGTGGGATGGGCAGCTGTAGCAGCTGTAGAGGCAGATGTGCCAGCCCCCTGGGCCAACAGACTTGTTCAGCCTGTATCTTGCTGTCACTGTCTGCAGGAGCAAGGCTTAGGGAAGGACCTGTGGGCAAAAGGGCATAAGAAAAAAGGCACAGTGGGAGATGGAACTGTTTCGTACCACAGATGTCCAGCTTGACCTCCTCTCCCTGCAAGTCAGCCCTGCTCCTGTGTTCTTTTCCATCTCCTTCAGCCAGGAATCCTTAGGCAATCGGTAGATCTCCAGCCAAGCTTTTGTGCTGTCTGCATTGGGAAACCATGTTGAGCAATTGGAAATGAGGAGAAAAGGTCTTTCAAGCAAGCAGCCTCTGTTATCTTATACCCTTAAAACAAATGTGGATGGTTTTTGAAATATAAAATCCCTGTGAACTCCGTGCAGCCCACCTCTCCTCCCACTTAAAGCTTCACTTGCTTGACTGAGACTGACATCACAATTTCCAGCTCCAGTCCTTGAGCTCCAATATCCACCAAACAAATTCTATTAAACAACCCAGTCAGAAAATTTGATGAGCAGCCTCTGAGATAAAGTAGAAAGTGAGACATGGTCTCACACTGCTTCTCTGTGGGTACTACATATCTTGTTCTCAGCATACATCCAGGCAGATTCAACCAAACAGAGGTTCAGAAAACCTGCTAGCCACAGATGGGTTAACGAAGGTAGCTGCAATGAAGCAGAAGAATGTTGTAGCAAGGAGTTTGTTGTAGCGTTTTTAGAGACCGTCTCCATGCTGTCTGGCTTATGTCCGCAAAGAAAAGTGAGTTATAGCGAACCAGAGGAAGAATTGAGTTTGGTACTTCTGGAGAGGAATAGGAAACCTGTTTTCACTGAGCCTTCTAGGAGCTGGGAACTGCACTGACCAGTTCCAGACAGTTCACTTTTGGGATCCACACTGAAGTGCTGGGGCCTGAGCCATAGACCCTGAACCAAAGTTGACCTATGGATGAACCCCACAACCAAAACAATGTATTTTGTAGCAGTAACCAGCGGAAGATTTTTTTCTCTCTGCCTCACACTCTGGAGGTGTGCTGCAGGGCTGTGGGACCTGATGCCCAGCCCTGCTGAGAGATATGTGGCCAAGACCAAAATAGATAGAGATACTCCTTTGGGTTCCTCCCCAGGCCCTGGACAGGCTTTGGGCAGAATCCAAAAGGGAGGATAACACCAGATGTTCCATACTGGAAGTTCTGAAGGTCATTTATTCAACTAAGATTGTTTATTCAAACATATAAAAGCTGCACCTGCTTGCAGCGACTTGGGATACCTCACCTATGAGTGAACACACTGCGTAGGACTTCCCAATTGCCAGGACAGGTTCCCTAAATCATCCCTGCAACCGGCGCTCCCCAGCGACTACAGACTATAGTTACGTTACCCTGCTTATTCCCACCGCTGCTAACCATGTCATTTCATTTCTGTACCACCTTGAAATAGACAGTAGAATAAGCCTATGCCTTTTCTGGGTGTCTGTATTCTTTCTGTTGGCCTTGTCAATTGGCAAAACACACACCAAGCCTTAGAGAGGACAGAGAGTGGCAGGAGAAGATCTCTAAGCTGGAGGAGGGACTGGGAGGGTTAGGAACAGGATCCCTAGGAACCCAAAACACTCCAAGCATTTCAAAAGCATTGCTGCTGGCCCTTCTGCTAGAACACAGCAGCCAACACCCAACACACCATGTTCCAGCACTTGCCTTGCAACAGGACTCCTGCATAATCACCTCCTGGGGACAGCACCACCTCCGCACAAGTACTTCGCTTGCTGACATCCTCCTGCCAAAGAACAGCAGGCTGGCATCAAAGCAAGATCACCAATTCAGAGAGCTCCATGGTCTTAGACAGCTCTCAACAGGGTGAAGGCCAGATTAATGTTGGAAGAGCAGGAACAAATATTGGGCAGCACTCTTGGGGTACTGCTGCTGCTCATGACAGAAATTCCTGAGGGCAATTAGCATTCTTCATGATTCATTATTTACACCAGCCTTTTCCAGTGTCTGTGGCATTAACTCAGTACTTACCATTTCATTTAGGATTTTAATGAGTAGGAAGCTTTCCTTGTGAAAGCAGAAGAGCCAGACAAGCCCTGGAATAGAAATACAAAAGTAACAGCAGGAGTAGAAAAGTGGACAGATGGTAGCCATCATCTTTGGAGATGGCTATTAGAACATGAGCAGCAGAGTGAACAGGACTACATTTTTTCCTGGGCTTAAGGAAGAATATCCCACTGCTTCCAGCACTAAACTTTTGCTGGCTTCCTTATGCCAGCATCAGCAAACACTCACTTGTACATGGAGATGGATAAGCCAGTTTGAAAAGTACCTGTACGAGAATTGACAGGTTTCAGATGAATCAGCAAACTAACCTATTTACCACAGGGCTGTGCAATTACAGGTGCAGAAACAAAGCACGGGCAGGAGGTCATACCTAGCAATGGTTCCTTCCGTGTGATCCAAGGTGTTCCTAAAATTTACTGCACACTCAGCTCTGCACCTGCCTCTGCTGCTCCAAAGAAGACACCAAACCCACACACGCTGCTAATCACTCTTGTCACCCCACAACCTGCTATCGAACGCCCTCTTTGCAGGGTTTTCTAGGAAACCTGTCAGTCATTCTAACATTCCTCCTGACTTCGCATTCTTCCATAATGCAGCTGCCAATTCACATCCAGAGAACAGCCCTCCCCAGCTCAGTCAAGGAAATCCATGTCACACTAACCCATTTCATCCACAGCAAGCAGGACATGGTGCTTGATCCCCAAATCTGAAGCATGGATGGCACAAATCTCTGTATTGACTGCATCCCAAACACAGATTTCCTTACAGTCAGACACTCTGAAGGCAGCCAGACCCACGGACGCACCAACAAAGACGTATTTTCCAGACACTGCAAGACAATTGGCTCTTCCAGTTACCTATCAAGAAAGGGAAAAGATGGGTGTAGCCAACTGCTTCCCCAGTGGAGGATACATCAGCCATACCAGCAATATACTCCTAGCCCTTCACCAGCAGAAAATGCTGATTTATTCTACAAGGGACAAATGTTTGCACAAGCCTTCATCAGAAGAGCAGGGAGGGGGTCTCATCTCTGTCACAGAGATTGTTCTGTGTTGGGAATGAGAAAGTTTGCTCGCACCTTCCCCCTTCCAATGAACAGAAGGGGCTTTAAAGGCCAAGAACTCAGTAGCACTCAGCCCTCCCACCGCTAGCACAGAGCTACGACTGAGCTCCTCCAGACAATTGCAGAACACCAGCATATCCTCCTGGATACCGCCATGTAATGAAGGCAACGCTGCCCTTCTGCTCACAATACTCCCATTAGGGCATTCACCATAACAGAGAGCTGAGTTTGTGCATTTATATGCTGCAGCCTAATTACCTTCTCCTCCTCAAACAAGGGTGGAGCCAGCCTAAGAAGCAGAAGGTGACTTAAGGGTTAATATCTGCTCCTCTCTTTTCGGAGAGGTGTGATGGTGAGTGGGAAGCACAACCTGTCAGACAAGCTTAGAAGCTGCAGCCTTTTGAAGTAAGTCAGTGAGGTGCTGGTGGATTCTGAGGAAGGCGATTAACAGAAGAATATAAAATCAACTGAATGGATATTCTCTAGAAAAACTGCTACAGTGATTAACGCTGTCTCTGCTGTGAGGGGCTTCATACCTGGAATTCACCCGTAGGAAAGCATTTTGTGGGCTGGACCTTTAGCTTTTGCGCTTCTTTGAGCATCTCCCTTCTTTCAATGATTTCCATAGCATTCTCAAAAACCAGCATCACCAGTTTGTTGATCATTCTGAAGGGCTGAGGCAACGCGTCACGCTTTCGTTCGGGATCCTGCAGGAAGAAATTTTCCTCATCTTCCTTTAGCCAGTCCTTTTCAGATGGTGGAGGAATCTCCAAGGGATACTTCCGGATATACGAAGCCATGGTTCTGCCCTTCCAGATGCAGAACACACCACAGATGCAGGAATCACGGCAAGTGCAGAAGAGCGAAGAATCATGCAGTGTCTACTTTCTTGAGGTAATGGTGGAAAAGAAAATTATGATTAGTGATCTCTAAGAGGGAATGGGGGTTCCCTTCAGTATGGACAGCCAGAGCAGCCCTGTTCTATATAGCTCGTTTCTACTTGCTGCATCTCCCCTGTTACTCAGGGGTTTTGTCCTGCCCTGGAACGACCAGCCACACAGACGTTTGTAGGTTGTCTACAGAAAAAAAAGGAGTGTGAAAGCTTTGGCACGAGTTTGTATAAGGATTATGACAAAGCATTCAAAATTATTACTGCATTCTTCATTAAAAGACTTACTCGGCCTGGCCAGACTCATAGAATGGTTTGGGTTGGAAGGGACCTTTAACGGTCATCCAGCGCCACCCCCGCGATAAAATCCCAACAACTAATTCGTTAATTTCACTGGAAGTTACAAACTTCATTTCCAAGCCAGCGGGGGCTTTCTGAGCTTCCCTCTCTGCGGCGGGGCCGGGGCCGGCACCGCACACAGCGGTCTATCTTCGGAGCAGGAGCCGGGAGGCCGAGCCTGGAGGCTGA
>VZZY01018354.1:175775-195212 GCA_013400335.1 Eurystomus gularis
CCCTTCTCCTGGGTGAAACTGGCCCTGGCACTGCGAGGGGGGTGGCCTTAAGCTCGGAGACAGACGCTGCCCTCCCTGTGACTTGTCCGTGTTTCACCCCTGTACCCTTTTCCTCGTTTTCTCCGTTCCAGAGCCACTCAGTACACATGCATGTTGCTTAGCTATCTAGTAGAGCGTAAGGCTGATAAAAAGAAGCTGGTAATGAAACTCAAGCAGTTGGAATCTAGCATGAGCTCTGGCCGGAAAAGTAAGTACCTGGTGTCTAGAGAGATAAGTCCTTCTTCACTTGCTCCTTCCAGCAAAACAGCTCCTGGCCTCGCGTTTTCTGTAGTTAACTTACCTTGAGCCGCAAAACCTCTTTTACTGGAATCACAAAATTGCCAATAGACCTTATCTCTGCCTTGGCTTGCCAGCCTGGATAGGGCCAAACAGACATTTATTACTTCCCCACCCTCCTCTCCAATTAGGCGATCTGAATTATCCCTGGGAGAACTAGAGAAATAAGCGAACAGGCAGCTGTGGCTGCAGAGGTCGAGCTGTCCTCTCTGTTCAAGGGCAGACCACAGAGCTAGGACGCAAGGCTGGCTTACTGCACTCTCACTAGTCCTTCCAGCTAATGGACTGAGATGGCCTAACATTAAACATCCTCATCCCAATAAAATCACCTCTGAAGGACAGTCCTTCATTATGGCTTCTTATATCCTACTTCATATATTGATTTTCTGTAGCATTTATACTCTACTAAATCATTTACCCTTCCATACTTTTCTCGTAGTCTAACCATTTACATGTCTTCATTCTGTGTCACACTTTCATCCATTATGGTTACGCTGATGCTGTGGTCGTATTGCTCACTTTTGGGTTGATCTTACACCTACTTATGAATTGCTCAATCCTGGAACAACTACAATATATGAGGCAAATATTCTAATTTAATGTGTTACCATGGATTTGTTTTATTATTCCAGTTAGCTTCAGAGTATGGTAATTTCTAGCAGAGAGGCCAGCTGGTTTATCAGCCATATTTCTCTTGCTTCTACTAAACAAATCGCTGATCAATGTCGGGCCTAAAGTGAGGACTAAGCTTGGGTGTTGCCAGCATCTGTTACTGTGACAGTGCAACAGGTTATGAAAAGTATTTTGTGTAATATTGTATTAGTGTTCATGAGACAAAACTCAAACCGTGCAGCAGATGAAATCAGGCTTGCCCTATATCATAGCTTGAAATGGAATATACTGTTCCCTTTTGCAGGGAACCACATGTACCTCTGACATTCATAGCTGAGCAGGGACTCGGGTCTCAGTGTGCCCAGCACGTGAATCACCAGCTTTCACTGAGGCTGGTAGTAAAGATGTAGCTCATAGTTGCAGTGGGGTTAGTGCACTAACATCTCCCGTCTACAGCATTGGGTGAAATCCAGTGCAGCGCACAGCTGAAATTGGAAGCTCTGTCTGTGCCACTTTTTTGCTGACACTGACTCGTTCAGAGCGCGGGCGATGCTGTCCCAGGCGCTGAGAAGAGGGTGGCAGGAGAAGGATGCAAGTCTTGGCTGACAACAAAATTTGTGTGTAGGTCCTGGGCTGGTGCAGGACAGAACTGAGATGTTTACACCTCATTCCTTGCTAACACCACCTTCTCATGCTGTGAGAAGAGAATACTTAAGCATACAAATGCCCAAAGCCCCCTAAGTTTTTCAGAAGTACACATGGACAGTGACATGCGGAGTTGTCCTGCGCAGGGCTGTGTCTCTGCGGTGAAGGCCAGGCCACGCTAACCTCTGTGGGGTTTCTTGCAGTGTTCAGACTGGGCAACACGGTACACGCCTTGGTAGCAGCCAGGAGAACTACACAGCTGCCAGATGCCGTTCCTCGCTTTTGCCTCACAGCCTCCAACTTGACCCGTGCCCTTTACTTCGTCTGCGATACAGTCCTGTGGCTGAAGAGTGTTGGGCTCCGACCTGACATCGATAAGCTGAAGTGGCGGAACTGGGCTACCAAGTGTTACTACTTTTCACTCCTGTTGAATCTAGCCAGGGACTGGTATGAGATCTCCTGGAGGCTAGAACAAGCTGTACAGGAAGAAAAGAAAAAGCATTCCTTCTGGGACAAACACTATCAGGAACTAAACTGTGTGCAATGTGGTGGTTTGCATGGTTTTTTCCTCCTGTTGTTTCAGATACTGAAAAGACATCCTCCTTTGCTGCTGGACTTGGTGAAGAATCTCTGTGATCTCTCAGGTCCTTTGGATACACTAGGGATCTACAAGACCAACCCAGGAGTGATTGGTTTCTGTGGTGTCCTCTCCTCCCTGGTGGGGATCCTCACATTAGCAAGCCCACATCTGAAGCTGAAACAATGACACAAAAGTGTGCAGCGAGCCAACAGCTTTGGTCCTCTGATAGGTTTTGATCCTCTAAATGGCACTTTCAAAATGAACATGTCTCACAGTAACCTGAAGATTAATTTTGTCCTCTGAATAAGTGAATCCTACCCTTTTTCCTTCCCTGTGTCTTTACAGATGAGTTTGGTGCTATGACCTGCTCCCTGATGGAGTGGAGATGGGAGAAGGCAGGGTTGTATTTCACAAACAGAAACAGGACTTGGAACATGGCTGCTAGATAAGGAAATAGTAATGTTCCTATATTTTAATACAGGGTTGTGAAATAGCTGCAGAGACAACTGTAACAGATATATGACTCATAACTAATTGTGTTTACACTGGAAAGCTGGAATTCACCAATCAGAGATTCCTACAGATTTTTGGTAGTGGGCTCAGGCAAGTTAGGAGCTGTGGGTCAAATGACCGGAAGTCAAGTACAAGTTTTCTAATGGGTTTGGGTTGATTGATCCTGTTATCTGTAGGCAGTGGTTTGAATGCAGCATGATGGTAACTGAGGAGTGGTATGATCTGACCTTCCAATGATCTCTAGCATGCAGTGGTGATGCTGGATCTACAGTCTAGTGAGTGCCAACCTGTGTCCCAGGAAATCAGCACTTTCTTCTCCTTCAATACTGTGAGCCAAGGACCATTGGCCACTGACTCTGACTTCTCTGGCAGGCCATGGCTAAGGGTTTTGGTGAAGAACAGTGTGTGGGAGAAGCTTGTCTGAGTGCTGATGATGCTGTGATCTGCAGGCAACTGGGTTTCCCAAGCTGTGAATCCAGAACCACTCACAAGCACTCAGTTTCCCATTACACACACACCTTAACCCCTAAACCTCTGTGATTCCAAGTGCAACTATTTCCCATTAATCATACTATGATAAGGAGCTTGTTTTGCTCTTGTAATTTTACATTAAAAAATCCAGTATAATAAGGAGCTTTGGAACCTGCAGTCAAGGAGAGAAGCCTGGCTTAGAGCTCGTTGTGTCAGAGAAACTGCAAGGGTGTGTTTCTAGTTGTGTAAGCTCCTGGAGGGAAGGGAACAGAGTTGGTCGTGATAATATCAGAATCCCCTGTCAGAAGAAAAGCTAATTACTTCATACGGGCATTCATAGTTTATATTTTCCTATCCAGACTTCCCTATCCTCCTCTCTCATGACCACAAGATGTCTTGTGTGTTCCCTCGCTGGTTGAATGGGTTCTACCATTTGAAAATGCCTTACGTTTGCCCTGTGACTGCATTATTGCTCATCACTTACCTCACTGGGAATAATTGCCTGGCAGTCTAATCTAGGTTGAAGGAGAAATGCCGTGTCCAGCTGTCTAACATGGCAGGCAGTCTTTCTTGCTCCCGACTTTGCAGCGTACCAGTTCTGACACCATCTGAGAAAAATTTGCACATTATATAGGAGATAAAATTATCATTTGATCAGGGTTAGGCCTGTGCATTCTGCTACTTTGTAGTCCTTATTAATCTGTGAACAGAGACTACTCTAGCCTGGACCAAAGTACTCTCTTATTATTCCTAATGCTGTCTGAAAACAGAAATTAAAAGGTGCTGGTCTCCTTTATTAAAAGGCGAAGGCTGTGGAACTGAGTAGGTGTGGTAAAGCAGTGCCCCAGTTTACCCTAAGCCACTGTGGTTGGGCTTGGAATTACTTCCAGTTTGAATCTGAAGTGTTAGCCTGCCAATGCAGTGTTTGAAAAAAGAGGTTGCTGGGCAGGATAATTAAGTGTGCTTGAAGACCAAATGTGGCCTGCAGCAGCTCTTCTTTTTAATATGGAAATGAATACCATTGAAAGTAGAGCGTAGTGGCAGTTCAGACCATAATGGAGCATCAGATATGGGATATGTTGTCTTCAAGGGCTTCCTCTCCTTTGTAACAATGGATTTTTTTTTGTTTCTTTACTCCATTTGCCCATTGAGCTGCTGGCGATATGGAGCCCATCCCTCCCTTGTCAGATTTGATCGTTATCCCAGTGTGTAGCAACCCCTGTAAGGAAGGAAGAGGAGTCCTGATGATCTGGCAGCGGAGGTTTGGCCACCGTTTGTCTACGGAATCTGATCTTGCAAAAGAGTGCATTTTTAATTCCTCTCAGGGGAGCTCTTGGATACAAAGTCCTTCTTTCACTGGTTTGCGATCTGGTTTCTCTTTTTCACTCGTACTTCATAGGTAAAGGGCAATGGGTTGATGTAGCGATATGGTCCCCAGCCAGCTACACCTCCCTGTGCCCTGGGAGGAGGGTGGGTTTTTCCCCTGTGCCAGGCAAAGACTGCAAAGCCGTGAGCCAGGCTTTGATGTTTCTCCTGTAGGGACTAGCATGGATTAGCAAGTACAGGCTTAATGTAGGAGATGGGACAGTGAATTTTCAGCCTGTCTCAGTCTTACCTGTGCTATTCTACGTGGTATGGGTTGGAACACACAGGAGTAACTCTTCTTACTGGATATTAAGCACTAATACTTGCCTTCTGCTTCCCAGCTGGAGGCTAGCAATTTAACGTACCTTAATGTAATGTGACTGAAGCCACAGAGTCACAATCATGGAGAAAATCCTTTTAGTGCCTTTTCTTTGTATCTGTTTCTAATAGAGCGGTTGGAATGGCAGCTGATTGAGCACAAGCAATAAACGGAGATGAGTGTGACACCGTGTCTGTGTGTGTAACTTGGAAGGTGGTGTAAAGAGATGCTGAAGGAGGAATCTACCCTCCCACCTCTGAATTTTATGAAGGATGATATTGTAAAAGACATTGCCTATAGTTGTGCTTGGGTCACAGGGCTGTCCTTTTGCAGTAGCAGGGTGGCAGCCAGATTCATCAAACTAATTTACAATCGCCATTTCAGTTGCAAAACCATGAAGAAGTAGCTATGTGAGTACCGGGTAAAATTGCATATTTGAAATACCCTGAAGCAAAGTGACATTTTGAGAATTGCCATCAGTTGCCCTGAGTACCTGTGGGGAGAGCTGGAGCTCTCAGCCCAGCGTAGGCACAGCTATGGTGAAAGGAACGGGTGCACCTGCATTGTAATATCTTCTAAACAGCCTTTTATTTGGATGGGTCTTAGCATCACAGGGCAAATCACTGCAGCTGTTTAACAACAAGTGGCTGTTCAGGGCGGGGAGTGAAGGGTAACATCTCCAGCTGAGATGGGGAGGGATGGAGCCAGGACAGCCATTAAAACTGAGCTTACTGTTAGCTCCTGTCCCCTGCATAAGAGCCTTGCACGCTTGGAAGCTCAAAAATGTCAGCTCCTGAACAATGTATAAAGCACTGCATTCAGCCATGATTTAGCAAGAGTTTCCTCTGAATTACTGGTCTCATACACATTTCATAATGGAAACAGTTAACAGGAGAGTGGTCTGTGTGAGATGTGCAAAGTAATCTGCTATTCTACTTACAGACAAGCCTTTCCTTGGCACGATATTTCAAGAGATGTGTGAGCCATTCAGGATTCCCAGGTGAGCAGCAAGGATGGTCAAAGGTCTAAAACCCGACATCTCCAGGGAGGGACCAAAAGAACTGGTTCTGTAAAGGAAAAGTGACTGGGTGAGGGTTCAAGTAGTCTTCAAGTGTCTAAAAGGTTGCCTGCCAAGAGGGAGGGAATAAATCAGTCTCTGAATCCATCCAGGAGGTAATACATTTATATTGCAGCAAAAGATAATTAAATCACACTATTTTTTGTAAATAGAAGTAAGTAAAATAAAAGACTAAATGGATTGTCCAGGAAGGCAGCCCATAAAAACAAACCAGGCAGACATCTGCCAGCAGTGGTTTAGGGGGAGCTGGTCCTGCCACAGGGCATGGAAATGGATTAGTTACCTCTCCAGCCCCCTCCCAGACCTAAGTGTAAAGATGCCTTGCAAGTCTTTGGGGCTCTGGCTCATCCCCTCACCATGGCATGTTAATGGGTATGGGGCAGACAGTGGAGACAAGGCTGTAAAACTACTTCCCTGCACCCAGCTGATGCAGTGAGCTCTAAATATTGCCTGCGGAGACACAGAAAGTATTTCTGGTGCGAGAGGGTGGAGGCGGTGGTACCTTTGCACTGCAGAGCCTGGGCTGGCACAGCCTTTGCCCCAGAGGAAGGGGAGGAGATGAGCGAAGGCGTTAGTAGGGCAAAGGCTGGGTTGTCTGTTGATCCCAGCTCCAGCCAAGGCAGGGAGAAGGTTGGCGTGCCCCCTGCACTTTTAGCAAGGCCAGCAGGGCTGGAAAAAGTCTCAGTGCCAAGAGACCAGACTTTTGAGCAGGCTGCTGCCCTTTGTCCTGCTGTCTGGAGAGCAGTGACTCACCCCAGCGCTGAGCTGGAGGCAGCCCAGGACATTCATATGCCCCTGTACCCTGTGAGCTTTGCAGATCCCTGGGCTAGAAGCAAACTCCAAGCTCCCTGGGAGGAATGCAGGTATTTTCTTCCCATGCGTGGCTTTCCCACATCCCTGGGAAGTCTCTCACCCCCATGTACGTGCAGCACAGCCAGGGGCAGGGAGCCATGGAGCTGTGTTGGGTGCACCCACCTGTGTCCTGCACAGGGGTGCTGGGCAGCTGCGAGTGTTCAAGGACTTGGCTCTGCTACTTGGGCCTCCCCTGATGCTGAGCTGCACACCAAGAGTCTCCCTGCCTCATACCGGACACGGGCATGACATGGGTCCAGGACACACAGCAGCCTTGGCTCTGGCTGGATCGCTCATCTGCACTGATCCCCTTGGTTACTGCCTTGTCCGCTGGCATTTGTCCTCTTTCCACCATGTTGTCCCTCTCTCCTCAGTGCGGCTTATCCTTGATCTCTGTAGTCAATAACCAGAACTTACAGCTCCATGCAGGTGGTGTCTTCTCCCTTCTCCATCAATACTACAAACGGATTTTTTAATTAGGATGTGAGCTGGCAGCGATGCAGGCTGGCCACAGAAGAGCAGCAATAGTGAGAGCATTGCCAGCAGGGCAAGGGGAGCAGAAGTTCCTCTCTGTGCATCACTTGTAAGGCCACATTTGGGGAACCATGTCCTGTTTTGGACCCACCAGCACAGGAGAGATCTTGACTAGAGTTCAGCAGAGGATCATTGAGAGGGTAAGATGTTTAGGGGTGTTGACCACACACCTTACCAATGCAGACTGGAGCACAAACTGCTCAGATGTGCACAGAGCAAGGTAAGAGATGATAGGCAGAAATTGTAAGAGAAAATTCCAGCTGGACATAAGGCAAAAATAGTCTACCGTGAGTATGGTTAGGACAGGAACTGGGTATGGAGCAGACTGTGGAGAGAGTAACTCCCAGAGAGATGGCAATCTTACCCTTGGAGATTCTGAAGACTGGACAAAAGCTTGAGCAGCCTGATCTAGCTTCGAGGGTAGCTCTGCTTTGAGCAAATGTCAGATGAGGTGACCTCCAGACATCACTTCCAATCTGATTTTTTCCTCCATTTCTGTCTACTCCAAATGCCTACAGCTTTCCTAATGCAGTGTCTGCCCTGACCTGCAGATAAAACCTTCCCCAACAAAACCCTCTATGAATTCTCCTAGAAATCACAGACCTTGCCAAACCAGCCTGTTTTATGCAGGATGTGACACCCATGTCTGCCTTCTGCCCCTTGTGCTTAGTAAACTCACCCAGGAAGAAACAATGTTCTTGGTCTGTGTTGTGTTTCCCAACAGGATAGGATCCTGGTTCACCACAGGGCATAACAGGGGCTACAGAAATACAGAAAGGTTTTCATCTCTTATGAAGCCCTACCTGACTTCATGTTCTCCCTGGCTGCTCGTGATCTGTTGCTTTTGAGATGGTGAGGTCCAAGAACAGCTTCTTTTCATTTTCTCTTGATGGAGTAGCATTAAACCCCGGTGTATCCCAGTTGTGTCGCAGCTTCCAGGCTCTGCAGCGATGACAACAAAGGGGATTTTCTGCCGTCATCTGTTCCACATTACGGTGGCTTCAGGGAGGTCTTTGGCCAGTTTCCACTACAATCCGCCAGCTCTCAAACCCACGCAACTGGGAGGTGGGGCCTCACGGTGGTAGTAGTGGCTGGGGCACGGTGCATCTTTCTCAGAGGACCCGGGTGAAGGGACAGTGCAGCCACCACTCTCTGCTCCTGCTTGCCAAGGACAGACTGTCCCTGGGTGAGTAGCCTGTCCCCAGGACAGGGACGCTGGGTGAGAGCAGGGATCACCAGCTCTCCTTAAATCTCCAGAATTTCATCTGCTGCTACGAAAAGGGAGACTGGGAGCTGGAGTTGGGCTTTTGGCTGTCTCCCAGCTGGGAGCAGTGGAGACGGGTGTTTTGCGGTGCTTTTGCCCCCAGCATCGAGCTGGGGCTGTGCAGGGGCAGGGAGCAGCAGGACTGCAGGTCAGATGTGTGGGAGGGGGATGCTGACCACAGCTGGGCAGCTCGCTGAATCCCTACCCGCAGCTCCTCTCTCCGCTCCTGTCCTGCCTTCTTACCCCTCCCAGACTGGCCCTCACGCACAGCTGTTAGCATCCTGGTTGCTCTGAGTTTGCTTTACAGCTCTGCCAGTGCCCTTCATCCTGCCTTCTACAGTAGCTCCTCCAAACGAGATGCCTCTCAACTAATTTTTTTGCATCTTTGGGTGTTAAGACACACTAGCAGGGGATGGCTACGTGGCATCATTTGTTTTACAGCTTAACAGGTAAAAAGTCCAGTGTTAGGCAATGCCACATTGCACCCATGGGAGCTGCGTGTCAGCCCAGCTCCCAGCCCCGCCATGCTCTGGGGGTGCAGGATTGAGTGGGGGGAGCCCCAGCCCAGCCCTGCCTTCGCAGCGGGGTCTGCGGCTCCCAACTTTGCTTTGCAGGTGGGTGCATCGCGATGACGGCAAAGAAGAATCAGACTCTGCAGAATGGTAGTGCCAAGGTGAGTGTGGGAAGAGGGAGAGAGGGGTGGGCAGAGGTGTGCCAAAGGTGCCAGGTAGCATGGACTGATCCTGCTGTGTGAATACGAGTCACATCTCACGCTGTCCCACGGGTCTCCCTGTCATCTTTACAGGGATCTTTACCTGCATTAATATAGAGCGTCATCAAAGGGAAAGGATAAAACCTTTCACTTGCTTGAAATTAAATAGTTCCAAGTAAAGAAAGCTAATGCTGAGCTGATGCGAGCCCTTGGTGATACTCACCAGCAGTGTATGTCCTTACCGGTGTCCCCGCTGTGGACCCCAGACCTCCAGCAGTCATGCTGCTCTGGATGGAGCGCTGCCCTGAACAGCAGCCAGAGCCACCAGGATTGGTGAGCTGCAGGATTTGGGAGGGGGCTGGTTCTGTGTCAAGCCCAAATTAGCATGATATAGCACAAAACAATATAGTTTTTCTTAGACATGCAAATTCAGAGTCCAGTCATGTTCATAGGTGGGACGTGAAGCCAAACTTGGCCTCTTGCCCACTGGTGATCTGGGGAAAGCACAGCTATTTTTTCTGCTCAGTCGCATGCAACCCAGAGAGCTCCTGCCTCATGGCTGCTGTGATGAGCCAGTGTTCACCTTGCTGCTTCTTTGGCACTGCAACCTCTCTGTCAGTTGTCTCACCTCTCCAGGTGGGCACTGGGTGAGAGCAGGAGTGGAGGGTTAGAGCTGCAGCTTTGAGGGACCTACCTCCAGCCGTGTTCTGGCACTGGCAGCACACGCAGATGTCAGTTGTGCTGGTTTATGCTGGCATCCCATGTCGCTCATTCTAGCAGGGCATGGGGACATGGTGCCTTGCTGCCCTGGAGAGCTCTGGTGCCCTCCTCTTACAGTGATGGCTCCTACCAAATCCCTGTGTGCCCTCAGGGACAGACTTATTCCCCTTCCCTTCTCTTCTTTGAGGTCTGTATCCCTTACTTGTCACAGTGGTGACAATACAGATGTACCACATAAGCACCCATCTTTGCTGACCCAAGGACAGGAGCAAGGGCTGGGTCAAATGGAAGAAGCAGCAGAACAGGGTGGAAAGCCAGAGGAAGCACCTGAACAGTCAAGCTTGGGAGATGGGGGGAGTGGGGACCATCACTCCTCCAGCACTGCCTGTGGTATCCCTGCTCCTTCAGCAGCAGCAGCCAGCCTGCTTGTCCGTGGCTGTGCCATACACAACATAGCCAGGAGACCCTCAGTGTGGGTTCAAGAAACGCCCTCCTCCTCCAGCATGAGCTGAGGTCCTCTGTGGTCACTGCAACATACCATATGCTACCGATGGATGATGGGGTGTTCCCTGGGGAAGAGCTATTGGCTAACCAAGGCCTGTCTACCACATGCAGGAGAACGTGCTGCAGAGGGTCCTGCAGCTGCCGGTGGTCAGCTCGACCTGTGAAAGCCTCCAGCGGACCTACATCAGCACCAAGGAGGCCCACCCGCTCATGGCCTCAGTGTGTGACGTCTACGAGCGGGGTGTGCAGGGTGCTGGTGCCTTGGCCATATGGAGCATGGAGCCCGTGGTGCGCAGGCTGGAGCCTCAGTGTGAGTCCATTGCCTGGAGGGGTACATGGCAGGGAGGAGCCCACCAGAGCCTCCCTTGGTGGGACAGTGCTGGCACTAGCACACGCCTAGCACAGCCCAGGAGCTTTTCTTACCCACCCACCCCATGATTTTGCACAAGGCAGTTGCTGTGGCTAACAACCTGGCTTGCCGGGGCTTGGACCACCTGGAGGAGAAGATCCCTGCCCTCCAATATCCTGTTGACAAGGTAATTCACTGGCAGGACAGCCTGGGACCCCCTGACCCCTCTGCAGAGCCCACAGCATGTCTCCTCTGGTCTTGTTTCTGGACAGTAATTGGCTACTGGGGAGGAAACAAGGCAGCACCACCAAGCAAGGGCTTCTTCAGGGGCTCCTACAGCCCAGGGGATGGTTGGGGCCCTCCCAAATACAGATCAACAATGTCCTATGTCCCACCCCTGCTAGCTCTCTCCAGCCTGGGCTGGAGAGAGCCGTTATGCCTCTCTTGGGACTGTCTACCCGCATGGCCATGGCTGGGGTCCTCATGGTCCCTCTGGCTGTCCCATGCCACCCCAAGCACACCGGCAGGGCTGTTCTCCATCTTTCTACCCACAGCTTGCATCTGAACTGAAGGGCACCATCTCCTCCCCCCTCCAAAGTGCCAAAAGCACCATTGGCAACTCCGTGGATAAGATCATGGAGCTGGCAGCAGAGGGCTATGAGGCCACCAAGAGCACTGTGGAAACGACAGCAAAGTACACGAGGAGGAACTCAGTGAGCCAGATGGCAGCTGCGGGGGTCGACACAGCCCTGGGAGGGCTGGAGAAGCTGATGGAGTACCTGCTGCCAGAAGAGGATGAAGAAGCAGGTAGTCCTGATACCCAAATCCCATCTGAGGGTGTCTGATGAGGGCTGGCTGTATGCAGGGTGGCATCTCACTCGTGGGGTACACATGGCAGAAGGAAGTCCCTAGACTTTCATGTAGGACTGTCCAGGAGGGTTGTCCCACCAGGATGCAAACCCCGCACCGTTCTTCTGCCTTTAGATCAGAAGCCCAAAGAGAGACGTGGGTCAGCAGCAAAGGTCTCCCAGCAGCAGCCCAGTGCTCCCAGCGCTCCCAGCGCTCCCAGCACCCTGGGCCGGATCAGCACCTTGGTTAGCACTGCCTCCCATCGCGCTTACCAGCAAACCACCCAAAGCCTCCAGCGTGCCAGAGCCAAAGGGCAGGAGCTGGCCACGTGGATCCCCATCCTGGTGAGTGCCAAAACCCACCTGCCAAGTTTGTGCTCCCCCATACCTTCTTATTCGTTGATTCTGCTTTCAGATGAGACATTTCAGGCTCCCTGGAGCATATCCAAGAGCAGAGTGGTGGTCACTGCTGTTTTCCCTGCTCAGCAGGATGAGCGGGGGCCGGTGGTTCCTGCAGCACATTCACACACAACCTTGTACTGTGTTAGCGGGACAAGTTATTTTTAGCCAGCTCCCAACATACATTGTTGATTTATAGCCTTGCCATAACATCCTTCCCAAAGCCAAAAGACCCTGCAGAGGCCCAGAGAGGATGGGGAGAAGGAGGCTCCTCACCTCTCCCACCCAGTGCTGTGGTGGGAACCCCTTCCTTGGCCTGTGCCAAAGTCCCGGAGCTCCCAGCTGCCCTTGGGCTCTCTTCCCATGTAGATACATGAAGCCCTCTGCTCCCTGAGCACCCCAGAGCCCCCGTGAGATCCTCAGGCAAAGCAGAATGGAGTGAATGAGACCTACCAGCTCCCTCTGAGCAGTGGCTTTCTGCTCCTCTTCCAGGGCAGCCTGGCCAAGCCAAGCATCACTGAGGCACCGCAGGTCCATGGTGATGGGCAGAGCACGGGGGACGGCTGGCTGAGCCGGCGGCAGAGCAAGGTGCCAGAACAAAAGCAGGAGAAGGCAGGGAAGAAGAACAATGACCACACCAAGGAGGTATGGAGAAAAGGGGGGCAGTGAGCTGGGAGTGCCCCAAACCATGGACCATGCCAGCATGGGGGATGTTGCCCCCACACCCTTGGGGACCAGGCCCCCCTCCCTGCTGAACCCTGAACTGCAGCTTGAAGGAGGCAAGGGTGGGTTGGCAGGGGGGCAGCCCCAGCAGCCTCCTTCCCTGACTCCCCAAAACTGGGGCTGTGGGCAGCCTCTGCGCTGGGCAGGGTCACTCTGGCTTCTATAGTCAAGACCCCTTTGCTGCTGTGGGGTGTCAGCACCGAGCTCCTTACCAAGCTCCCCTGAAAAATCTCCACTGTGGTCCCAGCAGAGACAGTGTGAACTGGCAGGACCAAGAACACTCTCAAGTGGTAGCTCTGCTGGGACGTGGGGACGGGAAGCAGCAGGTCGGGGTCACTGCCCTTCACCTCTGCCTGCAGCGGAAGCGCATCCCCAGGCAGAGGGTCCCTGGAGGCCTGGGAGTGGGGGAGCCGGGGGGCGGGCAGGGAGTAGCCCTGCTCCAAAGGGCTGTGGTGGCTTTTGCAAAGCAGCGACCCCAAAGCACTTGGGCTTAGAGCTGCAGAGGGGATGGGGAGCCCAGGGCCGCCCCTTTCCTGCCCAGAGGGGCTGGTGTGACCAGGGCCAGTGGCTGAGCTAGTTTCTCTCGACAGGCAGGGGACGAGCCCGGGCTGGTGGGCAGCATGGCTCACAACCTGCAAACCGCCTGCGCCTCTGGCATCTCCAGCGTGAAGAAGGTCCCAGCCGTGGCCTGGGACGCAGCGGAGGGGTTGATCCTCTTCACACCTCGCAGGCTGTCCAAGGCCATGGAGACGGTGGATGCTCTTGGGGGGACCCTCGTCAGTGCCCCCAAGCATCTACTGGGCACCTTGTACAGCTACGTGCCGGTGAGTTTGTCTCCAGACAGGTCCCGTCCATCTCCAGCAAACCACAGTTTGCCCAGCCTTCTCCCATGAGCACCCCATAGTGCTGGGCAGTGCCAGGAGGTACCAGAGTGGGGAGAAAGGATGCTGTCAGGACACTCTCCACCTGAGCATCCCCCAAGCTGTGACAGAGAGTCCCCCCATAGAGCCAGCAGATTGGCTAGTGGTGGCACCTTCACACAGTTCGTGCCCAAAAAAAGGTGCGACCAAAAATTCCTGGGAAGGTCAAAGTTCAGGCTAAGACTGTGTCCCCGCTCTTTTCCCCCACCCTGCTGCTCCCCAGGGACCATCTCTCCACCACACCTGCCCAGGGCCTGTAGTCACCCCCTCCCCTCTGTTGGCGACCTTTCTGGAGGCAAACTGGCTTGTCCTGAGGTCCCCTCAGTTTTGGGGGGACAGTGTAGCACAGGCAGAACAGGGCTGGCAGGTAGGTACAGCCTTGCCAGGTGCTCACCCCCTCTCTCAGCTCCGCAGGCAGTCAGTGAAGGAAGAGGATGCAGCCAGGAGCAGCAAGCCCAGCCCAGAGAAGGAGGAGAAGGAGGAGGACACAAAGCCCACCGCCCCCACCACTGAGGAGAAGTCCCAGCAGAGGGGTGACTGGCGGCTGTACCGTGGCCATCATCCCCTCTCCTTCCTGGGGCTTGAGGACCCCCTCTTCCTGCGGCACAACCTCTACCGCAGCCCAGCCTTCGAGCCCGAGTGCCCCCTCCCGCGGAAATCCGCCTTTGCCCCCTACAACAGGCGGGTGAGCGAGGGCTCCTACCGCTTCAGCCCCGAGGCCATGTACAGCCGGGCTTACTACACCAACCTCTACAGTCCTGCCCTCAAGAAGGACTGAGCCGGTGGGGAGGACGAGCACATCGTGGCCCCCCTCCAATCCCCCCCAGCACGCTTTGCCTGGGCCCCCGCCAGCCGCCTGCACGCACCCCTGTACTGGGACAGGAGCCCCAAGTGGTAGACATGCCATAGGATGTCCTCTGGAGTACATCGGGGCCAGGATAGGGGAATAAAGGCAGCCAAAAGCCCTGTTGGTGGAAAGAGAAGGTAGGGGCAGGTGGGAACATAGGGGACCAGAGAGGTAAAGGAGATGCGGAAAGAGTAGTCAGACCAGAAAAGAGAAAAAGGGACCAGTCAGGCCTGGCAATGGGCTACTCCAGTTCCTGTTGGGCAGATAGTGTAAGACTCAGATGAGCTACATGTTGAGAACAGTGCTGAGACAGAGCAAAGAGGACAACATAGCCGCCAAACACCACCATAGCAAGCCTGGTTCCCATCCTTCCACCATGCCCCCTCACAGGGCCCATCCCTGGCCGCAGATTGCTCCTCTGTGCAGGAGCTGAAGGTCCCCATGGACCAGCAGGACTCATGAGTTGGAAAGCCCTGGGCACCCACCCCCAACTGATGGTGGGATCAGGAAGACCAGTGAGAACAGGTGGAGCTCCTGGCGCTGCTCTCTCCCGCAGGACCGCCTGGCTTCCCGCAACACCTTGTTGTATCTGCTGCAATAATAAACCTTTCTGACCTGCTGCTTGCCTCAGCTGCTTTAGGAGAGCCAGCCACCAAAACAAGGGAGCAGAGTGGGGCGAGACACCCAACCCAGGGCCAAGGGAGCGGGCACAGAAAGCTCAGCCTCAGGTCACTGCTGGAGGGATGGTGTGCGCTCATGCCCAGCACAGTACGTGTCTCTTCCCATGCCCTGAGTACAAATTCACAGCCCTGAGGAGCTGGGGGCTTCCTGCCAAAGATAATTTATTGCATTTCCAGAGCACAGCAGAGAAATGAGAACACAAACCCTCTTCCAACACGCTGCTTTCCCAGGCGCATGAGGAGGAGGGTTTGGGGAGAGACAGGGAAAAACCCCCCTGCAGCAGAAGGGTTCAGCGATGAGCCCGGGGACCCCTTTCCCACCTCCTTTCCACCCTGGGGACAGAAGCAGCTTGGGAAGGCGCAGGGTGCAATCACCATCCTGGGAATACGCCTGTTTTTTCCCAGGCACAGCCCGTACAGCACTTGCACAAGGGAAACGGCTGCGATCGCTGAAAGGCTGTGGGAGAGACGACTATGAGCAGGATGGTTCAAAAAGCACAACGGGCGGGATGGGAGGTATCAGCCCTCACCAAAGTCCTCTGAGGTCAGCTGGTGCCATGGGCTCTGGGACACTCTGACATAGTGATGTACACATGGGAACTGCCAGTGGCTCCCTGCTGGAGGAATCCCCACCTTGCCAGCCCATGGGTGCTCCAGGGTTACTGGAGAGGACCCTGAGGAGTGTTAAACAGGAAGGATCCCAGAGTAGGAGCCAGGGGTTAGGGATCCAGGCAGCTGTGCAGAAGCAGCATGTCTTCCCTGCTCACTTACAGGCCAGGCAGCTCCTGCTGAAGGAGCTGAGGATGATGCTGCCTGGAGCTGCGGCAAAATCACCTGGTGGTTTCCAGTGTTGGAGGATGGAAAGAGAAAGCAGAAGGCACCTAAAAAGCTGATACAGCAAAGAGTAGAGACTCTGCCCCATCTACAGTCCCCAGCTGCACCAGCTGTGTATGGCAGGACACCCAGACCCCGATATTAGGAGGACAGCAAGGAACCCATCCTACTTATGGCAACATGCACTGTCTCCAAGGGCACCCAGGGAGGAGGCTTGGTTCAGCTGGGAAGCACAGAGAGAAGCAACACCCATGAGTAGCTCAGAGAGAGTCGGTTCGCTTACGGGCAAACACAGCCGACATGGTCTTGACGATGCCACGAATCCCTGTACCCTTTTTCAGCGCCAGCTTGGTGTCAGGGATGCGCTCAGCCAGTCCATGGAAGACCATGAGGGCCCCGTGATAAGCCTCGGCTGCAGAGACCTCGTAGAAACCACAGTCTAAAGAGAGGGCCAGGAGCCGACCCTCCTCGCTGGACACCACCCGTTGGTGGTGTAGGTCCCGCTTGTTGCCCACAATGACGATGGGTACCTTCTCCTGGCTCTGCCCTTCCTTGGCCGCCTTGATGAACTGGATTTTGAGGGGCAGGATGTTGAAGCTGGCACGGTCACAGATGCTGTAGACCAGGACAAAGCTGTCTGCCCACTGGATTCGCTTCTCCTCCGAGGAGCCCTCCTCTGCCTGTTCCTGGGGAAAGAGAAAAGGAAGGGGTTTTTCATCTGGCTCCTTCCCTCCACGCCTGCCTGCTAGCACATGGTGCAGCAATCCTGAGCCCGTCGGGACAGGGACAGATATCAAGCAGCAAAGGGGCAGAGAGGAAGAGGAGTAGTGAGGAAGGCAGAGCAGCACCTGGCAGACCTCACCAAGGAAACACAATGGGCTTCAGCATCACTGTCCTCACCTTAGCACCCAGCTGTCAAGCACTGCAGGCTGTTGGTGGTAACAGCGTGGGGACCTCAGAGCGGAACTTCTTCGTTAGCACAGTCCTGTGCTCAGTCTGTGCTGGTAGTATTAGTGCTTCAGCTCTAATGTCCTCAGCCAGAGGTCCATGGGCTACAGTGACCATTGCTACCCTGCCAGCAACGCTGCTGC
Source organism: Eurystomus gularis (assembly GCA_013400335.1). Lineage (NCBI taxonomy): Eukaryota > Metazoa > Chordata > Aves > Coraciiformes > Coraciidae > Eurystomus > Eurystomus gularis. The sequence goes on from VZZY01018354.1 coordinate 192,972, forward strand.
CCTGTGCTCTGCAGGCAAGGAGGGTTCAGTTGCCTACAAGCCACCTGATGTAAGAGCTTTGCTCAGCTGGAGCTCTCAGTCTGTGGTTCCCCATAGGTAACTTTTAGTAGAGGTTTTTTTTTCCCTAGGGTGAAAATGGGTGTCAGGAGTGGAGCCTTCTCACCTGGGAACTGGGGACATCCCAAATGTGGAAGAGAATCTCTCGGCCATCCATAATCAGGTTGTGGCTGTAGATGAATTCTGCCAAAAAAACCAAAAAGCGTCATCTTCATGGACCCAGGAGATAGCTCCCTTAACCCAGGTCTTCTTCTCCTGGGGAGGGGACGAGCCTGTCACGTTCACCCTGGGAGACCGTGCTCTACAAGGCAAGGTCCAGGGGCCTTGTACTTGTTTTGTACAACAACAGCCACATGAGGCACGGTGGCCTTCGCAGCTGTAACTGCCCCAGCCTGCCTGCACCCCAGCATTCAGTCCAGGCACGCTAGTGCCACCAGCTGCCACCCAGGACCTTTTGCACCCCAGACAAGCAGTTCTGGAGCAAAGAGAGGGGTCACTGAACAAAAGCAACCACCGAGCCCCTCGGGAGCAGACAAAGGCTCTGGAGAAAGGCAGGAGAAGATGGGAAGCAATAAAAACTCATGAGCAGAAGCAGGCTCATCTCCTGACCCCAGTCCCTAGCAGGAACCAGCCTGGCCCTGGCCTGGCACTCACCCATGTTTCCGTACTCCCCGATAAAGCGCCGGGTCAGGAAACGCACAGTCAGGGCTGCAAAGGCAACAACAAGAATCATCAGAATACCCCTAAACCCGAAGGCTTTTCCTTTTTAAATCCAGAGCAGCCAGGCAGCATCGCCCTGGCAGGAACCGCAGCATCGCCAAACCTCAGCTCAGCAGAAAACACCTTCCGCCCGCTCGCCCGCCGCCCGCAAGGTTATGCTCACCTTCCCCACCTCGCATCACAGCCGCACCCAAAAGCTCAGCCCCATCTCACCAGCTTGCTCCACAGGGCTGCTCTCTGCAGCCTGTTCTTCAAATGCTGCTGCACTTTGCAGCCTTTTTTTTGGGGGGAGAAACAGGTCTCCCCGCTTGGGAACTCCCTGCTCCCAGCCCGGGGCTGGTTCTTACCTGATTTCCCCACGTTGTCCGCTCCCATAACGAGGACGTTTGCTTCCATCTTCAGGGCGGTGGGGCCGGGCACCTCCATGAGGGCAGGGTGGTCGGGGGTGAAGCTGGCGCTCCGGCGCAGCGGCAGCCGGAGCCCCATGCCTCGCCGGCCGCCCCAGCAGCGTGTGCGACTGCTCTCTGTGCAGCTGAGGAGCCAGCGCTTCCCACGGCACCCAGGGGACCCGCAGGGCCATCCCCCTCCCCGCAGCCGCAGGGGCGGCGTGGTGGGAGCTGCGGGAGGCCCGATGAAGAACTCCGTTATCTCCCAGATCGTCCCAAACCTACGTCAGCGCCTGGAGCAGGCCCTGCCAGCCCCCAGCACGGCAGGCGGCCGGGAAGCACCGGCTGTCTCACCAGCGGCTTCACACACCGCATCCCAGGAGACGGCCCACGCCTGCACCTCGAGCACGCTGTCCCTTGGCAGAGACACACGGTGTCTTGTCCCTTCACCATGGTGATGGTGGGAATGCCTGCAAGGAGTGGTGGAGCGTCCCACAAGTGGTGGAGCATCCTCAAATGATGATGGAGTGCTGTCTCACAAGTGATGGAGCACCTCACGAGTGGTGGAGCATTGTCTCACAAGTGGTGCAGCATCTCACGAGTGGTGGAGAATTGTCTCATGAGTGACAGTCTTTTGTGAGTAGGGTAGGGTCTCATGAGTGATGGAGCTCCTTGCAAGTGGTGGAGCATTATCCCACAAGCGATGCAGCATCTCACGAGTAGTGGAGCCTTGTTTCACAAGGGGTGCAGCATCTCACAAGCGGTGGGGTACTGTCTGATGAGTGATGAAGTCTTTTGTGAGAGAGTGCCTCATGACTGATGGAGCATCTTGCAAGTGGTAGAGCATTGTCTGACGAGTGGCAGAGCGTCGTCTCACCAGCTATGGAGCATCTCACGAGTGGCAGAGTGTCGTCTCACCAGTGATGGAGCATCTCACGAGTGGCGGAGCGTCGTCCCACCAGCGATGGAGCATCTCACGAGTGGCAGAGCGTCGTCTCACCAGCGATGGAGCATCTCACGAGTGGCGGAGCGTCGTCTCACCAGCGATGGAGCATCTCACGAGTGGCAGAGCGTCGTC